>JAQMYJ010000019.1:15807682-15818453 GCA_030014305.1 Clarias laeviceps | reverse complement strand
ATCCCCAGTATTGTTGTAGAATGTAGAAAATAAATCACTAAACAAAAACAAAGAAATTTGCAAGTGATCTAAAACTTCTGAATGGTAGTGTATATATATATTCTGAAGAAGCGCCTAGTGAATCAGTAAATACTTGGTACTCATGTAATTAGATATTAGAAGCAATGTATAAAATATAAATTAGATGTTATATAAATACTTAAAAAAGCTTGACAATTGTTAAATTCAATTTGAAGAGTTTCTTCATGTATTTTTTACCAAAATAAAAACACTGCCTGGATCCCTTTTTGTGCTAAAAATGAAAATCACGGGGGGAAAAAAACAAGAGAAGTACCAGCCACAGTTAAAGTGGGATGCCACATTACATCGCGGTGAAGCTTCCAAAAATAGCCCAAAAAGTTACATTGCAATTTTAGAATATTGGCAAAGAAATATTTTCAACATGTCATAAATCTCATTCTATTGGCTCACTAACAAGACTAAATTCTCACAGCCACTTTGTCCTCCATGTTGGTTTGTCTCACTTGCCCCCCCAGCTTGTGACCTGCTTGGCACTTGGTGGGACTCCGTAAAGCATTTCGAAAAGGTTTCTTCAACATGGTGCTGAAAATGTAACCCACCGCAGAACTTTTCAAAAGTGGCCACACTCCACATACATTACTTCTCCTAGGATTGCTAAAAGTGTGTACTGAAATGTGAAAGCAGGCTGAGTGAACTTCAGCTGGTAGAACTTCATCTGAAGTAATATGATAATAACTCAAATATCATGAGGGTGAAAATCAGTGGCATTGAGTTCTTGAATCTGA
Source organism: Clarias laeviceps (assembly GCA_030014305.1). Classification (NCBI taxonomy): domain Eukaryota; kingdom Metazoa; phylum Chordata; class Actinopteri; order Siluriformes; family Clariidae; genus Clarias; species Clarias laeviceps. The sequence goes on along the minus strand of JAQMYJ010000019.1, from coordinate 15,817,647 downwards.
TTGGTCAGAAGTTGTTCACTTAACAACAAATAGCAGTTCTGGTTTCGAGGCAAGTCAAGGTTTATATGAATAAACTCTTTCTAGTGTCTTACATTAGAATGATTCATCTCTATGACAGATTACATTATATACATTTAAAACCACATGCTGATTGTTAAGATGGTTATTTAGCTTTTTGGTAAAGAGTTGAGGGAACGGCTGCTTTTCTACTGTCCACTAACATGTTATCTTCTCTTTTAAAAGCGGGCCTAATCTACAAAATGTACTTTTTGTTCGACATTCATATGTGTCCCCGGTTTGCGTGTTCCAAAAAAAATAAAAACATTTGAAACCGGATTTCAATTAGAAATATCTGTCAGATTATTCCCTACTGTGACCTCATATATACAATATAGTGTATATGAGGGTAAGGTACCCCTCCCCCAGCTTTTTGCTCAGGTCTGCTGTTCCTTGAAGGGGAGTGGCTCAGCAGGAGCTCATTTACATAGACACTATAACAGCGTGTTTGGAAGAGGAGTAAAATAGAAAGAGTTTGCCATATGAAAAAGTGCATTATGTGAGGCATATTCAGCTGAAGCATTAACAAACACACTTTCACAGCCTCTGGGACGTATGTTAATGTCTAAAAAAAAAATTATATAGTGAACCTTTAATATCTTCTCACTACTTGTACAGTATATTTGTATATTTCCTATCTACTGTATCTATGCATCCATCCAAAATCTATATAGCTTATCCTGTGTAGGGTCACAGTGTGGCCCGAATCCTATGCCATGGAACTTAGGGTACGAGGCAGGGTACAACGTGCATGTGGTGCCAAACCCAACACACAATTCAGACAATTTGGAAACAGGATATCTTTGGAAGAAAGACTGTGGGAGGACACTGGAGTACCTGGAGAAAGCCACCAAGCACATGGAGAACATGAAAATTTCACGCACAGATGAACTGAGGTGAGATTCAAATCACTGTATAATCTTAAATTACTTACTGCACTATCAATATTACATTCATACCCTGTACATACAGTATATTGCCCAAGCCTTATACCTGTATTTTTATCTATTTGTGAATACGCCACTTATACACTTGTGGTTAGATACAAACTGCATTTCACTGACGTTGTCCTTGTAGTCTATATTTAATATATAAAGTTGAATGTAATCTAATCTGAACTAATCTATACCATAAATGCTAAACAGAACACAGGTCTGAGTAAAAACAACCGTTATTTCTCTATATAATCCTCTGCCATGCTAATGCACTTGTCCCAGTGTTTCACTAGTGCTTGGATACCAACAATAAAAGCAAGCAGTCCAATCATTTTCAGACGTAAAGCAAGCAGTCCAATCATGGCTCTAGCAGACCGTGAAACATTCACTAGTGAAACGCTGGGATAAGTGAACGCCCCTTGTACAAAGTTAATTCAAGTGCAAACCTTAATATATTTATCTTAACATAACGTAATTTTTCCTGTTTAACACAAGTGTCAGGATTTCTCTGATTGATTTTTTTTAATTATGTCGCAGGATATTATTTGATTCACCCTGCATTGTTAGAAGCTTTTTCTATTGCAAAATAATAACCTTCAGTGTTTTAAATGTTACTCAGTTTCCTGCCAGGCCACATGACATTGTGCTATTTTGTTAATTTGCTGAAAAGTAAGATAGATTTTATTGCTTACTTATTAAATGTGCTTTAGTAATAAACATGTAATAAATAACATCGTCAGCTTGGAACACTAGATCAGAATTTCAAACCAGAATTGATTCGCCACACAATAAATAAATGTGCCCAGAGGACAGAGTGTGTGTGTACCAGTTCACAAATCAATGTTTTATTAATTTAAACACAATCAAATAATAATGTCAAAAAAAACATCTGTACATATCTATATTTTTTTCAGACACAACAAATGTTTGTGTGTTCACGACAAGGCCCACGTCAATGTTTTTCCAGTTTGCATTATGATTGCAATATTTTTTCTAAATAAAAAAAAAAAAAAAGCTTACTGTATAAAACATCTCCCATCTAATATGACCATGAACTAGCAGCAATATGTGTTACCCTGGGGGACAGGAGAAAGGAGTATAGTAAATGGGCAAATTTTATATGGTAGGAGAGAGGGGGAAAGGGGACAAATTTAAATTGTGGTGGTGTTAAGCTGGGGTGGGGTTACGGGGCAGATTAAATGGGCTGATTTTATATAAGTGGGGTTTTATGGGTTGAGAAGCATATATAAGATTGGAAAAGGGCGAGGGGGTTTAGAGGGGGTAGGATGTAGATGGGGTGATGGGTAGAAGGGGCAGTAGAACACTTCACCTGCAGGAATGAAGCAACACTGACGACGGAGCAGAAACCGGTCAGAAACTCACACACAGGTTCAATTCCTGCTGAGGAAATTCACAGTCGGTAGCGTGTGTGTGTTCTTGACCCCTTCGCGTCTTTATGCGTGTGTGTGTGTGTGTGTGTGTGTGTGTGTGTGTGTGTGTGTGTGTGTGTGTGTGTAGTGGCTTTCTGACAGTCCTTAGAGCTTTAAAGTTTCCCAAGTCCACAGTCTTATTTATCTAAGCACTATAAAGAATTTCTACAGCGACATTTCCAAAAATCAAAATGAAAAAGACTACTTCATACAAAAATTACACTTAATGTACAAGAGTTTCTGCCTTTTAGTGCCAGTACAAAAGATAACAAAACCTTGAAATATTGTGAGGTCTAACTGCTTTTAAACAGAACGCTAAACAGAGTCAGTGATGAGCGTACTGATGCTCAACTCCAAACTTGACATTCATTTTGATTATTACTTTCTTTTCTGTGTGTAATCCCATAAATACAGGTATTTCAAAAAAATAAAATAAAATGCTACTGAGATTCTGTAAATAAATACAGAAACTTTAACTAGCAAGGGAGGAAAAATATTATTAATAATAATAATAATAATAATAACAATAAAATAATCAATAAATCCGTAAACAAAATACGAAATCATTGACACTTGACATCCGTGCTTTTGGTCTTGATAAAAATGCTTTCAGATCTCCACTTAAACCATTAAGCAACACTTTAAGGCCCCCGCACACATTTTTTGTGCACTCCTGCCTTAAAGTACTTCCATGAAAAAAAAAAAGCACTGAATAGCAAAATGGCTAAAGAAAAACAAGAAGGAATAGTCCAGTGATTAAAAATATACACACACACACAAAACCCGCCGTATTCTGTACACGTATGATTGTCTGAGCAAATGCAGATAAAGTTTTTCTTTTCCTTAAATTATTAGAAAATCCGTTTTCTTCTTTTCCGTAAACGTCTTCTTGTCTAAGTACTCTGCATGGTGAGAAACACACATCAACAAAAAGGCGACAAGTCTCTCGCCGGGTGGTGGCGCTCTCATCAAAGTCTCTGAATATAAATTAGGACATCCGGCGCAGTGGTTTCGAGCCAACGCAAGAAATCACGCTGAATCTCGGTGGGATCGGAGTCTCGCTAAGAGCCAAAAGGGACGCCGGTAGCTCTCTGTAGTTTCCTCACAGGTGTGAACCCTCACAGAGAATTTTTTTCCAGAAAAAAAAATCCGGAAAACATTCTGACGGCTTTTTCCAAACGAAGCCGAGTCAATTCACAGTAACCCCGCAGCTGCAGCGTCGTAAAAAATCTTCCAGTCGACCGCTCAACCAAGAGCCGAGGTTTTAGGGTTAAGACAAGTTGTGGGTTTCTTTTCCCACGGTAAGTGTGTTAACGTTCTGTTGTCAGTCTGTGCTGAGTATAAATCGAGAGTTGAGGATGACACAGTGCTACAAATACTCCAAGTCCAGCGCGTGATGAAGAGCCATGAGGTCCGAATGACTGGAGATCCTCCAGAAGGGCATGTTGTGCTGGAGAAAGAAAGAAAAACACCAATAAGCACTGGGAAAATAAATGGCATCACATTATTATGTAAATTATACATATCATTAAACACTGGACAGAAGGTGCTAAATATTTTTTTATAACAGAAGTAATAGAGGCTGCATTTGTTTTAATATGTTTTGATGAGACTGGGACTTCATAGTTTTGATGAGACTGGGACTTCTTTACCTAAGGACATGTTATAGAAATGGTCTCCAACATCAGGAATCGTCAGGCAATCTTTTTTCCACATGGAAGGATATTCAGGACAACATTTCACCAAAAATATTGTATTAACTGTTTTTGAATTACTGCAATTATTGTCCTTCTATTTTCAATGGCTCAAAATTTATTGGATATATTCAAAATGTATTGAACATTATCATACATATTAGGATTATTGAATACTAATGGCAAAAAAACTCATGGGCATCACCAAATGTTAAATTTTCTACCTTGAGCTACTTTGCCAGGCCTTTACTGCAGCCACCTTGTTTGTGGGTTTTTCTGCCTTCAGTTTGTTGAAGCACTGTCTTGTCAGTTTTGGAGCATTTTCCTGAGCAAAAACTATACCTCAATAGACTTCAGAATTCATCCTGCTACTTCTGTCAGTTGCCACATCATGAATAAACACCAGTGATCCAGGTCCACTGGCAGCCATACATGTTCATGCCATAACACTGCCGCCACCATGCTTAACAGATGGTGTGGTATGCTTTGGATCATAAGCCCTTCCTTTCCTTCTCCATATTCTTTTCTTCAAAACCACTCTAGTACAAGGAAATCTTGTATCAGATCTCTGCATTTTTTATTTATTTATTTTTTTTAAGAATTAAGTCATATTTTTATAGGAAAAGTCTCATCTGGCTTTTCTATTATTAAGTGTTACCAGGTGTTTGCATCTTGAGGTAAAGCCTCTGTATTTACTTTGTAACTGCACAACTGCTTATCAGTAAAAAAAATTTGAAGGCTTAAAAAATAGAGAGACCATGCAAAAAGCCTATAATAACTAAGCGGTTAATACAATATTTTTTTCTTAAACCCGTTGAATTAAACTTCAAGAATTAGTTGCTTCATTTTAAATCCACTGTGATGTATGCAGCGACAAAGAAAAAAAAGCAAAAAAAAAAACATGACATTTGTCACACTGTCTAAATACTTTTGAATCTGACAGTATATTGAATACTAGCACCATGTGTACGAGCATGGTAAATTCACACTGTTTGGTTGAGAAACTGAATTAGCAAAAATATGTGCCTGTGATTATTTGTTACATTTATATTCTTATAGGTAACTACTAAAAATGTTAAATCTTTTTTTGTTGTTCCCCTATCGACAATAAGAACTTTATTTTACGTTAATAAATGATTTGGAACATAATTTCCTGAACTTGCCTAATTAGCTGATTGTATTACTAGAAATGTTCTAGCTAGCTATGAGTACCAATACTAGCAATCATTTAGCACAATATTCCCATCTGTATTTCTTTCTTCAAAAAAACTTTTCTGTGTAACTATTTGCCAGTTGAATGCCTTTACTGGCATTAAATGGAAGCAACAGGTATTGGAAAGTTAGCAATTTAGCAACTCTGAAACAGAATGTTAGCAAACAATTGAAAGTACTTCTGGTTATGCTAACACTTTTTTTTCTCTGCTTGACTTTATTGTTATTTCTAACATATTGCAGTTAAAATTGTGAAAGTTTGACATTCAATTGAAACTTTAAATTACTTGAGAATTGAATTAATTTCATTATTGTTTAAAAGGTTTTCTTTGTTCTATTTGAAATAAAAATCTCTATTTTTTATAGGCTATCATCAATTAAGTGCCTATATTTTTAATGGCTTTGACCACCTTATTAGTAACGTAAAGAAATGACAAAAAGAAAACAGTTGTAGCACTCTTGAGGCCTCTTTTTCGAAGAAAAAATAAATAAATACTGGAAAAATAAGTATGAATGCACTGTACAGCCCAAACATCCCTGAACACGACATTTCGAATGAGGCTTTGTTCTCGGAGAGACGCTAGGAGAAATATGAGTCTGCTAGAATGAAAGAAGCTTGTCAGGAGTCTTCAGTGCTTCCATTACTGCCTCTTATCAACAGTATAGCTTCTCTCAGGCATATGTTCCGCTTAGAGGAGCTTGCGCTGACCCTTAAAAGACTCTTTTTCTTTCTTCCCCCCACTTTTTTGTTTTGTAAATTGTCTCCTGCTTTTAAGTTTTAAAAGCCAGAGATGCTATCTCTTCTTCACCTCAGCTGGGTTATTAAGTAGAGTGGGATTGTTTTGGGGGATTCTTTAAAGGACAAAAGAGAGGAAAAATAATGACAAAACTCTGCTAATGTTATTCTGACTGCAAATGGAGAGAGAGAGATAATTGTTCATGTTATATTACCACAGGTGTACAGGACTGTCAAAAACTAATACAAGAAGCTGTGTTAACATGCACATTCTTCGCAGCTCTAATTGACAACATGCAACTAAATACTTGACAGGATATAATAAAGAAGTGTGTCAACATGCAACTTCACCTTCTGGATCTGTTGCTCACCTGTCAGAGAAATGTGTTTGTTCCCCCAGGTAATTAATTAGCAAATGAATATCTTCATCTTTTGCGGTTTATGGTTAGAGCATTGGGTTTACATGAACTTGGCAGAAACTCAACACACAAAGGGCTTTTAGGCATTCAGCAGGTAACATAAATCCTTCAAATCCTCCTTTGAACCGCACAGGCGAGAGCAACTACAAGACCCGGCTGCTACTGCGCCGTGTTGTACAACACATCAAAAGGCTTTGGCAGCCAAGCCGTTCCCTCATCTTCAACCCACAGAAGAAAAACATCCCACATTTCATCAAACAAAGATGTAAGCTTCTTAAACGCGTGCTCTGTTTATGGGCCTGTCTCTCGATCATGCCTGAAAGGACTTGTCTAGCGTTACACGCATTCATGCTGCTTCAGCTCAGCTCGGCAATGTATAATTATGCCATCTCGCCCCCTTTTTACACTTGAGCTGTCATTGCTGATTCAATTGTGGAAGCTATTTTCTCGTTTCGCCAATGGGCTTTTTGGGAATAAATGGACGAAAGTGAAAGGGGGGAAGGGGGAGATTCAAGCAGGGTCGAGTGAAGGGTTTCTCATTTACCTTTTTGGAGCTCTGCTCCTCTTCTACTCCGTCTCCCACCACCACGTAAACAACTTTCCTCCCGAATCTCTGAATTACTCGCTCGAAGCAGCTCTCTTTGCCTGCGGAGAACAGAAACAGGTTTAGTGCTTCCAAACGCGTCCAAGAGCCAACCTTTTGTGAGAGCTCTCTAAATACGCAATAAGTTACACAAAATTACCCAGTGTAAACACTTAGCCGTAGCTTGGGGGATTCGATAAGATCAATGCCCAGATAAAAGTGGCCTGAAAAGCATTAAGTGTGTCTTTCTCCTCCCTAAACCTGGGACAAATGGAGTTTAACGAGCTAAATCAGCCTCACATGCTAATGCCAGAGTTTAGGGAGGCATGCAGCCCGCAACCAGAACCGTTTCTGCTCAGGGATGGCCCAAAAAACTATAGACTCCAAGCTTAGAGTTTATTTTGCATTTGAAGAAGCGGAGGCAGGAGCAGAGGGGGTGAGGGGGCAAAAATGTCCGTGTGGAATGACATAAATTTGCCGAAGTGGTTTCATATGCAGGCCTGAAAAAAAGGAGAGGCCCAGCTCAGGCCCAGCTCCAAGAAAATAATCCTAGCCTGATTAGGCCTTTTCCTTAGAAACCAACATCAAACCTCTCGTGTGTCCGCCCCCTTCTGCAGCCTAAACCAATCCTGCGCCATACGTCTCCTGATGTTTACACATAATAACATAATATCCTGATTGTTCGGCCCACAGGAACCCGCAGGTAAAGGAGCTATCACTCACCTATTTTTGTAGCGCTATAAATATTCTCAATTGGAAAAACTATTCCGAGTCCATAAAGCAGCACTTTTGCAAGGGCAGGTATGAGCTGCGTCGTGGTTACTAAGATGTTCACACAATTTGACCTGAAATTGAAGCAGAAAAAAAGAAAGAATGCTTTTCTTAGAATTTGGCAGACACATCTTGCTAATCTTGTCACCATTAGTGACTCTATAACTGTTTGCAAACAGTATAACGTGCCAAATGTTTGAGTTTGGGAACATACAGCCTGAAGCACTATTTTGTAATTTTAAGGTTTATATATCTGCTCTCTAAATAATTTTCCTTACCTTGAGTGGATTAGTGTTAGTGCTTTTAGTGCCAGTGTTAACCAGGAATCTGTCAAAGCTTCAATTTCTGCTCGTAGTTGCAGCCAGGCCTCCCTTTTGGCCGGACCCAACAGTCCTGAAAACCAACAGAAAACCTTGTTTGAGTTGGCCCATTTTTTTGCAAACAACTCCAGAAATTTCAAAATTTAGCCCCAACCCAAGTTGTAGGCTTGGTGGAAAAACCTCAGAGTGTTTTTGTTGACACACATTTCCATTTCCATTCCCCTTTCCCTCCTTCCAACCCAGCAATTTGCCCTGAGCATTTTCATTGCTGAATTACCTCCGACGTTGTTTTTGTAGGTGGTGTAAATTTCTTTTACTCGTCTGTAGCGGAAGGCCAGCTTTCTCATCCAGTCCACTCCGCCTCTCACACCGGTCGCCAAACACAGGTTGGCACTGGTGGCAGCGGCATGGAAGCCGTCTGTACTGAAGTTATAAGTGCTAAAAAAGGGAAAAACCAGTTTCAGATTGTAGTGGCGGTTTGAGAATACCATTACACTTGCCCAGATTTACAACTTGCACCAAATGTAGTTAATTAGTCTTGACATTTGGTGTCTGAAGTGGCTTAAGTAAGGGACTTTTATGGAAAGGATTTTTGGTGACTTATAGTACCTCAGAATAAGAGAAACAATCTGTACAAAACTAAAAGTCTTGTGTGAGTGACTGCATTTTTTTGCTTTAGGGAGAAGCTGTGTAAAAGTCAAAAGTTTGATCTTCTGAACATGAACACCGTGCTAGATTTACCTCAAATCTTGACCATTGTCATCAGAGGAAACGTCGTCAATGTGGACTTGATCACACTCCTGTAGAAAAAGAGGCAGAAAAAAAACAGAAGACAATCCAAATTAAAGTAGGCTGAGTTGATTAATGGCTTACACGTGTGAAACTGGGTGCGATTTGGCAGCTCGGATCCATGTGAAGTGAGTAATGTCAACAACTGTGGAATTCCCATTTTGAAGCCTAGAGCTCAGGGCAGAAAGCAGAATCATGGCCTAAAACCACTTCCAGGCTTGAACCCCCCCACCTGCTCGATCTTAATAAAAATAAGCACAGTCATCAGGGGACCAAGGGTGTAGCCACTTGGGCACTAGTACTAGTGGGAAGAGCTTAATGCTTTTTCATCTATCGCTAGATAAACATCGGCTGGGACGAGATCAGTGGGTCTTCAAAAACACAGATATAATCAGCCGATGTTTGTCACGTATCAACGCATGGAACTCCTTTCTGTAGTGAAACTTTGTGCTGCTTTAACTGGACGACTTCCAGTTTCTGCATTTGCTCTCATGTTTGTTGGGGCAACAGATTTATTTTTGTTTATTAAATTATATAACAATCTGTCATAAGCTGGGTTAGAGCAGGCATCGAAATATATGTTCTACTAAAGTGTCTCTGTTAATGCTCCAGCTGAAATACCTCACAGATAATGAATTTTTTAGACCTCTAATTCCCTCAATTTCTCAAAATGCACCATTTCAGTGTTTATGTAAATGAGTTACTAGAGGTTTATGTAAATAAGTTACTAGAGTCCTGTCACACCAGGGAACAACAGTGCTGAGCAACAAACCAGGGGAGGGGCTCTTCTTATATGAGGTCACAATAGGGGGAAAATCGCATTGAAAAAAATACTCACACATTTAGCTTGTACATGCACACCAGAAATGCATCTCAATGTCTAAAATGTGTTTTTAAAAACTCTGCATAAGCCTCCGAGTGGCGCAGTGGTAAAGCGCTCGTCCTATCATCCGGAGATCGCTGGTTCGAACCCTGGGTGATGCTGTTTTCCTCTCACAGCCGGAGGCACAGAGAGAGCT
>JAQMYJ010000019.1:15795633-15807582 GCA_030014305.1 Clarias laeviceps | reverse complement strand
ACGTCACGCGGTTCGGAGGAAACACGGGATAGTCTTCGCCCTCCCGACTGAGTGGTAGTGGTAGCCTTAATGTGGGATCCCCCCTAGCGGCGGGGAGATATTGGACACTACTAAGATTGGGGAGAAAATTGGAACCCCCCCCCCTCAAAAAAAAAAACTCTGCATAATAGGTTTCCTTTAATATACAAAATATAGCTAACCAGCATCCTAAAGGAAAATTGTGATGTGGTCACATGATCAATCTTATGATTAGATGACCTAATTTAAGTTTAATATGTAAAATCCCCAGCTCAAAGTATTCAGTTAGAAGCCTGATTGCATGTGTTTTGTTTGCTTGTTTTTTGGTAATAAATGTTTAACATGTCTGTTTTGGAGGCACGGTTCTAAAAAAAATTCCCTTTCATTTAAAAAAGGACAAAAAACATGTGCTTTATAGCAGTCCAATGCCTAAATGAAGATATCTCTAAGATAATGAGTGCATCCCTGCTCCTTTCGTTTTCTTGGAGAGGCTGGCGAGTTCCTCAGCTCCAAACTGACGCTAACACAAACCAGACCCTCTGCTAAACGTAACATACTAGAAAAATTGAACCTGATGCTAACCGCCAATGAAATTATGACCTCTGATTGCTGCCGAGCCACACACCAGCATGGCCTGAGGCGTTTTTGTGCAGAGTGCAGACTGAAAATCTGTTATTAGTTTTCCATTTATAGGCGTCCCCAATCCCCCCCTCCTCCTGCTCTCCCACCACCAAACCAACCCACACACTCCTTCACTTGGAAGAGCCATGAATGTTTGGGAGCTTTGCCTGGACATTAGGATCCAACAAATTTCAGATGGGATGGAAAGACAGTATTGCGACATTCAGCTGCATTAGTGGATGAAAATGGAGAAGTGAAAATGAATATGAGTTAAACTGAAAAAAAACTTTTATATCCTTGTCCAATTCTCGATAATGAACTCTTTCGGTAATCAGCTAAACTTGAATAACAGTTGATTACTATTTTTGTCCATAAATTCCATTTCTAAAACTTCCTTAAGATGTTTAATTACTTACTTCGTCTGTTAGGACACTAAAAAACACATGAACAAAAGGACTTCCTTGTTTTAACTCAATCCAAACCTGGCCAAATGCTGACGTTATTGCATTCCTGGTTAATGCTGGAGCAGTCGAAGGGTAAAAGGGGCTTTAAACCGTAAACCTTTTTTATTTTACTGGTTCCCCTCCGAACAAATTTTTCATCTCCCAAGATTTGTGGGGGGGCTACGTGTGGAGAAACTCAAACCAGCTGTTCTTTAACAGAATTAAAATCTTGACCTCGAGAACCTTTGGTCTAATGTCGGCCTTCTCTCCCAGTGAGTCTCCAGATCCGAAGAGGAAAAGACTTTGACCCAGTGGCCTTATGCTCCTCTCTAGGGCTCCATGGACTCAGATAAGGGGAGGAGGGATGGTAGATGGAAGGAGCAAAGGAGTGAGTGGAGGGGTGACCTCACATGTAGATTTAGGAGCATTATGGGCCAAGAAGATGGACTGCCTACTAGAGCCGTGCAAGCTGTTTGTGTAATCTGTTTCAGCAATGGATCCCTAATACTTGTGAAGTACCAATTTGTCACTGGGAGAAACGGCAGCTTTGGACAGGCTAAAATCATTACTGGGGAAGAAAAAGTCTCGCCCTCATTCACAAGTAGCAAAAAGAAGCAGAACATCCAAGTAGCATGATGACACCGTTAAATGGGGGTTCATCTGAGGTTAAAAGTAGCAAATGGTTTTAAAATGATCTTAAAATTAAATCAACTATCCAATATTTGAAAGTACCACTTACATTAAACTGAAGCCTATATTGATGTCCTTTTATATATTTAAATTGCAGTCTTTACACTAAACATTTAAAAAACATGCCTTTAAGGAAGTCAATAAATCGCATTTACTCTAATAGCTGATGTCACGGCATGCTTACATTGCCTATTTTATTTATTCACTGTACCAGCACACACAATTAAATGTTGCATTGCGGACTGCCAGACCGCCATGAAAAGAAAAAGAAAAACGGCATGAGGAGAGAAAAAGAGAGAAAAGGAACACAGCAACCCCTGACAATCACTACGCACAGCGGGATTACCCATAAACCACTTGACTGCTGAGCGACTTACAGAAACTCACGAGACTCATTATTCGTCCTTCTTAAGCACTCGTAAACACTGTTAAGCCTAAATGAGCAGGAATGGTTGAGCGGTAAGTGCTTTAACAGGCTATGGTGCGCATTTAGTTCTGAAGCAGAGACACGGGAATACCAAACACAAACATGTGCATATACGTGTTAACTTTTTAATAATACGTCAGAGCCAAGCCAATTGTGAGAGTGTGATCAGTACAAATAAAAAAGGGGGGCGGGGGGTGGGGGGTTAACAAGAGAAAAAAATAATTGTGTGTTTTAAGCATTTAGAGTCTTGAGCTTGATTAATAGTTGTCATTTTTGCCAATAATCTAACAATACACATTATATTCAAGCAGTCGTAGCACGATCTATTCAATGTTGTAGCAGGCTAATCCTTGCTTTTTACTAAGAGATCAGCTAGATATAGACTATTTTTGTGTATTTTATGAGCAGAAATACGAGTTATTGATTTCAATGTTACAAAATCATAGATTTATACTAAACTGTGTGATCATTTATTCCTCCAGAAACTTGTCTTTTCCTCCAGAAACTTGTCTTGTCTGCTAGTTTTATCATACTTAGTTGCTGAGATAACTGATATGTGCAGGATTTTTGTTCATTACCCTAAGTAAAGGTACAAGACATATGGTCCTTTGTGTGACATAACATGAAAAAAATTATCTCATTTCGGGCTCCATCACTGTGCTCCTTCTACATAGGTTTAAATCTGTCCTTACTGCCTGCCTGCTTCATTTACGGCCTTAAGCACACAGTAGGTGTAGGGCTGCCGGAGCACACCGGAACGGCGTTCCATCACTTTTTGTCTCCAAGTGATGAGAAATAAAATCGACATAATCCAGTTGAAATGTGTTACTCATTTTTCTAGGTGTTTGAGCATACATCATACAGAAGGACTAATATAAAAACGAAATAATATAATATAAAGAAATGGGCTATGTTGTCTTAGTCAAATGCAAGGTGTGCCGATTGATTTACAATGTAAAACCCTGCACTGAATAACACACATGAAAACATTTCATCTTAAAAGTTGCAGATAGCCTTTCAGGAGCACAGAGAACATAGCTGTTGTGGTACTTAATGTTAACTAATAAAATGGAGAGGCAGAGAAACATGGACCAGTTAAAAAGATAAAAATCAGTGAAAAAATAGTGTAGGTGATCCTGGTCTAGTGATAAAATAGCATTACCGCTCTCTGGCTTTAGGCAACAAGACAGAAGACATTAAAAAAAATACTAAACACTAGTAAACTGAATGACGTTCTGTACACTGCATACTAATATGAGAATAGAATGTACTAAAAAGTTAAAAATCAAATCAAGATTGTGTACTTTGAGATAGCAAATAAAACAGCAAATTGAATCGCCTCGGCTCTTCCTTCTCTGAGCAGCGCTCTTCCCCAAACCCAACAATCACCCTTAACTCGCTCCACATGTTCCTACTGTAGACTGTACAAAGATCCTCCTCTATGGTCCATACGTAATTACTTCCTAAGCAAACAATTTGTCTTTCTGTTTAATTCATCACATTTTTCCTCTCATCTCGTTCCTTCTTTCGAACCGTCTGGCAGGCCTTTTCCTAACAGACAGAGATGGCAGGATAAAAATGCGCACACTTGAACACGGAAAATCAACAAAACTATAAAATAAACACCTAAAAAATCACCTTCTCGCTGTTTCTCACCCAGTGTTTTCTCACTCTCTCTCTTTCTCTCTCTTTCTCTGTCTTTCTTTGAGTTCACCCTTTGAGAAAGCTTTTTTTTTTTTCGTTTCGAAGTAGCTATCAGAGGCTCCTTTGTTCCTCTGTCGTCTGTCATTAAGCAATCAGGCCGATTCTTCCTGTTGGCCAGAGGAAGGACTTTTGCTACTGACGGCTCAGAGGAGAGCTGCAGTACGTCAAAAAAAGACGAAAATGATTATTTCAAACTACAAAAACCTGGCTTTTCCCTCTCGTCCTAGAAACATCCGTATTGCATTACTCTCGCTGGCTTGCCTCCGTTTTTCCTCGGTTTTTTTTTCACCTTCCCCACACAGGAGGAAAAGGACCCAAACCAGACGAGGGTCTTAGCCGAAGCCGCTGATGCTTATGCCTTATATAAACACATCAGTACATGCCATTTGTGACACGTAACTTTATTTCTATTTTTTTTTTTACAACTACAATATGTTATTAGTACATTATATAAGTTTTATTTCTGTTATTGTTCTTTATTTGCTATGAATTTACTTTGGATCAGCACACCAAGAGTCTATATTTTTAGAATTCAAGATTGTAACTACGAATCCGATCACTAATTTTTTTTTTTACTTCCAAATTCACCTCTAACAAAAATACAGCAGGAGCCATAGGTTTGTTCATTTATTGGTCAGTTTTTTGTTGTTGTTGTTTGTTTGCTTTTTCATACATTGGCTGCACATAATTTCTATTTTTCTTTGACTGGAATTTATGCTTGCACTGTTTATATCACGTACCACATGAATCGAGGTTCTAGGTCCATGAATCAAGAAATCAGTGTTCTTGAAGCATTTATAAAGATTTTTTTCTGAATTGATTAGGATTCGTATTACTAATTTATAACTATTTCTTTTATTCTTTTTGAAACAAGATAAAAATAAAAGAAGTGCATGAAAATGTAATTTAGAGGAAATAAAGTGATTTAAATTTGGATTCACAGCTGTCTTCTTCTTTTTGTATTTGATTCACTTTTTCTTTTAATTCTGATCATTATTTTAAATTAATTCCAACCTTTTTCTGTATTCTTTATTTAGTCCCGTTTCTAAAACATTATTACTAATTAAGATTTCTTCCAAAGCTAACTCAAGAAGGATTCCATTATTAATTTAAAAAATTTGTTGTAGTTCTTTTCTAGTTGATCATTTTTTTCCTGACTCAGAATCTAATCTTGATTCCTACTCTAATTCGTATATTCAGATCATCCTGTATTGTCACACTCCAAATGTCAGGTTGTGATTCTCTACAATGTATTACGTCCAACGTGTACTGTACTGTCTTATTTAGTCACATGACCTGAGTCGATTCAATTTTTCAGATTCTGGCTCCTCTTCTGATTCTGCCTCTCTGACTCAGGTGAGCGAGCCGGGCAACAAAAGCACAGTGTGGGCGATTACGCCCATCATCACGGCATTCCTCTGAGTCTACAAGCTCGGGCCATGTGAAAAAGCCCAAGCCACGGTTCGCAGGTTCTCAATGCCGCTACTCCATTCGCAAAGTCTGTCATCTCTAAGGGGGGGTCGTGACCCCGAAATTTAGCTTCACCAACCCATCACCCCACCCAACCCAACTGCTGTGGGGGCAAAATGACGGAGGGAAGGAGGGAAGGAGGGAGAGTCAGAGAGAGAGAGAGAGAGAGAGAGAAAGAATGAAAGCGAGAGAGCTTACCTGTGGGTCAGATACAGGATATAGAGAACAAAGGAAGTTCTTCAGACCCACTTCATTCCAATCCACAATTCGTGCTTGAATAGTTGTGGAATTTAAACACACACCGGCACACGGACACAAAAACAACTCCAACTCAGTGGAAACACGGGTATCGTGAAATTACACGTTTAACAATGTCTCCAAATCATCCAGGATAAGGTAGAAATGTCTTTAAGTGGTAAAACTGCTTTAAAAATCATTTCTCTAAGCGTGTACAAAGCTTTAAAAGTAGAAAGGACAAAAAAGTATAGTATATAAATATTGTATACTACACAGTAGTATAAAATAATATACTACAAAAAATAAACTCATAATTTTTCTTTAAATCCACCTTTAGTTTATTACATTTAATTATTTAAATTTTTCTGTGTATGAAAACATACACACGTGAAAAAGACGTGTACTTTTTTTGCCATCATTTGGCACAGAGTTGTTAGTAATGTTATGTTTTCTCCGTGACCCTGTGGTGTTATCCGGCCACGATGCTGTGGTACGGGTAGTGTGTGTATGCGTACGCGTACGCGCGTGTGTGTGTGTGTGTGTGTGTGTGGAGGAGGGGGCATGTTGAGAGAAGATAGACAGGGCTGCCTTTTGAAGGCTCGACTTTCTCTCTTTAGTCCTTCCAACAAACCCATGAGGGCTGCCGTGTCTAGACACCAAAAACACACATTAAAATCCACAGAGTCAAATCCAGCACCTAAGCACACACACACACGCGCGCGCGCGCGCGCGGAAACACACGCACACACACCGAGTGCAGGGAAAGTTATTATAATGACTAATTTCACTTTCAAAAGAGTTGCTCCTCTATTTTGATAAGCTTGGAAGACTTCGTGGAATTCTGAGGGAACGTTAGGATGCAGCGCAGGTCAGGGAGAGGTTCGACACAAGCATAGAAATACTGTACTGAATGTATAAGGAGATCGAGACATGGAATAGAGAAATTGGTTCAATAGTATTTGAGGGAATATATACGTAAATATAAATCGACAATAATAATAATAAAAGGTATTTAATAAAGAATATTTTATAGTATTTAAAAGTATTTAATAGGAAATCTAAAAAAAAAAGGTTTACTGTGATATATATATATATATATATATATATATATATATATATATATATATATATATATATATATATATATATACTAGGAGCAATGTGTTCATTGAAGTAATAATAATATTAATAATATTACATTTCAAGTCAATTGTAGAAACTATCAACAAATTTAAATTATCTTTATGTTATCCGCTGTGTTAAGATAAAAGAGTCATAGCTTTGCTATGTCATCGCTTTCTTCCCCTGTTGTGTGTGTGTGTGTGTGTGTGTGTGTCTAATTTAAACCGTGCCCAGCTCAGGCAGGGAACTCCGTCCTACAGGCGGTCTCGTCTTATTTTTACCCTCGAACCTTTCCCTGCAGAGAGCGAGCAGGGCAAAATAGATGCACGCTTAACCTCCTCCGACGTCCCTTTTTACCCCCTCTCTCTCTCTCACACACACACACACACACACACACAAAACCACTCACTCTCTCCCTCATATACCCAGAGTGGAATGCTTTCATCCCAACACACACACTCGCTTTACTCTCAGGTAGTTCACATGACACTCCAGGTGATTTATAGAGTGGGAGACATTTGGAAGAAGTGAGATTCTGTTTGTTTTGTGTGTTAAGCACGACCCATGTGGGTTCCTTGTGAAAATAATAACGGTTTGAAAGAAATGTCACTTAAATGTATTTGAGAAAAAAAAGCACAAGTATATGAAACGTGAAATGGTAAAAAGGGAAACTCAGATTCTAACACAGATTGTTTTAAACGCAAGTGTGATGCACATTTTCTAAGTTAACATCTTGGCTTTAATTCAGTTAAAGTTATTAATAAATAATATCAGTGTAAGTAAATAACAGCTTTGTAATAATGTCTAGACAACATCAATCCCTCTGCGCTATAGTCTGAGTAATTGTCTGGGTTCAGTCTTGATCTGTGTTTCCTTCAAACATCTTTCTTCGAGACAGTAAACCCAGAATATTGCACGTCCAATCGATACCCGGATCACGTTGCTGATGAGCGTTTTATGGATTCGTCCTGTCTTTGTAAAATATTAATAATTAAGTGGCTGCAAAAAAGTATCCGTTTCTCCGCGCACTTTATTATCTTACAGGTAGGAATGACGTTAATGCTTATTCTGATGATCAATATGCCGAGGGTTCGTGTTGTTTCAGTGCTGTGTCTATGTGTGTGTACAGTATGTGTGTGTGTGTGTGTGTGAGAGAGAGAGAGAGAGAGAGAGAGAGAGAGAGAGAGAGAGAGTAACTGATCCCCACTGACCAGCTCTTCATGCCTTCTTTCTTTTTATTTCTTTTTTTCTCCTGTCACTTTAGGAGTAGCTACACACACGTTCACACAGTCACACCCACACACACTCAAATACACTTAGAGGCAACAAAGCAACAGCACTTTCTATCTATATACAATATGTGTGTATGTATGGCTGTAAACATATAGAATGTTTTCCAGGTTGTACATACAGTATATAAAATACAATTTCATATTTATCAATTTGCTGCCATTTAGATGGAGTGTTTCTGTATGT
The DNA here is from genome assembly GCA_030014305.1 of Clarias laeviceps. NCBI lineage: Eukaryota > Metazoa > Chordata > Actinopteri > Siluriformes > Clariidae > Clarias > Clarias laeviceps. The sequence continues at coordinate 15,799,374 of JAQMYJ010000019.1, read as the reverse complement.
CAGCAAAACCATGTAAGCTTTAAAGCAATTTTCAGTATAATATCTGTAACGAAAGACATCATTATTAAAAACTAATCTTTTGCGTTTTTGATACACCATCATTAGCGTAATAATTTATGGATAATATGTACAGTATATTATAATGTTATTAACAAATTTTAGCAGTAATGTGTAACTCGAAATTTTGTTTTGTTCTTATTCACAAAATTATATTTTGTACATGTTAAAATAATGTTAAAATGTATACCAAAAACTATATATGATTTCCACCAGAGGCAAACATAGCACTAAGAAAACATACTGCAACTCCTGAAAAGTCATTAAACTGCATTAGTTATGGAATATTATATTCCTGCACAGCCTATCCTTAATGCTTTGGGTATTTTAAGTAATACAAATGCTTGCGTGTGTGTGTGTGTGTGTGTGTGGTAGCAGTGGGGTTTCCCTTTATGGCTCTGACTAAATTAGATATAGCATACGCATTTCGACAGAGCCATAAATACAGGCCTGCTGTGGTGTTGTTTACACTGAAGGAGTGTGTTCACTTGTGTTTAGATGTAGGCCGTAAAAAATGGAACCGGCCGACCAAGGACATGGAGCGCTCGCTTCAAAAGAATTTAAATAGTGTCGAAAAATGACAAACTAGCGCATACATCGCTCCCTCGCTGTCGAGCTGTGACGGGCGCTCACGCTCTTCAGGTTTCAAGAGAACCATCCTTGGCTTTAGACCTGTCGCAATCAGATGTAATAATCCTTCATTGAGATAAAGCAGAGCGACGAAACTATGCACATTTTTTTTAAGAGGCTCCCTGGGCCGAGCTGCCAATTCGTCTATGGGCACATGAAACAGAAATCAAAATACAGGACAGATGTTAAAGCCGCATTGAAGCTTTTTAGTCGCCGCCTCATTTTCGAACTTCTCAGAAAAATGGCACGGCCGCGCCTATTAAAGCAGAGCGCAGTCCGCTCGATCTGATGTGGCCAAACATACGGGAATATTTAACAGCCAATTGCCACCCATTAACTTTGATCGCACGACTGTGACTCGGCTGTCTTGTGCAGCACAAACATTTTCTTTCTACCCGCTAGTTTCTTTTTTTTCCTCGTGTCTCCTCGTCCCAAAAAGGTCGGTGACTAATGAAACTTGGCAGCTCACTTCACACTTAAGTATCAAACAAAACATTTCCTCTCTTGCAGGGTCAGACATGAGCAGGACGTGGAGGAAAAGCTTGTGGGTCAGTGGTGTCGGATTATAGAGAGAGAGAGAGAGGGAGAGAGAGATGGGGTTGGGTTAGTTTGGGTTTGTGCACGTCTTGAATGAGAAATAAGACATGACATTTTGAACAAGAAGTGGCCATTGTGCAGCGCGTTAATCTGTGCTTTAACGCTCCTGTGATTAGCGTGAGTAGATAATCGGTTTAGTGCTATAGGCCTCCTACATGGCTGTTCAACAAGCACAGGAGCAACTTTTTTTTTTGCCACATAATTTGCACTCAAATCTTTTCCATAAAAGTCTGAAAAACAAACTGGCTGATTAGAGTTTCCTTTCCTAGCGAAAGATTACATTAACTAGCTAGCTAATGCGATGTTCATTTCAAAAGGAGTTCTGTGTTCATTATATCTATAAGCCAATTTTTTATTAATTGCAACTTTAGCACACAGCTTAGCATTTTTTATACACTTTTATATTAGCAGTTAACGCTAAATAATTTTTCAGTATGATTTTTACTAATACGGAAAAAAAATTTCCTATCAAATTACCAACATATCTGAGAAAAATGTGGATATTTTTGACAGTTTTGTCTTGTTCACACAGTTACTATGTTTTTTCATTGTCCAGTTTCATGCTAGTTTGACCCAGCCATCCAAAGTGTTACCCCTCACTGCGTAAAGCAGACAGACAGCGGTAGAGCAATTGCCCCATGGGGCAGATTTTACACCATGAATCAAGAGTATGAGGGTCGCCCCAAACCATGACCAAGAGAGGCGGATAGCATCACAGCATGACACATAGACACTCTGAACACATAGAGAAACACTAGACACTGACAAATTGCCCTTACCAGAGGGGGGAGGGGCAAAAAGGGGCAAAATTGTTAGGGTTGGTGGGACAGTGAGACTGACAGGATATGTAAAATTCATGGTGTCCCTCGGGCTCTAAGGTCATACATCACGGCTCAGGAAAGTTTCTGCCATTAAACGCTTGTTGCCGCTAAGCTTCACAATGTAACTTATATGCAGTGCTGTATTTTGTAAGTGTCGTGCTCATAACGTAACGTATACTGTCTGTTGTGACTTATCTTCAGTCTCTGGATCGCGATTCACATGTTATGGTAAGGACAAAACATTCTAACATTAGGACATAATTAAGGCAGGAGTTGTGAGGTAGGCAAAAACAAGCTGCCATACTTACTTACTCCCATAGGACCGCACTTTATCGTAACATAGTATAAACACCGGGTTGCCAGGGTTTACACCAAATTGCGCCAGTTTAAGGAGAAGGTCAAGGGTGGGAAGAAAAATAATAATAATCTGCTGGAGGCATTCTCTTGGACATTTAAATCATTTAGACAATTAAAAGCAAATATTTAAAATTAATATATTTCAGCAAGAATAATAGCAATCAATAGTGAATAGTTCTGTTCACAGTTCTGTTAAATACCACCAACAAATTTGTGCTAGGAGGCTTTTCAGCAATAGACAATAACAGCCACCCATTTTCCCTTCACAAGAAGTAAAATTATTTGTTTTAGTCTAACAACCTTTACTTTAGTACCAGACTTTACATAATGCGGTCAAGAAAGCATGCTAACCACACTGACGGAATGTTTTGTTCAGAAGACAACATAATTTAGTTTATGTCACAGAAGATCAACCTCATTGGCTCCATTGTTCTGTTTCACCAGGTTGAAGCAAATTTCTCACAAACAAGCCAAAGGAAAATCCAAACACAACTACTTTTTGTTTAGGATCCAGAAGTAGATTGCTCTATTCGCACATTTTGAGCTCTAAACTTCTGTTAAGGGCAATTGCCATATTACCAAGTTATATAAAAAACAGCTTGGAAAAAATAAAATAGCTTGAGCACTTACTTCTAGGTCATTGAAGAATAAATGTGTGTCTGCTAAATTGAAGATCATCTCTTCCATTCGGAGCCCCAGTGACACAGATGTTGGTGGATCCTGAAATATGAAATATTGATTACTAAGAACAGAATATTAAACAATACATGATCAATCATGTATTGTTATATACAGTAGGATCCTTGTGCACATCGCAGCGCAGACAGAACTTGTGCTGATATATGGAAATGTACTGTATATGTTGCATTAGCTTTATGTATGTAAATAAAGATGTGGTATTGGACGCATACATGTTGGTGTCACATTGAATACATACAATGAATGAAGAATTTTATGAACCCATGAATGGAAATTTATGTCATACTGAGTCCATATATGGTCATTTATTTATAGCCTCGAGTACATACAATAAATGTGGGTGTGACATTGAGTCCATGTATAGAAATATTCAGTAATGCCGGGTAAAATAATTAAATAAATAAATAAATAAATAAATAAATAAAAATTTGTAATAAAAAAATTATGATACAAAAATGGAAATTTTGAGCCTCCAATAACTACCTGGACTCCATATTAACATTAATTAACATCAACTGTTATGCTGAACTGCCTGCCACCTAACACACAGTATGAATGCAGATCAATTCCTGCTTTCTGT
>JAQMYJ010000019.1:15780124-15795533 GCA_030014305.1 Clarias laeviceps | reverse complement strand
TGATTGTGTAAAGCTGCTTTGCGACAATGACAATTGTTAAAAGCACTATACAAATAAAATTGAATTGAATTGAAATTGAAATGTGTTCAAAATGTGTCCAAAACATTATTGAACCTGAAAGGATAGTTCTGAACCATTAACCTCACAGAAGAAATCTGGTCAAAATTAATTAAAGATCACGCTTAGTGAAGTTGAACCATATATTTTTTTTTAATTGGAAAAATCAATAGCATAAATCAAAGCTACATTTATTAATGAAAGTAAGAACATTTCCACACATAAAATGTGGGAAAAAACGCACAGGATTGGAACTATACCGCTGTATGGCCATAAGAAATCCACTTGGTAGTAAAGCTAATAAAAAAAAAAGGTTTAAATTTTCTAGATAGCATAACGATCGGACTTTGGAGCAACAAAAAAAGAACATGTGATCTGATGAGTCCAGATTGACCCTATTCCAAAGCGATGGGTATATCTGAATGAAAAGTGCGTGGAGCGATGCACACATCATGCATAGTGACCACTGTACAAGTCTCTGTAGTCAGTGTTATGATATGGGGTTGCTTCAGTTGGTTAGGTCTAGACTTAGCAAAATTATGTGCAAAAGACATGGCCCCTTCCTTAAAATTTTCCATGAAAAATGAGAACTCACTCTTTTTTCCATGACTTCTGAAATTTGCATGAGTATTTTTTTTGGGGTGGGGGGGCTGGGGGGGAGAACATACAAACAGCACACACATGCATACCAAGAAAGTGTAGCTGTGCCTTCAGGCTGGGTGGGCACAATACCAAGATACAATGCACATACCAAGAACAGGTTTTGGTAATAAGAAAGTGGAAAGGTGTGAAGTTTTGTCCTAAATTATGAGAAATATAGGAGAATTTGGACTGCGAGAGGAAATCTGCAGAGTAAGGTGAAAAATGGGAGTCTCCCGGGAAAATCGGAAGAGCTGGAAGATATGGTTGTAATTGAAGCTAAAGGTGGGTGAACAAAAAAATTTTTTGGCCTAGTAGTATAGGTTTTTGTATGGAGTCCATATATTAAAATGTATGTGTTGTGTCAAAGCCATATATGGAAATGTATTTGTCACATTAAATCTATTGAACTGTGAGTTGCACTGAACCCATTAATGGACCTACAGGTGGTGTTGAACTAGCATATCTTGTACTCTACTACAGAAATATCAATATATTCAAACTAATTCTAGATATTTAATTCTGCCAGAGTTCTGCCAGAGTTCTGCCAGAATTAAACTTAATCATTTAACTAGCTCAGTGTACAGTATAAAGTTATATATGAAGTACAGTAGTGATACAAACTGTCAGGCCAATTTTTGCATCCCTATTTAAAATAATTGCTATTTTGACTTGGCATATATTGTCATTTTGTGGGATGTAAAGTCTGTAAAAGTGCATTGAGATGTGCTGGAGCCCATTCCGGTATCATAAACACACCATTCTTCACATGCTTTGGTTTCTCCATCATTATTTTCTCATTGTTAAACCATAAAACCTCCATTTACAATCCACCTCAGACAGGACGCAGGTTTAATCTGCACTTAAATGCTCTCGCTGTCTCTGTCTGAGTCTTTCAGACACAAGCAGATTTAAGAAAAATGGAAAAAGAGTTTTTTTTTTCCCCCAGACAAATGCTGAAGCATTTCCTTAATATTCCTAACATTCTTTAATATCATCGAGGGGCAAAAAGGCAAAAGAAGTGGTCTTATTTTCTTTGCTTTAGACATTTTGTTTTTTAAATAATAGCTACAGATGCTTCATTGCACAGTCATAAAAATAATTATAATTATAATTATATAATAGCTTTAGAATAATATCCAAGGAGTCAGGAGTTCAGGTCAAACTGGGACTTTTGATTGTGCAGAATAAGAGAAGACAGTTATGAGAGCAAAAACTCCCTTTATATCACTATAAAATTCCCTGCTACACTAACACACCTACAGTATCCCAGAGTTTCACTAGTGCTTGCATACTGTACCATCAAGTTAGAAAGTGTTTCGGTATGCCGGAGCCATGTTCAGACAACCCAGACAAGGTGTGTGTAGGGTGATGTGGCAGTAACTTCCGCAACGTGGCGACAAGTTTTCCAGCAATTATTAACGATCATAATGATGATTGTTCATGGGAACGACTGCAGTGGGTTTCAACCCACCTCGGCCAGGATCATCATTGACAGACGTACAGACCTCTTTAAAATGTTTACACCATCCAAATTTTTTACTGCAGCTAAGAGTTACATCACTGAACTTTGACTGAAGACTTCTATAAATGTCTATTAATTTTATAGCTTAATTCAAGAAAAATTTCATCATACGTCCTGGTTTGACTTGAACACACATCGTAATTAAACTTCAGTGCAGTCTATATTTGATTATTTCACTAATTAATATCAGTATTTAATATTTGGTTAATCAATTGGTTAATTTAAGGAAATTGAATTTAACTTAAAACTGGAGCATTGAAGATGTTACAAATCTTATTAAATGTGGATTCAGAAGTTAGTCAATCATTTCCTTTTAAACCTTTTTTTTTTTGTAATCGTTGTTCAGTCAGGGTTTCGAGTTCCTAATCTCTGAGCTCTTTATTAAAAGAGAGAGAGTGAGAGGAGAGCAGGTGAAGGACAGGATTTGTTCCTGTATGTGTAGTGTGTGTTTGTGTGTTTGGTGTGTGTGTGTTCAGCAATGGGGATTAAATGTAAAGCTACCTAAAGAATCACCTGAGCTTTTCTCCTGATTGCGTGCCACACTCAACAATGAAAATGATTTAGGCACAGCAAAACCACACACAAGTCAGTTCAGCGTTTCTTCTTCATTAATTTAGTGTGTGGTAAGTTAACACGTTAGAGTACTTGCATTACTTTTTTGATGTAACGAGTAATCTAACGCGTTAGGTCTGCCATTTAAGTAGTAAATTTTTTTGTAATCCGTTATTCAGACAATTTATGTACACCGTGAGCCAGACAGCAGTCATTCCCAATCCCTTAGTGTGTGTGTGAAAGTCGTCCTACAAGCCCCGCCCCCGATAAGACGCCCCCCCCCCTCTGTTATTCCTGCTGTCATACCCCTATCTCACCTACGCGATTTGACTATGCGAAGGCCGACGTGCGGAAAGATGGAAATCTAATTACAGCGCCAAAACTCGCTGTGAATCATGATGAACCGTACTGACGTAGGTGAGATCTGGATATTAGTAGTTAACAGATTATGGGGCCAGACTTTGCTGAGTGATGATGGTAGAATAATTATAAAGGTCTTGACTAAAACAACATGCATGAGGAATCACAAAGGAGTTTTCATTTTCTGCAATGGAAAAGTACTCGAACTAGTTACTTTTATCAGAAAGTAACGCTGTAATGTATGACTACTTTTTAAAGACAGTAATTTTGTAATGTAATTAGTTACTTTAAAAAGTAACGTCCCCCAAGACTGTTGATTATAAAGAAAAGATATATAAATTATTAAGATTTTGTGGGGAAAAAATAAAAAGAAGAAAAAAAAAATTTTATTGGCATGAGTTTTCAAAATTTTAATTTCAATATCTGATTTTGAACACTTCTGAGATCTGCATAAGAAATGTATTGTAAAATGAAGGCAAGTCTTGTTCTTGTGTTTGAGGTTGGATTAATTAATTATTATTATTTTTTAAAAATACTGATATAAAGAATGAGTTAAAGCATCCATTAAAAAGGTAACTCAAAACACACACACACCAAATTGAATATAATTCCTGATATTTCGTTTTAAACCACCTGTTAAACCACGTTGGTCATGCACTAACACTAACAGTACACTACACACACACACACACACACACACATAATATTGTAGTGTATCAAAATACATCCTCGCTGCTAAATAATATCTATTTATGAGCCTGCTACTCATTGCCCTCATTACACATGTCTGAGTTTTGCATCCGACAGTTAATAAAAACGAGTTTGGCGCTGAGAGGAATGTAAAGTGCATTTCTGCGGCGTGGCGAATCCCCTCCAATTAAATCGAGACAATCATTCAGCAGGAGGAGTTAAGAATACAAGGAGGCCAAAAGGTCAAAAGGCTCTGCTCTTGTCAGTGCTCCACCTGTTTTTACCCATCAGCCATCATCAGCAGGGCGCCAAATCCCCCCGGCCCCCACCGCACAGCCGCGCACACACACACTCAAACACACACACGCAGGCACACCCTAAAACCCCGATGGTCACACAGCTGGTCTGAGCCATCAGCTTTATGGAAGTGAACTGCCTTTATGCCAATTAGGATAACTGATCACCACAGCAGTGCACTTTTCTTTTCCAATACAGCTCTATTTATAGTGTGTGTTCAACAGGGAGGGGAAAAAATACAGTTTCTTTTGCTTCTTGCTCTTGTAGTAGTTCTGTGTCAAGCTCTATTAAGACTTCCAACACAACAAAACACAACAAAACGCAATCGATGTTTCTGTTAATTATATACCATTATGTAGCATGTTCATTATCTTTTCTCATCTCGTTATATATTATTACATTAGTTATTAAAATATTAATAGGAAGAAATATGAATAAATCAAAAACATTGAAATGAGGCAAGAACATTTATGGAGTGCAATCAAAGACTCAGACTTCTCCGGGAGGTTTCTTTCAGGTTGTCTGGGTTATTCTGTTATTTGAAAATGTTGTATAGTATTATAATAAACAAAATCTTAATCTCATTATTAGTAATATTAAAAATATTTACAAAAATAGAAGCAGAAATAAAACATATTCTTTTAATAAACCTACATTTCTAATGCACGTTCAGTGGCTTTCAGATTTCCTACTCTTTTTTTTTTCTTTTTACTACTTTTTGGTCTATTGGCCTGCTGACAGAGGAGGATTTACATTAAGACCTACTGACTCCAAAGCAGTGAAAAACTTAAACAGCCACGTCTTACAGAATTTACAGAAATATAACAATATTTTATTTTTATTCTTATTTGAGTGACAGGTCACATTGGTTTTTGTAGGTTTTCTTTTGTTTTGTGAGTATAACAATGAACCACACAAATTGTGTTTAAACAAGTGTCAAAGAACTTTTGGAAAATATAGTCTATGCTTAAGGATGGAGAATGAGAGAGAGCTAGAGAGAGAGCGAGACAAGACCTCTGAGGCCCTTATTGCTCAGTGTAATTCAGCAGTACTGTGAATGGTATCTTGGTATCTTGGTTTGGTCATGGTAATAAAGCTACTTTGAAGGAGTTCATGTGTGTTTCTGTGTGTTTGAAGCCCAGAGGCTCACTATTTTTCCCAGCATGCACAGCAAAGACAAAGTAAATAAACAGAGTTAAGGGTCGAGGGGCAAAGCTCTCTAGGCCCTAAAACAAAACACCGCAACCATCAAACACCCCACTGCAGGAACAAAGAGAGAGAAACGACTCCATCAGCGCGCACACACACACACACACACACACACACACACACACCTTAACTCAATCTTAACTTACAATGAAACAACTACACAACTTAATTGTTCATTAGGCACAATAAACTAAGCATTTTATTTTCATTCTGTATATTAATCTGACGAACGCCAAATGCCAAAGTCTTCTGACACACATGATTCTTTAGCTCCATGAAGGCTCTACCTTTACACATTCTCATGTCCATAACACAATTCTGCCTCATGTAACCATCTGTCTGTTCCAGAATCCCGGAAAGTACCGGGCTAATCTCACTAAGAGCGGAAGGTTTGGAAAGCACTTCATTAAACTAACAATGAAGTATTTTTGAAGGACAGGAAAGCGAAGGAAAAACTCTTAAGAAGTGTGAAGTGACATTCTCAGTGCAACTGTTTTGTGGTCACATATCTCAGACAGCTGCAGGCCAAATCGCATTCCTCTCAGGCCTCGTTGGGCCGATTAAAAAAGGAAACAATTAGTCAAACTGGTGTTCGAAATGATGTAAAAAAAAATAATAATCGAAATATGACAGGTTTCAGTCCTTTACTGTGATTAGCAGTGTGAGTGAAGAACATTTCTGAAACGCTGTTTAGAGTGCTCTTCGGTATTTTATGAAAACAATGCAGCATTTTTTTTTTTTATTAAATTCTTTAAAAAAAACTTTACAGCAGATATTAAGCATCTAACCAGTTTTGTGGCATCCCAAACTGATGTTTCTGTTTAGTGAACCAAGTCAAAAATTGCTTATGCACTAAACAGGCTCAAACTAAAACTGTATAATGGGTTCAATCCGTTTACCAATTGTGTGACATCAAAAATCCTTTTTTTTAATTGGTGGATCAAGTTAGAAGTGTAAAGCAGGATTTATTCATCTACAGTAATCAGTTTTGTGATATCACAAATGCCTGTTTCTGATTGGTGGATCATGTCAAAACATCTTAAACATAACTTAAAACTGCTTAAAACACAAGTACCAAATTATTTACAAAGTCAAACTGTTTAACACCTTTTAACCACTTTTGTCAATTTTGTGACCTCACAAATTCTTGTTACTTGATTGGTTGATCAAGTATAAAAAAGTCTGCAGCTTGAACCTACTTTAAAGTAGGTTTAATTTATCTGATGATCTGATTTTGTGACGTCACAAATACCTGTTCCTGATTGATTTTTAACTCCTAAAACGTAGAGTTTAGGACAAATCGCAATGCTGCGACCAGTTTTGTGACATCACATCACAAATGCTTATTTCTGATTGGTGTACTAAGGAAAATATCATTTACAGTTCAGAAAGCAACTGTACAGCAGGGTTTAATGATGTAACCAAACTTGTTTTTGACAACCAGTCAATCCAGTCAAATATTGAATTCACAGCTTGAAATTAGACCTTAAAAGTAGGTTTCGTTAATCTTATCCTTTTGTGACATCACAAATACCTATTTCTGATTGGCAAGAAAGCCAAATTTAAACATAACCTAAAATTTAACTTTAAAGTCTAACTGTGTCATCTTTATGTTCAAATGTAGATTTCCACTGCAGCATTTACAGATTCTTTTGTAAATCACTTACCCGTCCATATCTGTTGGCGTAAGACCCTGTGAGCAAGGAATGGAAAATAATGATTGTTTCGTCCAAATCCCAAATGAACACACGCTGAAAGGGAACAGAGAAGGAGACGGCTAAATCAATGACACATGCAAACTGAGATGCTTGTCAATAAATAGGGCGCTGGGATTTAGGGGCTAGAAAGTACAACAAAAAAAAAACCTGGTTTCTCGATTCATGTGCTGCGATCGATAATAACCAACTAATTAAGCAGATATGTTAACATGCTATAAAATACAAGATCAATAACATAATGCAACATCAAATTTTATGCTAAATGAGAAAATACAAAGAGTAAAAGATACACAATGATGTGACTTGTGGTATAATATATGTTAGATTTGTATTCCAAAGAAAAAACAATTGAATATTCATAAACTTTCTGTTTTATTGTTGGTTTTTGACAATTGTAACTAATGCATGAGAAATTCGAGTGACAAACCAAAACTACTGGTTATATTTACCGGAACTAGAAAGTGAGTTTGCTCAGTACCTCAAGGTCAGAGTCCGGCGGTGGAGACGGATTATTGTTCCTTCTTCCTCTTCCACGTGACTTTCCATCCGAGGCCCGACGCAATCGATCCGATTCTGAATCTTTAATGGGGGTTGATGGACTGTGTATTGTACTGTACTCTCCTGCAGGAAGACACAAAAAACTGTATCAAACGAGAGAAAATAAAAAAGGAAAAAAAAGCTTTCACCTTCAAAACTTGAACAATGTGCAGCTGAATCCGTTTATCTGATCCTCTTACACCCCTGATACCATTTATTCACCACTAATGGATATAAGGGAGTGTCTGGAGTGCCCTGGTTCATCCTGTCTGTTTTTTTTTAGGTCAAAATTAATCATTTGAACTTTTTTACCAAAAAAGGAGTCCAAAATTTGTTATGAATGTGAGGAACCATTATTATATTACACCATTGTTATAAAAGTCATATACATTACAAGTGGGTGTTCAAGTCAAACTGGAACCTTTGGTTGTGCAGAATAACAGCACACATTAATGAGAGTGAAAACTAACTTTATTTCACTAGTGCTTGGATACCATGAAGGTAGAAAGTTTTTTCAGTATGCAGGGACATGATCAGCTTGAGTCAAGTTCCTGTAATGTGCAAGTGGTGTTGTTGAATGATTGTGTGCACAGGTCCCACAGACAGATGCGTTTCTTCCACAAGTTGGCGACAAGTTCTCCATCGATTTTCAAGATACATGTGTTCCAGTCACTGAATGTTCATGGGAACGACCGTGTCTCCTGTAAATGTTTTAAGGCCTTCTTTCATGAGAAGTTTTGTCTCAAATCCCGGTTTAACTTAAACATCCCTTATAAGTCATATATAATTACATATATGATGTTCAGTCACTGTACCAGCCACCTGTGGTAGCTTTGACTGTACAATAAAGTGGTGAATTCTTTAACAAACTTTATGCTAATGTATGTTTTCCAGGTCAGGTAATACAATGAAGATGCTCTAGTGATAAACCTGGGCCTAAAGAAATGTATTACATTCTGCTTGTCTGGGCTTGAGCATAAAATCAAAGTCTTGTAATTAACAGAATCTAATGAAGGGAATGTTTTTACTTGGCCGAATGCCCTAGCTAAAAAAAATGAGGCTCTTCATTAGAAACCAATTTCTGGAAGCAACTCACCTGCTGACTGATCGGTCAGAGCCTGGCTGGTGATGGCAGACGGTGGCTCCTGCAGCGTATATGTGGCCGTGGTGGATGGTGTGGTGGGACTCGTGTTGTTGCTGGTCATGTAGGGCGATGTGTAGGGGCTGCTGTTATAATACTGCGCATATTGACCCTGGCCAAACGCAGGGTAGGAAGGGTAGTCCTACAGACAAATACATAAACAAGTGTGTGTAAAAGTGTGCGAATTCAATTTAGACTATATATAAAATTTGTCAATGTTATAATGTTGTTTATGTATTAGCTAAATAATTGTATAATACAGTATAATCCATAGTACAAAGTGTTAGCTGCTATTGCTGTTAGCTACTCTAAGTTATAAGTGTCAGCTACGTTTTTTATTAGTGACTCTATAGGTGTTAGCTACTGTTAGCTACTATTACTGTTTACTAAAATACATTGTTTAACCAAAACATACCAATTATTGCCATTATTTACAATTATTCATTTTTGTTCAACTTACATGTTTTACTTGAATGAAAATTCGGTCCTTAACTTAAATGTTGTTGCATAAATCTTGTATGTGTTAGCTGCTATTATTGCTAGCTACTAGAAGTTAAAAATGTTAGCTACTATTTATCTTAGCTCCTCTAAATGTTAAGTGTAAGCTCCAAGATTTGTTGTATCTGCTTTAAGTTACAAGTATTTGCTATTATAAATGATAGCAACTACAAGTTATGTATTAGCTACTATAAATATAAGCTACTATGAATTATTTATGTTAGGTACTCTGTGTAACATAAGCTAAAATAACTTTTAAATGCTACCTACTATTAACTGTTGTTATATACTTTAAATTCCACATTGCAGCTACTATTAACTACTGGCAGAACTAATAAACTGTAAACTATAAACTGTAGATTTTTTTTTTACTTAGTATTAGCTCTCTTTTTACCCTAGAAAAGAAACAGGTTTTAGCTAATGTTAGTTACAGTTAGAATAAACATCAAGTTTTAGCTACTATTAACTACTTCAGGTATTAGCTACATCTCATGCTAGTTCTTAGTGTTAGCTGCTTTTAGCTAGTAAAGGTGTATGTTTTAGCTACTGTTAGCTTCAGGGATAAGCTACTATTTGTGAACTAATAAATAACACTGAGAACACTTTAAAGTCTTATCTAAAACTTCTATTGCTCTATAAACCCAGTTTTTAAAAATGTCTTCGGTTGTGTTTGTGGAACAGGAGTGTTATTTCCAAACATAAAATGAAATGTATGCTGCAATATATAAATATGAACTCAGTTAACGTGATTTGTATTTATAGCAGAGGAGCACACGAACACATGCTGCATTGCTGTAACGTGATACAGGATTGAAACACTCTACAAACACGGCTACTTCCTTGTGCAGATTCTCAAATATGTAAACGTGAACACATATCTGTCATGTGCTACATCTGGGAAGCGATCTGTTTTTTGTCTCCTCATGGAGTAATGCACATGTGAGAATATCACAGAGACAATCTTTGTCTGCAGCAGGCAAGACGTTTTTAGAGTGATTCATATCATGTGGATAAGATTTAAGGACACAGATGTTTTAGAAGGGTTTCCAGATTTCTGTTCTGTATATGTTGACATGCAACAGCTGATGGTAACCTTTAAAGAAGATACACTGTCAACATGCACTGTTTATGATGGAGGGAGGCTAAAGCTGTTCGGTGTGTTGTAGAGCTTCCTGTTGTGTTCATTATTCTTGTAGCAGCAGTGCAAAAAAAAAAAAAAAAAGAAAGAAATCCAGACGAGAAACATATTTTGGGATAAGATGGACATTTTAGCCAAACTGTTCCTTTAATTGCCTGTCCTCTGTGTATGCTAGCAATTTATAGCTAAAAGCAAAATCATGGCAAACATTTGTTCATCATTTATGAGGCACTCAAAGTTGGACATAAAAAAATATTGTAAAATCCCTTGTAAGTATACAGATGTTTTATAAAAGTTTCCAGAAATCCAGTTTATCTTACGCTACACGCAATGGCCGATGCTAAAAGATAATGGAAATCCATTTACAGCAGTGAATCTGGTAAAAAAAAAATAATAAAAAAAATATGGCTACCTGGTGTGATGTGCACTGTTGTGCTCGTATCATGTGGATGATACTCAAGCGTACACATGTTTATTAAGGCTTCCATATGCAGACATGCAATGACCTTGTATAGGCTAAAGACCTTGTACAGTATATAGCTAAAGGAAATATATTTGAGAAAAGAACAAGCAAAGGAAAGTGGATTACAGCTACCTGTTGTGTGTTGTTAAATCCAGTCGAGTTTGTGAGGGAATTGCTTCCTGCGTACAGTCCCGATGTCGTTGTAAAACTGCCTCCTATAAGAGCAAGACACATTACCATGACTTGTGAGTGGGTGTGTGTGTGAGTAAAACACATTTATAGTTTCAATTGATGTTTTTGTTGATGTGGATTTTGGCATTGCTATACCAATAACAACTATACCATGAAAAAGCATTTAAATTTACAGCATTTGGCAGATACCCTTATCCAGAGCGAAGTGCTTTGAAGTCTCAATCAATAAATATATCCTTACACTGGTTCTCTATGTTCCTGACTTGAAGCACCATCAGTCAAACACCCAAAGAGTGGGTGGTGTGGGGGTATCTTACCTAAACTCAAGTTTAGAAAAATCGGAAAAGTCTATTCCGTCTTTAACACTGACATATGTTTGATATTAGTTACTTGTTAAAGTAAAAGTAAGTGATTTTAACAAATATTAGCTTTAAAGGTCCCAGAGAACAACAGAGCTGAGCAACAAGCCAGAGGAGGGTTTCCCCTCATATGAGGTCATATTAGGGGGAAATCTACTTTGCTTGTTTAAGACCCAGTCAACACAAAATGCTAGCGCCATACTTTTCGATCTTGTTATGGACAGTACAGTAGGTCTTAAATGGGCACTGTAGCTGTACATGACTGATGCTTTAAATATCAGTTCCTGTATTTGGAGGGGTTCTGGTCTAAAATCATATTTAAAAACATAAAAAGAAAGCCTTTGCGGCTTGTTTTTGTATGCTTTGGTATCCCATACCTGACTGTTCACTTTTTTTCAATAACAAGGGCGTTCATGTTAAACCAGCATTTACAGTATGATGATTTTTTTGTGAATGAAGGCTTTAAATGGATTGCCATTTAAGAAAGACTTCAAGCACAGTGGTGATGGGACACTACTGCGGAGCCCAACGCAGTAGTTCCTGTGAACATTTAGCAAATGGAATGCCTGATCCTTGAAAATCAACAAATAATTTGTCGCAAACTTGTGGAAGAGATGCATCTGTCTGTGGCAACTGTACACACAATCATTTATGATCACCACTTGTACATTACAGGAGCTCAGCTGGAAGTTATTACCACATCCCTGTACAGTCCTGACCGTCTACCAAGCCTCATGTTTGGTCCATTAAAGAGTTAAGAGTTACATAAAGTTACATAAAGAGTTCCTGGGAGTCAGCATTTCAGGCATGAAGCAGGCAGTCCATTTATGTCTCTTAGTCATAACTCAAAATCACAAGTCTTGGATTGACTTGAACTGGTCTGACTTTTAGATATTCTATATTTGTTAAAAATGCTGTTATGGCATATGAAAGGTTTAAATGATGAAATGTCTCAATTCTTCAATCTCATCAGTTCCAAGTGCTACAATAACTGATCTGCTTTCATACTTTTAAAATAATTCATTTCAATCATACCCCTGCATTGATGATGTTAAAGAGCAGTAAGGTGATAAGCATCCACATTTCCAGAAAATGAACACTTGCAATTTGAAAAATCGAAAATAAATAAAAGGAAACGCTTTCTCGCCTGAGCTACCAGCGATAGCATCTTGCACATGAAAACAAAACTCTGATGCGTGAAAGCCACATTGCTTTAGGCTAAAACTAAAGCGTGAAGCGTGTAAGGGTTGTGTGAGACGAGGGAGATGACTAAACAGTGTCTTTACGTCTTCTCTTTGCCTTATCAGCGATTTCATCTTGGCTGCAGTTTGAAAAGAAAGAGGTGAAGGAAGGACGTAGGGTCAAATGATAGGATGTTTTGTTTTTTTTTTAAATCAATTATCACCTTCACAATAGCGGAAAGAGTCCCAGTGTTGTGTATAAACTACTGAAAGGCTGATGAATACACAAATCTGTCTTCACTTCACTTGGATCAGGAAGTACTTAATTAAAGTCGGAGCATAGAGGCAATCTGAAGTTTATACATAATACATTGGTGGATACAAGTGTATAAAAATTTATACGCTATACCAAAGCATGCATGAAAGTAAGATTATTTTATCCGAGAGAGACAGAGAAAGAGTATATTTTCAATATTTTTTATGAATATCCCTTCTAAGACTAAGGTATTCATTTTCTAATATTCTAATTAGCAAATGACATCCATCTGACATGACTTCCAGTTTTAATGTCGACCTCTATGTCAGAAATTATTCAGATTTTTTATTTTTTTTCAAATGCATAATCCTGTTTATGTCAAAATGCCATTACAGTCTGAACTCCGAACATGCGATCGTGAGGGTAAACTTCATGCCTCTCTAACACTCTCTCTGACACCGTGTCACGGTGAAAATATTTTCCCAGGAAGTTGGTTCCCATTGCGGCCAGTTTAACTAATATCAACAGGCTCTAAGCTAATGAACAGCTGTTCCTCTCCCTCTCTCTTGTCTCTCTCTCTCTCTCTCTCTCTCTCTTTCTCTCTCTCCGTCTCTCCCGCTCTCACTCTTAAAACCTCTCTCTCTCTTTCTCTCTCTCTCTCTCTCTTAAGCTGCCATACAGATTAATTTAATTGTACTTTTGTTGAAGAAAACATAATCTTTTGTATTGTGCTCAACAGGAAAGTCCCTATTACTTCTAAAACATAACAAATGCTTTTGTATTAGAACTGTTATAATAGGGAAATCCTGTACTGTCTTCAGCCACCACTCATTTCTTCATAATTTGCATCTAAAAAGCCAGACTTTGTTGGACTTTTACAATAATCTTGAGGAATAGTTCTCCAGGCTTCCTGAAGGACTTCACATTATTGGCAAGTCTTTTACCTCTCATTTTCCTTTTCAGTCCCTGTACTTAACCAGTTTCAGAGGAATTATTTTCATTTGTTAAGCCTAAAGCATAAAAGAAAACATCCAACCTGCATGAACTAGTGAGAAACCGGTGTGGATGATGACAGACGATCAGTTCGGTAATTTCTATAGTGGTGATGCTGAGTGGTTGGAACAGACGGGAGGGGAAATGCGGTTGCTGTTGAGTTCTTTACATATACAACAATTTTTTTATTGTATCTTTAGGCACTTTGCAGCTTGTTGCAGTTACCCATTTTCTCCCTTTGTCTTTAATTTAATATACATTATTTAATTACATTTAATATGAAGAAATGAGGGGTGGGTCAAGAGCTTTGCACAGTACTGTATAACAATACTAACAATACTAATATAATCCATAAATGATCCTCATTTATCAATATTTAAGACATTTATGATTTTACGTGCATATTGTTTATATTCACATGTAAATTGCCAACCATGATCAAATGACATCTTACTTACATGCATCTCATTATACCCACAATCCTCCATACAAAGCCAAAACTTAAAAGCAACAAAACTGACTAAACTCCAGTAATGTAACTCAGCCATTTTTCTTACAAAGCAAAAAAAGAATCACTAAATTTGTGTGCAATTAAAGTAAGCTATTTAAATTCAACAGCCTGTTCCATGTAAACCTTTTCAGTTACTTGTTCCAGTCGTATAATTTAAAACTAGTCAATCAAGATTCACAGTAGTGAGTCTTCCTACATGTAAATTCAGACACACTCAGGCACTGAAGTCTTTTTTGTTTGTTTGTTTGTTTAAATGATAGGATGTTTATGAATACTAAATATTTTGGGCGAATTATCCTACAAACAAATAATAAATAAAACCCTTTATTTTCAACTTGATAAATAAAACCCTTTGGTATTACTTGAGCAACACCACAGGAAAAGTAATAGGTCCTGTAGGTAATGTTACATTAAGCAACAATTTAAAAGACAGCAATTGGAAGCAAAGGATTTAAGAGGTTAAGTTGCAGCCAGGTGTTGCTAATCATCAGTCTTTCATTAATTGATCATAAGCAGGTGTGCAGACCTCTATAAAAGCAGTAGTTTTGGCAGTTTGCTTGTGTGGAAGATTCAGGTGTGTGTTAACACAGTACCAAGAGGGAAAGACATAAGCAATGGTCTTAGAGAAGCAGTTGTTGCTGCACATCAATCTGGATAGGGCTATAAAACCATTTCCAAACAATTTGGAGTTCAACGTTCTACAGTGAGAAAGATTATTCACAAGTGGAATGCATTCAAGACAGTTGCCAGAAAGACATCTTGCCAGGAGTGGACATGACAGCACATTCACCCCAAGGTCAAACCGCTCAGAGCTCAATGCTCAGAGAAATGCAAAAAAACAAACAAAAGCATCTCAGACCCTCACGCCATACAGGCCTCACTGAGCATGTTAAATGTTAAAGTCCATGAAAGCACAATTAGAAGACTAAACAGGTACAGTTTGTTCGGAAGGAGAAAGAGTCTAAAATGAACACAGAAGCATCCCTGAGGTACTGTATATATCATACTGTTATATCATTTCTATCTGTTATCACCCAAATGAGAATGGGTTCCCTGATTGAGTCTGGTTCCTCTCAAGGTTTCTTCCTATTGC
>JAQMYJ010000019.1:15728195-15779768 GCA_030014305.1 Clarias laeviceps | reverse complement strand
TCTTTCATTTTTGTGAAGCTGCTTTGAGACAATGACCATTGTTAAAAGCGCTATATAAATAGAATTGAATTGAATTGTATATATGAATATATGGTCTGTCTGTATATATGGATTGGACTGTAGATTTCTCTCTTCATCAAATTCCTGAATTAGCAGGAAAAGGGATATTCCTAAAAATCTAACAAGGGTCTATGCACAACAACAGCTAAATGACTTTGTTCGGTGTCTGATTGGTTTAGGAAACATTTCTTGATTCATAGCCAAGCCTGCATTTCTAACTAGATGCTAAACATCTCAATAAAAGTGGTAATGTCTTCATTTTTCTTTCTCCCTTTTGTTAATGGGGTGGTGGAGGGAGGAGCCCAACCATGAACTTTCTCCTCAGACTTCAGACTCTCACTGCACACTGAATTAGCAAAACCCACAGTTCAAAAAGTCATAAAAGGGACAGACGTTGACTCTGGATGGAGTGTCGAGCCACATGAAAGGCCGTTTTAAACTCCCTCCTGTCCATGAAGAATTGCCTCATGCTGGGGAAAAGGGCCTGGTCACCCAACACCCCATCATCCCTGGGGCAAAAACCTTGCAAACCCCTGACTACACTCCCTCTCCCCCCAACTACCCACCCATATCATTCCTAAGTACACACTCCTGCACTTATTTGTTGTGCTTCACTTAATATTTCCTTCAAAAGAAGACATTTACTGTTCAACTGCAGCTTCATTTGCTCTTTTTTTTTTGCAGCTGAGGTTTTGTTTTCTTGTTGAAAGAGCATTCAATGGAGTCCAGATGGACTGTATTTTAAACAAAATTAACCTCACATCATGTATAAAGAAGGAAGATACACAGTTTTCACGGTGCTACTTTCTTTTCCCTGCTTTGGAAAAAAACATTACAGGGAGAAATAAACTCAATCCTGACTTTATAGTTGAACATGATGATCAGAATGCAGTTAAGGCTGATAAATGAAACCAGTCAGGGGGGGAAATTTGCTGTGTGTTCAAATACCAAATCAAGTGATTATATTTGATTGATAATTGACACATTTGGACTGGACAAAGAAACCACAGCTCTTTTACATTAACGTGGGAACAAAAGAAGAAGAAGAAGGAGGAGAAGAAGAAGAAGACTCCAACCTTGCATTTGGTAGCTGTAGGGTGCTTGTCCCGTCTGTGGTGTTGAGAAGCTGGAGCTATAACTAAGGAAGCTGCTCTGTCCTGGAGACTGAGCTTGGCTTTCCGTCTTGATTCCTGCCCACAATGTACCTAAATCAGTTAGTGACACGATAGTGACGCATAGTCCATAATTTCACAAGTTCAATATTCAAAACATTTACAAATATTTGTTTGTTTGGTGGACCACGGCTCAGAGTAATGATAGAGTAATGATAGAGGAAACAGTCAGGCAGTATCTTCAGATTTTTAAAACAATAAAGCATTAACTTTTCTTTTAAAATTCCTTTTTCACTTCATTTGAGGATTGATGGAAATACGTTATACCACAATGGCATGTAAAAC
Source organism: Clarias laeviceps (assembly GCA_030014305.1). Taxonomy (NCBI): domain Eukaryota; kingdom Metazoa; phylum Chordata; class Actinopteri; order Siluriformes; family Clariidae; genus Clarias; species Clarias laeviceps. The sequence goes on along the minus strand of JAQMYJ010000019.1, from coordinate 15,778,251 downwards.
TTTCAATTCTAATTGATGAGAAGGTGTTATTTTATTTTACTTTATTCAGTAAAATCAGCTTTCAGGCACTTCAACAGCACTTCTTATATAAACATAAACTTATTCATAAATTTCTTAGAACTATTCATTTTTTTCATCATTATCAACAGAGATCAAACGTATAGTGCATTAAAGTTTGTATTTTTATTTGTTTACAAAGCTCTAAAAAGAGAAGATTTCCCTTCCAGCGAGGGTTCCAAAGAGGAAGCCATTTAGAAGTCTGTCGCTACAAATAACTCAGAAAAAACAGAGAGAGACCTGATTAGCAATTATCCAAAAACCTATATGGTACATACCCATGGCCACAAAAGACACTATAGTTATCTTATTTGGGGCAAAACAGGCTAGGCAGACAGCATTGCAGAATTTGTCCCACTGACATGGTGTTTTTTTGGATATGTTCAGTAAATCCTGTAATTCAGTAAAACACCAACATTCTGTGACTTTCAAAAACATTTAGTTTTACAAATTCATACAATTTTTACAACAATTTCATCACACAGTTTCGTTTATACGCGCAGATCAGTCCGGGTCTAAAATCTGATTGGCCGAGGAACGTTTGAAGTCACACACAACTGCACGATGATTTAATTCCATATTAATGTGCCAAGTTTCAAAGAAAATAAACCGTTGCACTAAAGTCATTGTTCTGTCCATTAAATCTTTGTCTGTTATGTTGCTTAGCACCCAAAGCTTACTGCTAACAGACTATGTTGTGCCATGGAAGAATTGTGAAATGTAAAGTAGCACAGCTTCACCTGAAAATGAAGGAGTCTGAGAAATTAAACCAAACACAATATTTTAACCAAATCAAAGAGGTATGTGAAAAAAAAACAGAAACAAAAAGAGGATATTTTTTTTTAGCTTACCATAGGCCGGGATGCCATAAGGTTGGCCTGGTTGAGGGTAAGTGGCATAGGCCTGCTGCATTCCTGTGCTGTACTGTGTCTGTCCATACGCTGCCATGTTTTGTGAAGAAGGAGTAGGAAGAATATGCGGATAAGGTCTGCTATTGGAGGGAGGAGTAAAAAAAAAGGAAGAAAGGAACATGATACACATTTGTTCACTCAAATTTCATCATAGTTTTTTCTTTTTCAAGAGAATTGAAAAATAGTTTTTTCGACCATACCTAAAAAGTTTTCTGAATTAAAAAAAGAAAAAAACATTGTAGCAATCCTTAAGTTATTCAAAGGTGGATTGTAGTTGTTGGCAGGTGGTTTGTAGACTTCATAGGTGGTTTGTGCCAATTCGTAATGAAACGATTAGTCCAAAAATATGCAGAGGTCCTCGTTTAGTGTTTTCAATACTGAAGCGTACTTAAATCCACAGATACAGGACGTGGAGCAAGTCTCCTAAAATGGCTAAATCAAACTCTGCACACTAAACTACTGAATAGTATGCTGTAAAAGATACTACACTGCATCTGGTGAGGTTTATTATGGAAGTACACTGCCGTGTATTTAAAATGTAAGGCAGGTGATGTCCTAGAATCGAGTGACCAAGAACTGTCAAGAATTGTAATTTGGGACACTTGGGAAAGTCCTCTAAGTGTAAGCTGATACTCCAGAAACTAGAAGGTAAATTAAAAAAAAGTGATTTGCCTTGCATTTAAAACAACTCTCCCTTTTTGACCAATCATAATCAATAAGTCTACTATGCTAAGATATAATGGCTACAAAACATATATTATATACTATATTATATATTGTTTCCTTTCAACAAAACAAGGAATTTAAAATGTTTTGTTGAAAGGAAACAATATATAAATATCCAGCATAAAAAACCTTTATCATAATCATTGATAAATCAGAAATTATCTAAAGACGAGTACAGTGTATTGTACTAGATGTATTAGATGTATAAGTTTTAATGTAGAACCTAATGAAGTGTTTTCGGATCAACTCAATACATGAGATGACAAAATACTAAGTTTGACTTTTACTTACTGTATCTAATCCATTTGCATGATTTCACTACATTATATACCATAACTGTCAATAAGAATGAAATTAAATAGTAAAAGAAAAATACATTACAAAGAAAAGTTTGCTGTGCATCCATATAATTAAGCTTAAACTTGGACAGAAGGTTCGGAATTAAAAGTAAAAAAAAAAAAAAAGTCTCAATTTTATAGAGTGAAAAAAATACACTTACTTGGAAGGATAGATCTGCGGAGAGAACTGGTGAGTTTGTCTTGGGCTGAAGCCACTGCTTCCAATAGCTACGGAAAACAGACAAGCATATAGTTTAAGCATTGTAGAAAAAATATATAAAGTAAACATTACTTTATGGCAACAGAAACCATTGAATTTTAAACGAAAAAGTAATTACACTGGATTTATTTAGCTTAAAGTTGAACAATGTAAAGCAGTAATAAGGGGAAATAATCAGGAGGCATTTTACTGACTGTGCAGATTTCTTTGTGGGAGGGCATAGTTAAGACATGCACACACTATCTTGATATGTGGCTATAGTATTTTTCTAATTACGTTAGCAGTATATATTTAACATTTTAACACACAGAAAATTTAATATATAATATGCTGACAGCATTAGTATTACTTTACAGAGGTTATTATGCTAGCATAAAACATTAGCAGCATTAGCAGCTGCCATTTTTAACCTCAGACATTTGTGCATTCCTCTCTCTCACAGACACACACATACACACACATATTTGTCATACTAGTTTCATGCTAAAAAGTTGCAGCTTCGTGCTAATATTCATAGCACTATTGCTGTTATTTGATTGAGGTAATTATGTTAGCAGCTAACATTAGCAGAACAACATAGCTGCCATTTCTAAACTAATTTCTAAACCATGTCTAAACTGACATTTGTGCATTCCTCTCTCTCTCTCTCTCTCTCTCTCTCTCTCTATCTATGTATCTATCTTTCTCTCTCGTGCTCATCCACACATACACACACTCGCACACATTTACTAGTCAAACATTAATGTTTGCTAGTACTACATGCTTAGCACTTTCAATGCTAGTATTCTACAGGGTGCCATTTTTAAAACATACACATACAAATTGTTTAAAAACACAATATTGTGAATTTTCATAAAATACTTTTCATTCTCTCTCTCTGTCTCTCTCTCTCTCTGTTTCTCTCACTCTCTCTCACTAGCTCTGTGTGTGTGTACGCGCTTGTGTGCTTGTGCGCGTGCACCCACACGTGTGCCTGGGTTTCATTACCACAGCAATGGTTTAGAAACTGTCATGTCTGCCATAACAAATACTGTTGTTTGGCTTTATTAGGCTGAAAAAAAACTATTTATGTTCAACAATATCATATTTTTCAGTTTGAATGAAAGAAGTGTAAGTGTATGTGTGTGTGTGTGTGTGTAATTGGTTGTGGCATGTAAAGTAAAATGAGTTCGGGAGCCGAGACGCTTTATTAACACCGGACCCGTTTCCTCTCAGCTCCCCCGAGTTCTCTAGACTTTAAAACGGCTAAATTTCATTAATATCACAGAGACAGGAGTCATAACTTTTGATTTATGTGCGTCTAACGTTAAGGTATCGAGTGTTCAATGAAATAGGGATGGAAATAAGACAAATTAGCAGCAGTGCCGTACGCCACCTTGAAACATGTGGAACTGGGAGCAGGGAATGTGTAACACTTATCCAAATATGTTTGTTTGAGTTGAAATGAATATGTCCTGAGAGTGGATAGGTGTCCGGAAGTGAGATATTGTTTGCATCCTGTTTTGGGTTTAACCAAACACGCAGTATAAAATGACTTTTTATCTTTTTAATTTGACGCTAACTTCACAATGATAATTAGCATAAAGGTACATTTAGATAAACTGGTTTATTCGCATTAACCTTAGTTTGATGATTTATTATGGGATTGACAAAGTGAACTTGATAAATGCCCAATGAGGCTGCAAGTTTCCTTACCACACATACCAAGGTTTATAAGTCCTTACTAAGAACTAGTTTATAACTAATTAATGATTTCAGTGATGAATGGAATGACATTATATAACTCGACAATTAAATTTGCTGTTCAGGAACAGAAAAACATCTTATAAATAATAAAAGTATTAAAGTGTGTGTGGGTGTGTGTGGGGATATGTGTGCGTGCGTTTGTGTTACCTGATCCTGAGAAGCTGTCTAGCGAGCCGTCTGCTACAGACGTGGTGATGTCACTGCTGCTCATTGGCTCTGTTTTAACTGTAAAAGAGAGGAAAATAATAATAACAATAAAAATCAAAACTAGAGACTGAGAAAAAGAAAACAGAACCACAAAGCTTAATTATTAAATGTCTGTTTAATTTAAAATGTATTGCATTCTACTAATGATACTGTAATAAATTCATAACATCATAAAAATAAATAAATGATTATTCAGAATATTTAAAAATATTTTATACAGGCTTAATATAATGCTAGAATATACTGTATGCAATTACCATAATACTCATGACATTAAATTATTAGGATCATAGTATAAGTATAAAATATAAATCATGTGGAAAATAAGGCATGTACAGTATATATATGCAAAAATGCTACTAGTAATACTATTACTGCTCATTCTTCTAATAATATTAATAATTAGTAATGATAAAAATTATTATTAGACAAATAAAAATTATAATAATAATACAGAAATGTTCTGCTATGGGTTGTTAGTTGTGCCGATAATTAGTTGTACAATATACATTGATATTCGTACACATTTGTACATATTATTATGATGATTACTGCTAAATATGATCAATAAGTTTTGCTTTTGAATATACAGTAAAATTGTGAACTACTGATTTTAATACAATTCAGAAGTTTTAAGATTATTCAGTCTTGTTTTTTACAGGGCCAAGTTGCTAGTTTGATGCCCAAAACTTCTCCTTTCAATCTTTGGGACCAACAAACTATGGAGCGATTTGGTATGGTTGTAGTGTTAAGGGCCTTGCCCGAGGGCCCAGCAGTGAAACCCAGTGGTGGCAGCCCTCCAGTCAGCAACCATAAAGCCTTAACCACCTGAGCCACCGCTGCTTCCCTTATGCACTTGAAACAATCAGATTTAGGCCTTTGCTAGCTAACATTAACTCAACATTATCAGCAAAGTGACTGCATTTTTTTTTTGTGCTGAAAAGCCAACAATTCTCTTTTTTTAACCTCTCCTCCAGAGAAGTAGATTCTAGCTAATCACGTCTGTCAGAAACACCCACCCCACTGAGAAATGCCCTCTGTGGTTTTGCTACACCAGAAGGTGAAAATCATAAACTGTGACCAAAGTTACACAATTATATTAAAATTATATTAAAATGTAATACTTGTACATGCCGACATGCATCGAGCCAGTGTTTTTAGCTGCTGTGGACATAATTTTATGATTTTTTTTTTTTTCAGTCAAAACCTCAGTCAGTGTCAGGTCATATCTCTGATTTATCAGTCATCATGTTTCTTACCGCATGTTTTTATGTGGCATAAAAAGAGGAAAATAGGCATAAAGAGTAAGAATAAAAGGCCAAAGATCCAGGCGCTGTACTGTGGAATGCATGAACGTGCAGGATAAATTGAGACGTCAAAAAAGTGAATAAAACTGTTATGAGCTTGACCCGGGCAGAAAAAGAGATGATTTCACAGCACGGTTCAGACTTTAGATTTCAGACAGACCCGTATCTGTGAAATGCATCCGTTTATCCGTTTCAGAAAAAGAAAGAGAAAAAGGGAAGGGAGAAAGAGCTAGTGAAGGGGAGAGAGGGAGAGAAAAGAGCAAGGGACGACGAACGAGAGGGAAGGAGAGTGAGGGAGAAGAAGTGGAGGGTAGAAGCAAATGACAGAAGAGAGAGAGTCAGGAAGCAAGAGAGAAAAAGAAAGAAAAAGGCAAAAAGTCCTAAGAGAACAAGGAGAGAGAAAGAGAAAGGACAAAAGGAGGCTTTTTTTTCTTTCTTTTTTTTATTGAAAACTAAATCCACCATGTGGGTATAAAGTCATGCCCAGTGAAATCCCTCATACTCGACATGGCGAACATGATTCCTCTCAAGACAAACCAGCATTTTCCGTCCTTCTTTTTTTTTAAGAAGCAGGGAAAACTCACATGCACAAACTAGCGCGCTAAATTCTCATTGCATACCATGAAACTCTGATCAGGAGGAGACCATGTCTTTTTGCAACTTCAACCATGCTTTCAATCCAACACAACACAACACAACAGACCCTAATGAAAGGCACAATAGTTGAATGGTTCCACTGTCTCATCAATTCAATTGTAGTGAATAAATAAATAAAATAATAAAAGATTGTACAGTAGATTTGAGCATGTTTTTTGCCAAACTGTACAAGTAACGAATTAGTGTTCCGGGTTAACAACACCAAGTATTGTCCTTTCATTGCTCGCTTGCTTCTACACAAACCTGCAGTGGATTGTGAATTAGAACTTAATAACCAGTCGGCTGTCGTGAGCATAGTGATGTTATCACCTAAAGGGAGAGAGAGAGTGGCACAGAAAGGGGTAGGTGACCAAAAACGGGCGCTGGACGAGACAGACGGGACAGAAATCACATTATGTAAACTGAGAATGCGTAAAAAGTGTGTGAGAGAGAGAGAGAGAGAGAGAGAGAGATTAGTGTTCCCAACAGGCTGAAATACGATCGAACGCTGGACTCAAATTTTAGATTCTTTAAACTAACCTGTTATTTTTTTTATTATAATCATAATGCATTTATTTTACTTTAGACACTATTACTATTTAGAAAGCATAAATTAGTTTCTTTTTATCTGTTTCACTAATCTTGCTAAAACACAAAATTTTCATACATAATACCCATTGTAAATCATACTTATACATATACTGTATTTAATTTCAGAACAATTATGTTATCTATCTATCTATCTATCTATCTATCTATCTTTAACTGTTTTATATTTTTGCAAAATCTGGTATTAATATACAGTAAAACCCAATTCGGTTGATTCACGTGCTATAGAAACCTCAGTGTAACATACTGTCTATTAATGCATTCTAACATTTCAGAATAATTCAAATTACACTCAGATCAGGTCTGGTACATTAATTACCAAAGCCTTTTTGGGGTTTTTTCCTTCACCAATTCTAATTATTTGACTCCTGAATTCCAGTAAAGTGTCTTTTAATATCTTTCAATTTTAATGAAGTCTGAATAAAATGGCAACATTTAAAGTTAATGCACCTTCGTAATATAGTGTGTGTGTGTGTGTGTGAATTATAATAATGAAGCTTGTTTATATGCCTGAGTCAAATGACAGAATTTATATAAAATATGTAGTATTGTACTACACTTCTGACAGTTATTAACTCATATGTTATTAACATATCTAAATGACAATGACCAAAATGATACTTTCAAGATTAAAATTCTAATCTGATTTCTGATATGACAATCAATACATGACATAATGTCACTATCAGCCAGTTCAGGTATTTTAATAATTTTCCACTTGTTACAGAGAAAGAAGGATGAGAAGTCATCTGGAATATAACAGAGCTAGGAATATACTGAACAAATACAAAAAAAATTATTGTACCTTCAGTGCCATTTGGTGTCATGGAATTGTTGTTAAGGTGTGAATTGTCGAGGTTTGGGCCGTTCGGAGATTCGCTGCTACCACTGACTCGACTGTGCGGACTGGCTAGATCCTGCATTTCCATAGACCTGTTAATGAAACGCATGGTAAATAACATTATATATAAATACACATAGCTCTTAGTTTAATCTAATATACACACTAAAAGATAAGCAAATGCATTATAAATAAAAAAAGCAAAAGTCCTCATAGACTTTTAAAGTGGCAGTTATTAAAAAACTGCATTATGATTAAAACAAAAATCTAATTTGTGTTTATTTATATATTTATATATAGCTTTCAATTATTTTGACTAATATAATCCCTAATGGTTATTTATTTATTTTTCCCTTTTTTATTCACACAATCCCTGACACACGCACAGACTGTATTTAAAACCTGTTCCGCTAAACACATTGCGCTGTCTCCCGAGATGAAAACACTCAACGTCCCCTGGGCACGCCAATGACATTTGACACGAATTGAACAATTAATGAGACACCTGACGATTGACCGGCCTTGCTCGTTTTAACCGTTAATAATTCACACCATTCATGCATGACGCCATTTTCATACACTCGTGCACATTTCTAGGGATCGGCATGGTTCGTCGCTAACGAGTTCAGGAAACAAGAAATGAGTAAAGTAAGAGAATGAAACTTTTTTTCTTTCTTTCTTTCATTTCTGAAACCTGTGCCACTGAAAACATTATTCTATCATCTGCATCACTTTATTATGAAGGCCAGTGTGTGTGTTTGTATGTGTGTGGGTGGGTGTGTGGAGAGAGAGAGAGGGAGAGAGAGAGAGAGCACAGCCGCAAAACTCAAACACATGTTCATCTGTGTTTGTCTTTGCTAAAAGCATTATTGTTCTAACGACATTAAGGAACAATTACGGCGATTGGCCAATCGGCTAACTCGATCTGACGCTAAACGCTGCGGCCATCAGAAACATTCAGCTTTAATAATAATAATCAGCAGAAAACAATAATGATGCACATACATTATGAGTGTAAAGAGATTATACAACTTCCTGTTTAGATAGATAAAACAAGCAAACAAGCACAACAACAACAGGAAGTTACAGTATAGTTAAGAGCAAAGTTTGAACTCTGTTCTTTCTGAACGGAATAATATCTCTATGTCTGTCTTTAAAAAAAACAAAAAAAAAACACACATTCCACTTCCTGTATCATCTCATGTCATCTCTTACCTGAAACTTGATGACTCTGAACTAGGTCTTTTTCCCCCTTTACTTTTTTGATTTCTCTATTTCTCCCCCACCTGCGATGAAACAACGTCCTTCTTTGTTATTCTAGCCCAGTGTCACTGTCCGGATCCATCCGTGACACAATAGACGTTGTCTGAGAAAACATTATTGTTATTCCTGAGCAGACGGACAGACAGAGAGAGAGAGAGAAAGAGAGAGAGAGGAGGAACAGAGAAGCACATTGTCTACGTTTTTCCTCCTCCAGGTCCTCCCTCCTTCCTCCCGAGAACGAAAGAGCGGGCCCGAAATGAAGGGAAAGGTGATTCATCATTGGACTACGACAGCTGCAAACTGGATTAGTCCTCCCCCAATCAACATGCAAAAGCGGCTTAGCCAAGGTAAGCAGGAAGGAGGGGAGAGGAGCGGGAGGGAAACCGAGAGGGAGGGAGGGAGGTAAAGACAGGGGGACAGAGAGAATGAGAGAGAGAGAGAGATGGGAACTTGTTGAACAGAAGCAAGTGGAGCGCGACACCCCTAGCATCTTCACCATATCTTTCATCTGCAATTGACGCTATCTGAAATTTATCTCCCTGCACAGTGACAGTTCCTAATGACTCTGCCTCAGGCGATGGGAAGGAAAGCACAGGGTGACATGGGGGGTTGGGGGGGGGGGGGCGGGTTGGGGTAGGTTTAGAGCAAGGGGGTTGAAAAAAATGAGAGAGAGAAAAAAGAGATGGTGAGAGCACTTCAGAGGACCTAAAACGGCGGCCCATCTCTCGCGACGAGGTCAAATTGGAAACGGAGAACATGGAGAACATATGGAGACACATATGGTTCTTATGACACTACAAAATGCCCCTTATTACCTCCGTGAGTCAGTTCTGTCGCCCACTTTCTCTCAGAGAGTGTTATCTTTGACCACAAAATCCAGAATATCAGCACCAGAAAAAAGAAGGGGAAAAAAACAAGCATTTCTTTCTAAGCAGCATCTGTATAGCTGAACACGAAGAACTAAATATTTTGCAGTTTATTTCAGAGTTAACTGCTAGAAGAGGTGTAAAGTTTTTAGCGTGTCGGCAAGTTCAGAATGACTTTGCATCACTTTCTAATTAGCCATTATTAGAATTATTAGAGCCAAATCCCCTGAGCTGAATTAACATTTAACATTCATATAAGTCCAAGATGTTTAATGTAATACACACTTTGCACACAGTTATAAGTGTTATAACTTGTTGAAGTGAAAAAATAAATAAAGATATGTGAAACAGATATTGATTGAAATTTGAAGCCACAGAATCAGAACATGAAACTGAAAAAGTATTAAATACACAATATGAGAGTGAGTTATGGTGCCACTGGCAACCGTCGCTCTCCTATTTAAAGGGTGTATTTTATATTTTATTATATCCACCCATATTACCTGCTGGGTTTTTTTCTTGTTCGAAGAGTAATTATCGTGTTTTTACTTCTTTGTGTCATTTTTGAATAATATTGTTTTACTTGACTATGTATTGGTTTTAATTTAATTACATTTAATTTAATGTATTTTCCTTAAAGACAATGGACAATAAAAAAAAAAAGTTCAGTCTCTTATCAACTTTCTAAAATTAAACAATATCTATAATATCCACCTATTGTCTAAATGAACAAGGAGAAATGAGAAATAAATTATATTTTGAAATCAAGTTATATAAAGAGATTATAGATATCAGTGCAGCGTCTCTGTTCATGCAGGTAAGTCTGTGCAGGTGAAACAAGTGCTAAACCCAACAAGCTTCGTAGCTTAAAAAGAGAAAGAAGAAGTGCGCGCTTTGATGTTCACGTTTCAATTCAACCCGCACCGAGCGCCGCCTTTACAGGAACAAAGCCCAGTGTCGTCAAAAAAAATAAATAAAGCCCAAGCGCACGTCACTCATGACTGTTTGCTCTGGGTTTTTTTTTTTTTTTGGTCAAGCTTCAGTTGTTACCAAGAGCAAACAAACACACACACACACACACACACACACACACACATGTACAATATTGCGGAAAAGTTGTCCTGATAACTGGTGATGATAATATAGTGATATTTAGCATAACAAGTCTTGTTAAATAATAATACTGTAATAATAGTGTTATAATGTCATTATTAGGCTTATTTATAAGAAATTCTAGTGTAATAAGCTTTTGAAAATATATTTACTTATTTATTTATTTTTCATTGTGTGCTACAAGAGATGCTGTAGCTGTAATTTCTTCTAAAGCCTGCCTATAAAATGGCATTTAATTCAACTGGTTTTAATAAATGTCTCTTAATTAAGCAGATTGAAATGTTTTTTATTTAAACAAAAAAGATCATAATGTTAAAATACATACAAATGAAATTATAATATCGTAGCAATGAAAGTGAAACTCAAACTACCTAGTGAGGCATGCTGCATTTGAAAATAAACAGGTGATGCATTAGAATAAAAAATAAATATGCAAAAATAGTATATTACCATGTAAAAAAAGAACACGGTCTCTTTGCACACATTGCTTTTAATTGATTCTCTTTGATTGTATTTGACCTTCGTTCATACACCTTTTAGAAATGTATACATCATGCAAAGCATATGTACTATATATATATATATATTAAAACACACTCACACACACAACACTTTAATCAAAATAACTTTCAACCATCTAATCCCTGCATAAGCTGCTCAGCTGAACCCACACGCTTGGCCAAAAACAACAAATCGACATGCAAAGAATGTCGATGTGGACAAAAATTGGACGCAGATGTGAGACGAAACTGCAGCGCAGCACTTGTCTGTGTGAGCCACGGAGCCACGGTGAGAAGACTGATTAGCATTTAAAAATGACACTATGAAAGGGGGAAAAAAAGAAGGACACGATGAGGTGGGGCCTAATTACTCAAAAATGGACACACACAAACACACATGCGCACGCACTAATGCAGAGCCTAAGGATAATACCAGGTAAAAAAATAATAATAATAAAAGAGGGGGAAAAAATTCAACCAACCTGAATCGACAACTTCAGCGCCACAAACCTACACTAACTCAGATTGTGCTATCATGTCATTGTGTGTGAAGGAACTGTTAACTGTGTCTGTCATATTTAAAAATAATAAACAAAATGTAAATGTGTGTCTGCGGCGAACGTTCAGATATGAGCAATGTGCCTTAAAACTAAGTTACCTCTTAAAGTCCACACACACACACACACACACACACACACACACATCTTAATAAAAGATGACAAAAACAATCACTCAATCAATAAAATAAATTGTTTTAATGCAGTTCAGCACCTTTTCTGACTGTGCTATTATATTTCCAATAATATATAACTGAAGTAATGAACCATAATAGTAATACTTACAATCTTAAACTTAATATAATCTTAAAATAATAAACTTATCATCCCATCTATTATTAATAAGTAATCACTCTATATGTGCTATGTGTATTATTGTATTTTACATGTATTATTATTATTATTATTATTATTATTATTATTATTATTATTATTATTATTATAATCATTGGTCTGTATGTATGTACTAAAGAACCAAGGCCCCAGTGTAACATCGATAGTGCCATGCATTATAAAGTAATGTAGCGTGGACGACTGTGAGCGTGACGTTGTGCGTGACTGCGCGTGTGACTGTGACTGCGAATGTGTGACTGCAAGTGCGTGTGCGATGTGGCGTAACAGGTGATTAAAATGTTAATTCCTGTCAGATGTCGGCTGACGTGCAATTTGTCTCTCTCGTTTTTGTCCAATCTGACGTGCAGTTCACGTTAAATCCGCTAATAACGCTCACTTCGGGCCTCCAAATCACTTCCAGAAGGGCCGCTTCATAAAGTGCGCACTTCATCCTTTGCTCCCTACCGCAGTGCGACGAAGAAAAAAAAAGAAAAGAAAAAAAAAAAACACAACTTACAGAGCGTCTAACTATTTCCTTTTATGGAATAAATTAACTAGTAATAATATGAGTAATTAAAAGCATAAAGTAGTCATTTATTTATTTTTTTGGCTATTTAACTTCTATTTAAGTGCATTTTAAATTAAAAAAAGGCTATCATTATTAACACACCAGCATCGATGCTAATTCTTATTTCATCTTTAAGTGAAGGCGCTCGCTGATGACAGGGATTTATACAAAAATTATTTGCATAAATCATAAATAAATTATGAGCTGCTTAACTAAACAACTAAACACCACAGTGTTTACAAAACACAATACAGCCGTGCCTGAGTCATATACTGTACAGCATCAATTAAGGCAGTGTTTCCTCAGCACGCACACGTGCACACACATAGACACACACATCGGTAAACAGTGGTCGCTGATCTCGCTTCAGTGCTTATAAAAAGACAGCGTCATTTTAATGAGTGTGCGTTTATTAAAAACAAACACTTTAAGTCAATACTCTAAAAAAAAGGTCATTAGGAGAACATTAGAATAATATTTGTTAGACAGATCAAAATAAGAGAAGAAATTGCACTCTTTCAGGAATTAAGATACAAAAATATAATTATTATAATAATTGATCACAAATTTAAGCAAATTTGTCTCACAACAATTATTATATTTTGGAAACAAAATAAATGTTAGATTATTATTACTTTAAAAATAACCTCTAAGATATGAGCATGATATAAAAGTTAAACTAAATTATGACAGAAATATTTAATTTTGTTTAAATGTAATATTAATTTAAGTCAATAAAATTAACATAGGAAGCTTTAATATCATTATTATTAAATTATTGAATTGTATTTAATTCATTTGGTGTGCCTAATAATGAATGTAATAACAATGCTACATTTTTTACATTAAATGCGGAAAATGTGAAATTAGCCCTTCAAACGCAGTTGTTAGTTAATAGATTATTACATGGTTATATAGAAGTTCTCTATATAAACGCTTTTTTATTTGACACATATATGCTGCAGATTTATGACTGAAGTATAGAAGAATAACATAACAGAATATTATACTTAGTATTCATCATTAAAATGTATACCGTTTGCTATTACATATTTTTAAGATTGTTACTGTGTGCATTAAACATTATGTTTATTCTGCTTTGTGTTATTCTCACAACACAAATAGGATCATCTATGAAAAAGAATAAAGAATATTTATACATGTAATAAATGATGATTATGAGCTTAAAAAGCTGTGTGAGGATGGTGAATTATAGTTTTCAAGTTAAAAAGTGTTACAATATATAATAATATAATAAGAAATTATCTGTAATTTAGAAATGGTCAAGTACGAAGTTAAACATATTTTTGCATATTTGTAATCAGTTGTTGTATTATTTTCTTCTATATTTGCTGATTTTTTTTTCTTTTACAACTTGACATTTAGATCTGACAACAATATACACTTTCGTGACTTTAGACGTTTCTGTCTGCTCAAGAAAAAAGCTTGTTTGTTTGTTGTGATGTTTGCAATTAAATTTAGTTTATGGAAATTCTATTATGCATTCTCATGCACAATACATATGAAGGTTCTCCCTACTTTTTTAGTTTCAAATGTATTTTTTTTTAAATGAAGAATATTAATTAGAAATCTAAACTCAGCAACCATTCAAGTGTCAAATGAGTTTTGAAATCAGAAATCAGGTCACAATCTTCACTATGTTCTCTATAAAGTATTGTTTCTAATAATGTAGATATCTAAGTTTTCCAGAAAATGCTTGTTTAAAATTATGAGTAAAAAAAGAATGTTGCACTTATTATGTGTAAATAATATTTTATAAAAAGGTACTCACTGCAGTTCTGGATGAGTCCTTGCACTTTTATCCCTCTTTCCTTTTCTCGTTCTTCTTCCACTAGTCTGAAATTATTTTTTGTCTCCCGAGCAAATGAAGCAGCGTTGAAGAATCTTGGATTTCAAAACTCGACGAGGAAAAAAATTCAGCAACGTTTCAATGACGAGGCACAAGTTTTTTTCTTTTTCATTTTAAGCCTAAAACAGGCACAAAGTCCCGGTGCATAGCTCTCAAGAGACTGAGTGACTCTGAGTGTGTCTGTGTATGTATGTGTGTAAGTGTAAGTGTGTGTGTGCGCGTAAGTGTGTGTGAGAGGAGAAGAGTGTGTCAGATTCAACCGATGACTGCTGGAGGCAGTGGCTAGCTGGAGTCTGAGTGTGTGTGTGTTTGTGTGTGTATGTGTGTGTGTGTATGTGAGAAAGAGAGAGAGAGCGAGAGAGAGAGAGAGAGGGAGTGGTGAAGGGAGGGTGGATTTTAAAAAAGCAGAAAGTTGCCCTCACACACAAACACATGCACACGCATACACACACACACACAGACACACAGGAAGGCTTTAGGATGGACAAGGAGGTGGAGGAGGAGGCGCTGGGGATTGTTCTTCACACCAGCCCTCCATATGTCATTCACTCGCCCCTTTAAGCCGTATTTCTCTCCTTCAGATTTTATCACTCATCCTAAAGCAATTCCTCATCCCTCGCTCCCCTCAGGCTGACACTTTTCCCTCCTGGTTTTAGTAAGATTTCCTTTAATTGTTGCTATTTTGTAATTAAGGCTGTGATGATGACCATAGTTCTGGATAATTTTGTGTTAACACGTTTGTGATTGAGGAAATTGTTTGTGTTATGCTATACTGGTGTAGCTGGTGAGAGAAGAAGTGTTTTCTTGACAAACAACATCCCAGTATTTTTCTTTACTGAAAAACTGAACCCTGGAGTGTTATTTTGGAAACTGGATGCCTTCGTCTCAGTGAATAGGAAGGTGGAAGCGGATACCGGAATGCACTGACAGCACAATCGAATCGTTACACACCTAGTGTAATGAAGCTCAGTGGTGCAGCAATGCTTAATACTATTCAGGTAGTGTTTAGGGGGAAAAAAAATTTTGGAAATAAACCTTAAGTTCGAACTTCGGTTCAGGAAAAACAACCGAATAGTTTTAAAAAATAATTATTTAAAAGTTTCTTTTGTTGTTTTTTTCAATGTCCAACATTTTTTTTCTCTTGTAACCTCCTTCTATTTTCTATTAATGGAAAAATTTATTAAGATTATAACTGAAGTTTTGACCTTGATAGAGATACTATAAATTTAAATATAATAATGTTAGAACCAGTCACACAAATAATAAGACTTTTACAAAAAACCTTGCTAGTACAAGATTAGATTTTCAAAATCAATTTTGAGCTAGTAAAATTCTTCAAAAATGTTAAGACTTTGTAAAAAATTCAATTCTAAGCATTATTTTTTAAACACACACACATACACAAAAGTAGTTTTTACCTTGTGGGGACCAGAGAAAAGTAGGATAAATTGTCAGATATCCTTGTCCATGTATGAACATAGACATCAAGTCAAATGTCCTAACTTCATAATCGTTCCTGATTTTTATTTTAGCTGAATGCTGAAGGCGTCCAAAATATGCAATAATTCCCTTTGAACAGTTCATATTGAGATGTTCCTGCTACTTATGCTCTGTAAAGCTTTATCATGGCTTAATCTGGCATGCTGTTAATTGGTGATTTTTGAGGCTGGTAACTCATATCATAGCCTATGAGGTTTATCTGAGGCACGATTATAGATAGTTGAAAACTTTATCCAACTCTAAATAAACTCTGGAGCAGAGGTAAGTTTTGGTCTTGCTTTCCTGGGAGGGTTTCCTGAGAGTCAGTTTCATCACGGTGCTTGACGGATTTTGCAAATGCACTTGACAATACTGTTCTTGCAAGAACTGTTCCAGAACAGCTGACCATCATGTTTAAAATAACAACTCACTGTTGTTGTTGTCGTTGTTAATACCAAATTATGTAATGCCATATGTGTTATTTCACATCCTGAAAAAAAATCCAGTATTGTTCTAAAATGTAAAAAAATAAATCCAAACTTTTGACTGGTACCATAAATTTGTCACAACCAAGATATATAAGCATATATACACACACACAAATGCACACACTACAGTTTTCCTTGTGCTGATCAGACAAATATGGGGACCACTCAAAATTGTCTGATATTCCAGTTTTAAGGAAAAAGAATTGATTCTGAGGTCACACATTATATATAAATCATTCCCCTGTTTACTCACAACATTTTCTGATGATTTTTTTGGGGGATGTTTTAATGACACATTTATTAATATTCCACCACACTAATATTTAGCTGTACATTTAATCCCAGTAAGCAAAAAGAAACACGTTTTATGGGTTAGGGTTTTTACTTTTTTGGTTGATTTATTCAGATTATTTCCTACAAATATGTATTATTTTACTTCAATGGAAGCAAACAGACAGCTTAATACACATACAGTAGCCTACAGTATGTGCTATGTCTCTCTCTCTGTCTCTCTCACACACACACTCACATTTTGTAATTGACCAAATACTGAGCTACTGATCACCAGAACATGAGTCAAGAGTTCAAATCCCAGGACCTCTGACATCGATGGCACATTAAAGACGAGAAACAATTCTCACCTTTACACTCAGATTTCATCCCGTATCATTACAAAAAATATTGAATACACAACTGTGTGTGGGCACACACGCATGCACACATGCACATTAATGTTAGTGTAAGATACTGTATGTAGCTGTCATGTTGGGATGTTCATACAATCACATACTGTACATGTTGAAGTTAGTGTAGCGCACAGGGTGGTCATACAGAGACAGCAGGTTGAGCAGAAAGTGTGTGTTTTTATTGTAAACATGCTGGACCATGTGCCTGGAGATGAATGCACCGTTTCTCATTTCAGCTCTGAAAATTCAATCTAACGCATTTTCTCGATAACTCAATCGACTAACAAATGCTGCAGAACTAACTATTCGCCATGGCTGTGGGCTAAAAAGTGGCCAATCGAGTTATGCTGCATGTGCACTCTCTCTCTCTCTCTCTCTCTCTCTCTCTGTATGAAAGTGCAGCTGTATGAAATTAACTTTCAATGTAATTTTGCAAGCGAGTTATTTTCAAATTGCAGAGTGTAATTACCGGCAAGTTGTTTATCTCCCATCCAAACACACTCATATTTTTCATCCCTATCTAGTAAGCTAGTGAGTGATCAAACAGGGCAAATGTAGTCAGAGGAATTTATGGATATTTGATTAAAAGGGGAAAAAAACTCCCACTTCCAACACTGTACAACAGGATAATTCAATCTCTAGAATTCAATATAGCAACAGACCATTTAATAAAATTGATGTCAATCATTTGAATAATAATTAACCATATAGATAAAGAGTGTAAAAGTATTTTCCATTATCTAAAGTGAATATCCAGTTTATATCAACAAATAAATAAGTGTACAATGGTTTGTTGTTATTTTTGTTACATGATTTTATGTAAAGCCTATTCATATAATATGATTTGTTCTTTGTTCTTGTTTTTGTCTGAACTTTACAAATGAAACAACAGTAAACAGACATTAGATCAGTGGTCAGCACTGTCAAGGGTTAGATTCCCACCTTGGGTCTGTGTGCAGTTTGCATGTTCTCCCTGTGCTTGATGAGTTTCCTACACATACTCTGGTTTCCTGCCACAGTCCACAGATATGCAGTTTAGGCTAACTGGCCTTTCCAAATTGCCCGGACTTGTGTGTATATGTGTCCTGTGATGGATTGAACCCTGTTCAGGGTGTACCCCAACTCGTGCCCTAAGTCTCCAGGATAGGATCCAGGCCCCCCACGACCCTGTACATGATAAGCGGTATATAATATGAATTCATGAATGAATATTAGAACATATGATCAGTTTTACAGCAGAACATGATAAACATCAATTTGGGACATTTACTCATTATTATTCTCAGATACACAAGGTTGTCTAGAGCAGACCACTTAATTTGGAATCCACTATATAATCTTATTCTAGAAGCTTTAAATTTCTATGTTTTGGACAAAGCATGATACATGACCACCTAATTTTTGAGCAAAATCAGGAGCCAACTGCATGACTTCCAAATTCCAATTTCTGGTACTTGATCAGTGAGGCAAAGATACTTCCTGTTCAACACAGAGGAGTGGTTTGAATGGGTTCAAACGGGTTTTGGAGAATTCTGAAGGCAAGAAAAAGATGTTGCAGTCACTCCAGTAGCAATGAATGACAGGTACAGTATGTGTCGCTTAATGTCCGTGATACATTCTGTGAAATAGGACATTCAATTTGGATGTTGATCGCACACCATATGATACACCTAACAAAGTTATGAGGGATACTGTTGTGTAGGCACTGTGGTGAAACAGAGAAATAATGTTACAAACTTAAAATATGAACAAGAAACATGAGATACATGCGCTGTTTGTGGAAATCTGTTGCATTTGCTTTGTCTGGTTCTGTCGACTATTACTGTAATTGTAGAAACCTTAGGGAATGACTGACAGATATGCAGTCGGAATGCATGAACTTACATCATAAGGTGGATACCTGTACTATGCTAGGGAGCTGCCATCATTTACAATAGTTTAACTAAAACTGGTAGATAAGGAGGCTGATGATGCTGTAAACTGAAGATTTTTGTATTGCTTATAATTTTTCTCAAGATCTTCACCAGTCTTTCTATTCAAAATAGTTTTGCGTGTAACAAAACTTAACAGTTTTTCCTTGATCTAATTTCCAGCCACTGCTTTCTGTTTGACTTACTACAAAATCATAAAAGAAGAGATCAGTTCGCAAAATTTTTATTAAAACTCAACCAATATAGTATCACTACTAAATTTCATACTTAACTAACCATAAATATATCTGCAGGCTTTATCCATTGTTCCAAAACTTTGGGATGTGGAGTTATAGCTTTTTAAAAAATCCCACAAAATCCACACTTATATAACCCAAACTATTTGGGCAAACTATTTTCGCAAAATAGAGATTTTTCAAGATAGATGCTTTTCCACTTATACCACAGTGATTTGCCAACAATTACATAATTCATTAATAGTCATGAAATAATACTTTTAATTTATTTATAGTTACAATTAAAGTTCAGTAATGTCCTTAAGACAAGTGAACTCCTGTTACAGCAAACATAACCAGTCTCTCATGTTCTTTTTTCTCTCACTTGAATTTAATGAAACAAAAAAAGAACTTTTCATGTTACTGAGAAATCAGACATCACAATCCCAAGTTTGGAAACTAAGTGACTATTACAATGCTCCTGCCAACTTTTGATTATACACTTTAAATTTTTTAATTACAGCACAACATATTTTTTGGTATTTTGCCATTACACAGAAAATCATCTATCATAGATGTTGGTGGCAAATTTGGAAAAAAAATTTTAACTTAATTTGAGAATTCAAATACACTTATAATATATAAGATAAAAGGTAAAAAATAAAAATAAAATAAAAAGCAAGAATGAATGTAAGAAGGACAAAAAATAAGTAATGTCTAGAAGGTGAATCAAGGTCACATACTGGATATATTTCAGAACTTTTTTTTTAGATTACCCATCACTCCTCATGCATCACTGTGGGATTGAGTTATTGTATCAGTAGCTATAAACACTTTAAAAGCGAACATACAGAAAGTATTAATTTTATAAATGTGTAATGTGGTCATTATGCTGGTCTTAACAAAGCGGCGTTGATGCTCTCAGCCTGACATCAGTACTAAAACACGACTTTGCCAAGAACTATATCAAATGCGAAACCTGAGAAGTGCGCTAAGATTAAAAGTGAATCCGTTCTTTATTAAGGATCATCTCTTACCGGGAGGCTGCAGACTGCAATTTAGATTGAATGCGTGGAGTTTATTAAGAAAATTATGTCACAAATGCCTAATTATGCAATGATTCATGCTTTGCCTACAGCTGAGCTGCCAAAGACGCTGCCTACTCGCAGCTCGTTAAAGTGATTCAGCTTTAAATAGCGTCTGATTGAGGTGAAAAAACATCCACCGTCCACTGGGTAATTTCATTATTTTACAGTTGATGGAGTTCTTTTTGCTCAAGGTGTTAAAATAATACTTCCCATTTCGTGCTATATCTGCAAATTGAACTTCCCTACCAAGGGACCCATAATGGGCTACTACATATAATAGCACTGTGAATCAATCATTACAGCAATTTCACACCACTGTTTATTACTTTACTGTTGTCTGTGTTGGGAAGAATGAGTCCATGTTGTGTCTATGCTTTAGTTACATAATAAAGTGTAAGAGTGTCTTTTCAACAAATCTGACACTTTTTACACAAAAATTTTGGTGTTGGTCTTTAGCTTGGGCTAATATTATAATATTATAATAAAGTTATGCTACAACATTAGATAAAGCTAACTCATAAGCCTTCAAGCTGTCACTGATAGAAGTGACATCATTGATTTTCGAAGGGGTTACATCCTAATAATTCCATCATAAGTTAAAAATACTGCAAGTTGAAAATACATTCAATAGAGTACACCTAACCATGTAAACATCATAGCTGAGCCTATCCTTCCAAGAACATGCTCAGGACACTACTAGAACTAGAAGAATCATCAAAAAGCAAAGCCTTATTTATGAGGGTGGGTCAAAAATGATCCACACTCTGGTTTTATTAAAACTTCTGTTGGCCGCACTTGGTCTTATTAGCACTTTCTAATTCAAGGCTACTGTCGTCCAAGTCACTGCTGTGCAAGTGAAAACGTGTTACATTAGTTCATTTGTAACTGTGGTGCGAGCAAAAAAGGATGCCCCACCTTTGATTTGCACGAAAGAAGAGAAGCATTCAGTGATTCCTGTTTCGTGGTCTGAGGGTGTACCTGCTGCTGTTATTGGACCGATACTCTAAAGAAGGTGAAAGTTTATGAAAGATAATCATACCTGGTGATGAGACATTGAAACAGCGGAGTATGGAACAGAAACATCCTTAATCGCCGACCAAGAAAAAGTTCTAAAGTCAACCATCAGCTGGAAAAATGTATGCTTACATTTTTCTGGGATTCTCAAAGGATGGTATTGGAACATTAACAGGAAAAAGGTTCAACAATCAAACAGTGGTCGTCACAGTGAGATCCTGTATTATTGAAGAGATGAAGCTTAACCTTGGGATTAAACACAGAGGACTGCTACCTGAGGGCGTTGTGATCTTGCATGACAATGCAGGTCTGCACACTTCTGCCTGCACTGTCGACACTCTGCAAAAACTTTGTTTAGACGTGTTAAAGCATCCTCCCTATAGTTCTGATCTTGCTCAGGAATAAAACAAATTAACCTGCACTTTACCTTTGCCGAGAATCGTGGCTGGAATAAGACAAAATAGGAGAGGAGGGGGGCTACGGTGTAGAACGACTTTCACACACACACACACACACACACACACTAACGGAAACACTGCTCTGTCGTCAAACGTCTAACAATGACACTTGCTTTTGCCTCCTTTTGAGGATTTAGTGGAAATGTGACGTTGCATTGTCATTAAACATATTCATCTGCAGCACTGCTACAGCCTTTTTCTTCATGGGGGCCGTTGTTGCAGTGCAGTTACTATCACTTGGACACAAAATTTAAAAGAAATGCTTCATGCGCATGGATGTTGACTATACGAGTGACACACTTGCATTGAGACTGACCCTGGGAAACAATTACCCACAATCTCGCTGCGTGAGAGAACCATTGGCTCAGTTGTAATGACTTGATGCTCAGCAGACAAAGAGCTTGCGTACTACTCGTATGTCAAGACCTCGCTCGTTGTGCGTCTCCAAGGTCCCGCTGCTTTAACTGCAGAAAGTTTTTACGTCTTGTATTAACTATTGTTAAGGTTCTGACTTTTTTTTTTTTTGCCCCGATTTTCTCCCTAATTTAGTCGTGTCCAATTCCTCCCTGTCACTAGGGGGCTCCCACATTAAAGCTACTACGGCCACTCATGTCACTATCATGTGTTTCCTCCGATCCACGTGACACCAGCTGACCGCATCTTTTCAAACTGCTTGCTCGCGCACCGTTGGGGACGGCGTAACACACTCGGAGGACAGCGCTATCCGCTCCTTACACTTGCATGAGCTCACAGATGCATCTGATTGGCTGTAGAATTATGATTAATGTGGGAGCACCAAGTACCTCTCATCCCTCCCCTCTGAGAGAGTTCGGCCAATCAGCTCTCTCTAGACCTCGGGCTGCGAGAGGTTACAGCATCACCCGGGAATCTAAATTGAGATCTCCGGATGATAGGGTGAGCACTGCACCACTGCGCCACTCAGAGGCCCCTGACCTTTTTTTTTTTTTAACAGATTATTTTAGCTTATTATTAACCCAATCAGAGAAAAATCAGCTGAAAGTTAATTAAATAAAACTAGACATTAATAATACAAATATATAGTCATAAGCAGTTTCAGATGCATCTTTGTAGTCAGAATACTTTGCTTTTTTTGTGTGTTTGAGGTTAATGATAATGCTCGTCTGTAAGTCGCTCTGGATAAGGGCGTCTGCCAAATACCATAAATGTAAATGTAAATGATGACGATGACAAGCTGTCACCACAAGAAAAAGAAGATCGAATACTGCAGAAAGATCCTTTAAAGCCCTCTAAAGTAAATTAGTAGCATGTAACATGCTTTCATGTGGCGAACGAAAGTTGAAGCAAAGCCACAGTTTTTTTAAACAAACATTAGGTTGGTCTGTAGGCGGGAGGGATTGGAAAATATGCAAACCTCTTTTCTTATGCAAAAACACTAAAAGATTTTTCCATCTTTGCAAGCATTTATGCACAATAGTTAAATAGTTAATCCTACAATACACAACATCAACATTTCAACATTCAATATTCTTTAGTGTATTATTTGTCTTTTCTATATCAGCAGTGCTGGATGTAAACTAAATCACAGGTTTGAAATGGGAAAAATAAAAAGTTATACAGTGAATTTTTTTCTAAATGGTTTAAGATACAATGGAATAAAAATGTCCACTGCTTATTATTCTCTTAGTATCTGCTACTTAAGGTCATCCTTCAAAGCTATTTGATTGCTTCTTGTCTTCTTTCTATTTTTAATTATCATCAACTTGAGAGCTTATTTTGTGAGCTTCGCCATCCCAGAATATGTTGTATTGTAAGGGATGTTTATATAGTTTGCTATCACCCTATTTCCATGCAGAAGTTTACATAATTGCGCCTGATATTAAGTCAGAGTGGTCGCTCCCAGTGTAGAGACAAACCTGTTTTCCCAAAAGTCATGAATCTTGGCTTTATGAGACTGAAACACCTGGAGAAATCCATCCAGGCCTTATAGTCCTCCAGAGGACACGTTACAGCTCCTTAGGACTGGAAAAAGTGAAACAAGCACACTACTGAGACTCATCACTCCAAATGATGTCAGCAACAGACAGTAAGTAGAATGGGTAAATTGATGCATGGATGGATAGATGGATGGAATGCATTCAATACAAACAGGAAGAATAAAATGCCCAAGACCATACATAGAACTGTGAATGTGGAAATATTTACAAAGTCAGAAAAAAACGCACATAAAAGCCTGATCTGCCAAATCAATCTCTCTTAGATCTTTCAATTTAACCCCACCGCTCAGCTTATCTAAACACCTTCAACTTAACCACACCTTTTCAGCTTAACCTCAGTTATCAGTTTAAACCCACATCTTGATATAAGCTTAACAATTTAAAATGTGTCACACTCATTACAGAAGCAACAATGCTTTAGTTTTCGGTTGCAACTAAGAATGGCAGTGTTTATGTTAGCATGATTGTACATGGATGTTAGAACCAGTTGTGACCTACAAAGTAATATGGCGTGTTAGACTAAGACGAATACTACAAAGTATTAGGGTGTATTAGACTAAGAAATATACTATAAAGTATAAGTTTGTCTTAGGATGAAGATATGTACTACAAAATATTAGTGTGTGTTAAATTAAGATGTGTACTACAAAATATTAGTGTGTTAGACTAAGAGGTGTAGTACAAAGTATTAGTGTGTGTTAGACTAAGAAGTGTACTACAAAGTATTAATGGTATGCTAGACTAAGAAGCCTACTCCAATGTATTAGTGTGTTAGACTAAGATGTGTACTACAAACTATTAGCGTGTGTTAGACTAACAAATGTGTTGGACTAAGATGTGTACTACAAATTATTAGTGTCTGTTAAGATTAAAATGTGTACTACGAAGTATTAGTGTGTTAGACTTAGAGTATTAGTATGAAGTATTAGTGTGTGTGTTAGACTAAGAAGTGAATTACAAAGTATAAGTGTTTGTTAAACTAAGATGTGTACTACAAAGTTTTAATGTGTATTAGATGCAAGTAAGAGTTTAAGTAAGAAATTTATTATAAAGTGTGTGTGTGTGTGTGTGTGTGTGTGTGTGTGTGTGTGTGTGTGTGTGTGCGCATGCGTTCATTTGTGTGTGTATGTTGGACTAAGAAATGTATTACAAAGTATTAATGTATGCTAGCCTATGAAGCTTACTCCAATGTACAAGTGTGTTACACTAGGAAGTATACTTAGGAAGTGTAGGTTAGACTAGCAAGTGCACTGCAAACTAGTACTGTGTGTTAGAAACAAAATTGTACTACAACATCTTGATGAGAATAAAAAGTGTACTAGAAAATGTATGTGGAAAATTTTAGTGCGTGTTAGATAGAAAAAGTGTGCTTCAATATTTTAATGTGTATTAGAATAAGATGAAAACTATAAATTAATAGTGTGTGTTAGAATGAGCAGTGTACTACAAAGTATTAGTGTGCATTAGAATAAGGATAGGCAGTTTACAACAAATTATTAGTTGCTATACTAATACTAAGATAAATAATACTTAATCTAGGGAGGTGTGTTACAAACTACTATTAGTCTGCTTTAAAATAAAAAGTGTCATAGAAAATATTAGTGTGTTTAAAAAAAAGAAATACATTATATTATAAAGTATTAGAGTTAAAAAGTGTATTGCAAAGTATTAATATGTGTTAGAATGACTGTGTTTAGTATTAGGGTGTGTTGTATATTTGTAAAATATATAATTCTATTTTCATTGTACAAAATATTCTGATAAAGAATGACTATGAACTTGTAAGTTGTTTTTAAATGAAATTAAGAATGAAGCACTTTCAGTGCAGTTCATTGTAAAGTGAATATGCCGTGAGCCTAGGGGACATATTAGGTTTAGACAACTTTTTAGACCCAAAATGTGCCTGAAAACATATATAGTATATGTGTAGAACAGCCATCAAAGTGGATAATTTGTTGACTCTTTTTGACCCTGGCTGCTTTTTAAGTCTTCTCTGCTGGAAGCTGGAATTCCTGAACGAGTAAGAGTGCCTTTAGTGTGCACTAAACTCGAATCAGCTGCACCCTAAAATACCAATATGTTTGGTAATAAATTTTCTGGCCCGCTTTGCTTAATGACTCGAAAGAACATTTGCTGTTCACGGGCCGAAATTGTGGCATTCGCAGCTGCCCTGACCACTCGGGGCGTTTCGGCTCCGTCTCATTCACAGGACACTCAGACACTCCGGCGTTTGGATTAGCTTAAGCCCGAATTCCCATCGGACGGGGGGAGGGCAGGGGTTAGGAACCATGTAACAAAAACACATTAGGCAAATGTCTGATTAACCCTTTATGTTCTGAAATGCTTAGTGGATGCAAAAAAGTTAAAATAATGTCTAATAACCCCCAAAATAGTTTTTTTTGGGAAATCCATGTTTAGCTTTAAAATGATAACAACTGATTTTGACACATTTGACACGTTAAAAATGTCAATTCCCATGTAGTTCTGTAACATTTTAAGGACTCATTGTGAAGCAGCTTTGCAGAAATCTCTTCCGCTACAGAGTAAGCCGAACTGTCAAGAAGAGAAATTTCACAATCCCACAAGTCATCCTCCTTTGGTCCGGGTCAGATAGTGGGATTAGAGTGGATGAAGGACAAAAACTATAGTTGAGAGAAGAGAGGAACTCAACTCATCCCGAGTAAAGACCCCTCATATACCATACTCTACTTTTACCATACTCTCTGATAGTTTTCATTACTTTCTAACAACAACATCAAAAATATTTGACTTCTCTTACACTACACCATGTTTCTGAATATATTTTTTGTATTTCTCATAGAACAACACATCATACTTTTTAACGCAGGTCATTTATTATGTAATTTTCATTTCAGGAATATATGTAATGCTGTGAAACATCTGTAAGACAAGTTAGTTCTTGTTTTTGCTTACATTATACAGTACAATCTACAGTACAAATGTCTTTTCTTGACCTGCTCCTATTCTTATTCTTTAAATTAATAAGACACGATATTTCAAAGATAACACAAAGTAATAAACTTTATCCTTTAAAAAAATCTCCTGACATTTATACACCTCTGACACTTGAGACTCCTTCACTGTATTAACGTATTAACATATACAGTATGCATTTTTGGGGGACATTGTAAAAATGTCATATTTTCTCTTTGACTCACTCACTCAAGTGGCCTAAACATGGGTCGTGGTACACTCTGGACAGGTTGCTAATCCATCCCAGGATACACACATTCACACCACTATGGGCAATTTAGAAAAACCTGTCTGTGGACTGTGGGAGACAACCAGAATACCTGGAGAAAACCCACCAAGCACAGGGACAGCATGCAAACAGAAAATCAAACCCTCGACCCTGGAGGTGTGAGACCACAGTGCCAACCGCTACACCACTGTGCCGCCTAGGACATTTTCAACTACATATAAATGCTTACTGAAAGATAAAGAAGGATTAGAATGTTGAGTTATTATTCCTGGACCGCAGCGGATATTATTACTGTAAATAACCCAGCATTCTTGCACTTCGTATTTAGAGCTGCTTATGTTTCCTGTTTTTTATTTAGACTCATCTGTTATTCATGCCACAAATAGATAAAGCTTCCTCCTTAACAGGAGCTATTGTTTTACACCAATCAGCTGTAACATTAAAGCCTCTGACAGGTGAAGTGAATAACATTGATTATCCCATTTGAATGGTACCTGCCAAGAGATGGAATATATTAGGCACCAATGAACAGTGTTGGAAGCAGGAAAAATTAGGCAAGTCTAATAATCTGAGTGAAATTAACAAAGACCTGTTAATGCTAAAGAACTGGGTCAGGCCTTGGGGGTATATTTGGTATGCAGTATGTATGTAGGTTAACATCTACCAAAAATGGTCTGAGGCAAAACAACCAGTGAACCGGTAGTGGTCATGGATTGCCAAGGCTCATTGGTATATGTGAGGAGGAAAGGCAAGCCCATTCGTTCCGATCCCACAGAAGAGCTAATGTAGAACAAATTGCTGGAAAAGTAAATGCTGGCTCTGACAAAAAGATGCCAGGAAAAACATTGCATTGCAGCTTGCGCATATAACCCTCCGTAGCTGAAAGCCGGTCAGAATGCCCACACTGAACCATGTCCACCACTGAAAGCACCTACAATGAGCATCTGAGGATCAGAACTAGACCACGGAACAATGGAAGATGTTGGCCTGGTCTGATGAATCATGTGTTTTTTTTACATCATGTGAATGGTCATGTGTGTGTGTCAATTACCTGGGGAAGAGATTGACCTAGGATGACCTAGAGGGAGAGGGCAAGTAAGCGGAGTCAGTTTGATGCTCTGAGCAATTTCCTGCTGGGAAACATTGGGTCCTGCCATTCATGTGGATATTACTTAAACACATATCACCTACCTAAATTTGTTTGTAGATCAAGTAAATCACTTCTATCATGTTTCCATAAATGCAGTGGCCTCTTTCAGCAGGATAATGCACCCTGCAAAAATTGTTCAGCAATGGTTTAAGGAACATGGCAAGAGTTCAAGGTTAATTTGGCCGTCAGATTCCCCAGATCTCAATCTGATCAAACGTCTGCGGAATGTGATGGACAAACAAGTACAATCCATAGAGGCCTGACCTCACAAATTCCAGGATTTTAATGACCATGACCTGCTGCTAACGTTTTGGTGCCAGCACACCTTCAGAGGTCTTATGGAGTCTATGCATCAACGGGTCACAGCTGTTTAGGGGGCACAAGGGGGACATACATAATATTAGGCAGGTGGTATTAATATCATGGCTGATTGGTGTATGCAAGATGCAACACATGATTACGTTCTGGTCCAAGAACAAAACACAAAAATGAGAAGCATGATGAGAAGCGATTTTTATTATCTAAAACTGCAGAACTTTCCACTAGCAATTAAAAAATATATATATATTTTACTTCAGAATTTTTTCATTTGCTATTTGTTGTATTGTTTAAAATGTTATATATTTCAGTGTTTGTTTACATATTTATTTATGTATTGTCTGAGCTACAGAACAGTTTAGTGCAATGCTCAATTTTAGTTTACTATTTTATCGTAATTACTTTTTTTGAATTTCTTTGTTGTTTTGTTTTTGTTTTTCTTTTTTTTTTTTTTGTTTGTTTGCTTGTTTGTCTTATTACAATTTCTGCTTCTCCCTTCATGTTGTTGTGAATTTGATAAAAAAAAAAATCTCTTTTTGTTGATTGTCAAAAGTGGACTATGCAAATCAAGTGTCACCAATGTCTTGTAGCTTAAAACCTTATGAATGAGCTTGGTCCAAAAACAATATTTAGGAACTAATTGACATCATAAGCCCTACCTGGATAAATTTAAATTTACTAGGGATTCTGGGGTCATTTTTCAAGTTACTTCTTCATCCCAGTTTTTCTCATGCTTTTTCTGAGAAAATTACCTGCCCAAACTCAACACTCACTTGATCACTTTAGTCCCATCTGGATACATATGTCAATAATCTTCTATGCAGATGTCACCTCATCATGAAAATAAATAATAATAAAATAAAAAATAAAGTCTGACTGCTGCTACTTACCTCATTCAGTTTTGCAGCACGTATCAATGTCCCACCTCCTGAGATATTAAACACTTTCCGAGTCACGAAATGAAAAAATTATGCTTCCCATGTTCCCATTTGTGATTATTGTTTTATAAAATTTTCAAATTGTTGCAGCCGATCCACCTACAGGCTTTGTGAGGTGGGAGGAAACTGGAGAACTCTGAGGAAACCCACACAGACACGGGGAGAACATGAACAGAAACTCCACACTGTCAATGACCTGAGCTCAAGATCAAGTTGAGGATAATGGAGCTGTGAGACCGCAACCCTACCCACTGTGGACTGTGAATAAATGAAAAAAACATACAGTACAAAATTAAGATATCTGCAATGGCACTTATTGGTTTACATGCTTTTTTTGTTCTAACAGTCTCATAGAGAAGACAGTGTGTAGGTGTTGAGACAGTATGTAGGTGAAGGAAACCGTTTCCAACAAATTTTAAAAGACTTTTCTGTGACAATCCCACAATTGTGGGAGGCTGGTGTGGATTTTAACGCTGGTTAAATGGAAGTGTATCATTTCCATGAGATATGATTAACCTAAAAATGCTTTTCCTGTACATTTTTTAATTAATCATGCAAGGAGTTTTGTTTGCTTGGTTTTCTTTTTTTCTTTTTTTTTTCTTTTTTGGCAGGCATAATTTTTTTAATGACTACAAACGTGGACACACATTGCAAACTCCGGATTTCCTTAAAAAACAAAATTGTTACATGTTGTCTTCTATAACAACACCCTAACATAAGATATTGTTGAACACTGTGCCAAGTCATGAAACTCAGCATTTAACTTTATATTTCGGCAAAATAATTATGAAACAAGGTTTTGTCCAAAACAGGAGCTAGCAGTTCTAAACAATTATAGCTATGTCATCTATTAATTCCTCAATTCTGTTCAACAATGACATACTTATACTTAGTAATATTCCATATCAAAAACAAAATGCACATTTTTTTTTCCTACTGTCGTATTCACTCAAAAGCTAACAGAACGCCCATTGCTAAACGGAGCACACAGGACCAGGGTTAAATCAGGCCAGAGCCGTTTATTGCTGGTTATTTCCTCTGATCACTAAATTAGCGTGGCTGTTGCTACAGGCTTCCTTCCTCTTCTGCTCACTCCAGAATGAAGGGGACAAGACGAGGCAGGAGCCTAGCTATTTGGAAAGTTGCCCAAACTACTTAAGGATGGTGACGTTTTGCAGAAACAGGTGGTGCAAGTGACATAAGATTGGCTCGAGCATGAAACACTGACATATTACTGCAGACCAGGCTGCCAGGAAAAGTAATTACGCTGTCAATATGAACAAGTACTCAATATATATGACTGGAATGTTCACTAATAAATGGTTTGAAATCACCTTTTATTGGATTAGTCTTGATTTGGATGGCTTCTTATATTTTTCTTCCAAAGTTGTCCCATTTGGTCAAAGGCATAGGATGAGGAAGCTATTTATGTTCATACACTCTTAACTTCTGGCCCTGAATGCTTTTGGAGCGGAATGCCATTCAGAATGCAGAAAATATATTTAGTTCTCACCAACAGACGGCGAAAGGCACCAGCGTGTCTGGCTCTGCAGGGCATCAGCTACTTTTGTCACAGTGTGAACTTTCTATCGTGCTAATCTGCTGCTCAGCTCCTTCAGCCCAATTAAAGACTTGCATCTAAATGATCCTGAATTATATCTCGTGTCATATCTGGAAATGAGGAATAGAAATGTTAAACCGCGGTGTGCAGCTGGTATTCGGATATAGAATGACATCTCAACATCAGTTTAGGCACAACTCTGACGGTCTTGACATAAAGACACAAACTGTAAAAAAAATATTGCCATTTCATATATAAGGTAGTGAAAACACTCAGATGAGCGAAAAGATCAGAAATCAGAATGCAAATCATGTGTCAAGAATGTCATATGTCAGCAACGGTAATGACACTTACATGACATAACCATGTCATACACCTGTCATGCCTGATGTTACATGCAGTCATAAGTTGTCATAGCAGTTGATGTATGACTATAATGGTTCTGTTACTTTAAGCTGTAAATGTTGTAATTGGTGTCATAATGTTTGATGCCATGACAGCTAACATGCTCATTTCTGCTCATGTGTCTAATCCATATGTGCATTTGCATACTTTATGATGCCTGTTATAACAATGATGATCTAACATCTTATGTTATCACATGACATCATAAAAATAATTTAAAGAACATGTAGTGTACAAATGTGAAACTCGATTTTAACACTTTGACGGGCAACATTGACATTATTGAATAAAGCAAACATTAATCCCAACAATGTCATTTTATGTAAAGTAAAGCAGATGCATTTAAACCTGTGCATTCAGATGCATCTTACCACTGTGGCAGATAAATGACACAACAATGACTCTATTACAGACCCATGACAAAATAATGCCATAGATTCGTATAGATAAAGTAAACTATTTTAACTCTCCAAATCTCTCCATTATAGACACATGACACAATAAGGACATTTGTGTCTATAGCTAAACCAAAGTAAGTTATAATGGCTCTAATGACAAACAAAGGATACTATAATGCCATTTTTTCTTTGATAACTAAACCAAGTCTTTTTTTATTAGACATTTTATTTCTATAGTTAAGGTAAAGCAGGCCCTTTGCCTATATCAACACTTTAACAATAAGCACAGAGCACTAAAATAACATTTACTTTCTATAGCTAAAATAAAGCAAGGCTTTTTTTTTTCTTTTTTTTTACAATTCAACACTTAATGGCAGATATATCACACAATAATGTCTCTAGCTAACAATATAGCGAACACAACACAGCAATGACATTTACTATATTGACACTGTCTAACAGACCCATGACACAATAATACCATTTGTTTTTTTATGGATAGAGAGAAGCAAGCCATTTTAACTCTCCTAACCAGGCTATTGTAGATACATGACACAGTAATGACATTTGTGTCTATAGCTAAATTGAAGAAAGCTCTAATGGCTCTAATGACAAAGGACGCCATAATGGCATTTTTTAATGATAAAATAAACCAAATCTTTTGTATTATCTTAACACTTAACAACAGCTACAGAGCACAATAATGGCATTTTATTTCTATACAGCTAAAATAAAGCAAGGCCTGTTTTTTTTTACCCTTTTAACACTAAGAATCAGACCCATGACATAATAATGACATATTTTCATGGTTAAAGAGAAGCAAGCCATTTTAACTCTTCTAACCAGTCTATTATAGACACTTGACACAGTAATGACATTTGTGTCTCTAGCTAAATTGAAGGAAGCTCTAATGGTTCTAAATGTTAACACTATTACTGACATAATATTTTTTCTAGCTACACAGCCCATTTTACCTATATTGTAGTAACGCTGTCAGCAACAAACCCAGAACATTATAATGACCAAACATTGTCCTTCTATATCTAAAATATGGTTGTTTTTACCATTTAACGCTTAAAGGAAGACATACAGTATGACATGTTAATAACATAAACTTTTTTTTTTCCGCTTAGTTGTACAGAGTGATAGGACAATGTTATCAGAGATTCGTAATAACTAGCATAAAAGAAAGTAAGCATACCAAGATTTAGGGTTATGATGCTCATATTTTGATAATATATACTAAAACCATTCTACATGACAGACAAATAAAGTAGCACTAACTGAGATTTGCAGAGTTTCAATGACATACTGTAAATGGCTTCTAGTTAATAATGATCATGATTGTATCTAGGTAGCTGCAAAGTGCAAAATATTTCATGCAAATTCTAGAACCTGTGAAGTACAAAAAAAATTCAGATACCTTCTTTTTTCATATATTTAATTTTGACTACTGTATGTAGTTTATTAAGAATTACCTAAAATGTATAAAAGCACAATTTTTATAGAAACTTGTATCCTCAGGCATTCATTGAGACCACAAAACTAAGCACTTTCTGCATATTGATTAGTTCTGCTATGATCACTCTCACATACAGTATACACATTTATCAAATTAATAAACGATAAAGCGAAATGAAGCTTTGGTTAGTAGTTGAGCAGCAGTGCTCGCCCGATAAATCTTGAAGCAGTTGAAACAGGATTCGATAACAAAAATAAATGTGTTGGTTGAATGGGAGAACCACAGAAGTGTTTGCTTATAGCTACTAAGCAACTGATGTCTCAATGTTTGTCCTGCACGATGTTTAAGCTGCTTAGCAAACCCTGTTTGTCCAGTTTCGTGAGTGCGCAATTGTTGTATATAAATGTATTTTTTATTTGATTTCCAAAAGTAGTTTGCATGTTGGCTATATTAAAAAATTTTTTGGGTCAAATGTTCACCTTATAATGTTTAAATAACTGGAATAAATGAAGACAGTGAGCCTCTGAATCACAGAGCCTTATATAAACTAAACCGCAGCCAGGAACGAGTCCTGAGATTAAACATATAGACATATAAATAAAAAGTCTTCACTGGAGTTAAGATTCCACTCCACCAAGCGAAAGCACTTTCCTTTTGATTTATTTTATTTTTAATCATCTTGGAAGCTCGTCCTTATTAGAGCTCCATTGAGATAATAAAGCACTTACCCTGCAGGCAGGCATCTTTTTTCCTCTGACAGTAATTTACATATGATTTATTTAGAGAACAAGAGGCTCGGCTAATTTTATTTGGAGATTTTCCTTTGTTTTAGGAGTCATTAGCAGCTTAGCCTAATCCGATTTGGACAATTTCATCAAGGCCATTTTGGAAAACCTCTCAGAGCTCATCAGAAAGATGCATTTATTGCTAAGTGTGCTCTATTGCATTAACGCACAATAAAGCGACCAGGGACTCCTACAGACGTTTGAGCGGAATCCAGTTAACACTCTGCCAATTCGTTTTTTATTGGGACGCAATCAATTTTTATTCATTTTAAAACCGAAAGGCTTTCTTTCATTGTGTGCCATCTCAGGCTTATTATCAGGATAAACAAATTACTCACGTTGTTTGCGCAAAATGCTAATGTTTATGGTAGTGACTTCCTATTTTAAAATGGGCGGTCACGTCTGCATACGCATTATATGCTTAATGGGATTTACAATACTTCATATTCAGCTCAAGGAAGTTGGCAAGATTCTGTACGAAGACTGCACATGTAGATGTATCACCTTATAGCCTGGTTGCTTTTTTATTCAAAACGTGACTTGTCTTGCAAGTTTTAAAAACAATATAAACTCATATGGTAATGTGATTCATTTCTTTAAATATTTCACAGTCTTTCTGGTGATTTCTGTCGATTTCTGGTTATTTAGTAATGTGGTATTTAACTTAAAGAGTGAAAAAAAAGCAAGAGGACTATCTGAGAGAGTGTGGCTGCTACAACTTAGGTAGTAACATTAACCAACTAACTTGCAGTTACATAATATCTGACTAGAAACGGATAAAATGTATTTTTAATACATTTAACGGAAAATTATTCAATTCAGGTCCTAACAGTAGCACTGCTTTTGTCTTGGATAGCTGTACACCACCTCATTGTTGATTATTTTCCTAAATAAGTCGACTGCATCATGATTTATGATAAATAAATATCCAGCATATGCAGTAATTAATGTTCATATCATCAATAAATAAAATCAAAGCAACAATGACTTATATGATCGAACACCTTAAATCAAATTGGGCTAAAGAAGAAAATCAAGCTCCATTATTTTTAAAAGCTCAGAAGAAAATTGTGTTTCATTTTATTTCAGCGCAATTGATGTGGATTTATTTTTAATTATTGGATAGATATATTAATCAAAATATGTGTTTTTCATTAATATAATGTCGATCAATATATGTTTGTGTGCATTATGTATAGTTCATTATTAAAGCTTTATTTATAAGTTTATAATTTTTTAATGCGACCTTATTATATAGTGCCAAATGCATATTTAATGTTTTGCTTTAATCAGCTCCTAGCATCCATTATGAAATGTAATTAGTTTGAGTTCATAAAACAACTTTTTGTTAGTTTTTTTTCCTATTTTTATACTACATAGTAAAAAAACACCACTTACACAATACTATCTTAAGCAGTGCCAGCCCTGTGTCAGTTTCAAATAAATATGTAATATTTTTCACATAGTAATGCTATCTGTTCCAGTTTATCGTTCTCAGACAGTCAAATATTTCTCCAACATTCCTCACTCTGAGTCTTCTTAAACCCACCTGTGTTACGGTCTAATCTGGTTACGGTGAGTGTGTGAAGAACCTTTAACACACTCGATAGCTGAGTGCCTTCAGAAGCACATTAGATGTGGATCAGAGACTCGGAGGAATACTTAAGTGCTTCTGAAGACAAGACACACAAAAAGGCTCCAGCACAAAGAAAGCTTCCTAATGGCTCCCACAAGGCTGTGATATCATTTCGATTTTTTCTTTCGCATCCGATAGACAAAGTTTTTCTCCTCCGAGATTCTCACGGAGGAACTTTCAACCAGGGTGCAAAAGTATTCACTCCACAGCCAACTTCGACTTCAAATAGACTCTGTTCCTTCTGTCCTAGATTATTTAGAACACTAGATTTAACCATATAGATTTTCAGCATTTCCAGCAAGCCTACACTTACTGTAGACCTTAGGAACATCCAGAACTTCCAGTAACTGCTGCATTATGCTATACAATTTACTAAAGCATCATGCATGGATTGCTGAAGTGAGAATCACAAATACTATGGATGTTCAAAGTGGGCTCTTTTGATTGTGCAGAATAGCATGAGACTGGTATTATTTCTTTTTATAATTCCCTGCTACACTAATGCACTTATCCCAGTCTTTCGCTAGTACTTGGAGTCCATCAAGGTAAAAAGTTTTCTCATTATTTTTGAACTGCCTGCTTCACTTCTGAAATGCTGGCCTCTCAGGAACTCTTTTAACATAAAAACTTGTGGAAATGGCTTGGAGGAAGGTCAGGACTACATAGGGTATGTGGCAATAACTCCCTCCCCCCTGAGTTCCTGTAATGTGCAAGTGGTGTTTGTAAATTATTGTGTGTACAGTTCCAATAGGTGACAAGTTATCAGTTGATTTTTAAGTATCAGGTGTTCCACTGAATATTCATGGTAACAATGGCAGTAACATCATTCATGTACATATGGCCTTCTTTAAAACATTCACATATTTGATGTGATCATTTCTGATCATCAGACTATGCTTGAAGTCCTTCATCAATGTCAATCAGCCTTCATTCACAAGACATTTTGTCTGAAAAAAGGTCTAGTTTGACTTGAACACTCCTCACAATTAAAAAAACAAACAAAGTTAGTCAAAAAACTCAAAGTTATGTGATTTTAGACCACACCCTCCAAATACAGGAACTGACATTTAAAGCATTAAACAGATACAATTACAGATGGAATACATATTGTGACATGATCTAAAGTCAAATTTCTGGCAGCATCTGAAGGTTTGTTCATAAAATGTGACCGCTTCTAAGACACTTTTCCAAAAGCCACCAATAGGAGGATGCCATTGGATGACACCAAACTCAGAGAACAACTACAAACAGCTACAGTAGTGGTCGTACTAAAACATGAACAAAAGAACAGTAATGGACAGAAATCCCATCCTATTTATTTATGAAGACTGTTTCTGTTTATGCAACCCAGCTTTTTTTTTCTTTATGAGCTCAGATAGTAAGTCACTACACAACCTTTGTCGTACAATCTGACATAAAGAATATATTATGGTGCCATCTGTTTTGGAATTCAGTTACGATTTTATTTAGATCATCGTTTACACAGTGCATATCCATAATGCAAAGCAGCCTTGAGAGAGGATTCTCTAAACCTAGATTTCCTTAACACGTAGACTCCCTAAACCACTAGATTTCCAAAGAGCCTAGTATCCCTGAATGACTTCTATGACTTCCAGGATAGCCATTTTCCTACACCCTTACACCAGTGGTTCTTAACCCTGGTCCTGGAGGAGCCCCTGGTCTGTACTGTTTAGTGTTTTCTCTGCTCCATCACACCCACTACCCAATCTAAAGGCAGTTAATTAGTGGATTTGTTAAATCAGGTGTGCTGGGAACTGAGAAGACACTGAAATGTACAGGCCTGGGGGACCAGAATTGAGAATCACACAATGCTTAGGAAACCTGGATTGTCTAGTCATGCTTGTCTAGACCATCATCCCATCATGCTCTAAAAGCCAAAATATTCTTATCTCTGAATTCAATACATTTTTAGATTCATAAAATCCTTGGACTACTACATTTCCATGACTTTAAAGAAGGCTTGGTTTCATAAACTTCTAGATAACCTGGACCCTAAATGTGTTAGACATCAAAGAAATAAAAGTAGAAATGATATCATTTATACATTTTAATGTTTATCTAACACAACTGATATTTTATTTGTAGTGTGTCCATGAAATGCAGATATAGAATTAGCATTTTTTTTTCCATTTTGTTTTAATAAAGGTAATTTCAATGACCCTAAAACGAGAAAAGTATACTCTGAAGAAAACTGGAAATAGTGACATAATTACTATTATAGAGGTGTTGATAACAGAATTACCTTAAAAAGCATTTCAAGTGTAAAATCTAGTACAAGACAAGACATTTAAAAGAGATGATAATTAGATATTAGTTTGTTAGTTAATTAGATGTTAGTGATTCTGCATCATTATGTCGTAATATTATACAACTTTGTATAATATTCTAATCATTAATTTACAGGATAATAAAATACATTTACACAGCTACCAACCAAGGCCAATTTTTATTATTATTATTATTATTATTATTATTATAATTATCAAACTGACTAGGCACTGACATTTCAGCAGTGCCAACGTTTCCCTTTTTTTTAACATAAATGCTTTCAGCACACTGGCGAGATGACAAGTGATCATTGATCTGTCTTTACTTAGAAGGAGCCGTATTAAATAATGTATGGCTGCGCGTGCATTAACCTCGGCCTGCGCGTCCTCTCGCTCCATTAGTGTGATCTTCACGGCCTTTGAGGTCTTTGGGCTTTCATTTAATTAAATTGTCCCATAATGAAATCTCCCATAACGAGATTAATTTTAATTATTCATCAGTGGACGATCTGAGCAAGAAGGGGTCATTAATAATGCATGAGGTCCGATAAACATTTTTCAATTCGTTGCCTTTTGCTTTTGTAAAAGGTGCTATTTATTAAGAGGACAGTGATAGAGGTCAGAGATAAAAACAGATACCTGCAGGGCAAACTAGTGACTGATAGGACTTAAATTCCCATAATACTTTAGCTAAGGAGTTATAAACTAAAAACCTAGCTAATAGCTAAATGCTAACAGATTAAAACACATAAAATGTTGATTTGTCTTGATGACTGAACGGACTGTATGTTATGTGTTATTGTCTCCACAGCAGTTCATTGTATTGCTGCACGACTATTTGTAAGATAATTTACAACTGAGTTGTATAGGGCTACAATAAGAGAATGAGATAAAGTTAAATGATGATTTGCCAAGCATCAGAAATAGTAAAGAGCAAAGAACTGGTACTGAAAAATAGATATACATGTTTATAGAAGTTCTGATGATATCAAATTATGTGAAAAATTATTGATCTATTGTGGCTTTATAAATAAATTTAATGTATAAAAACACTATAATTATATAACTATATATAATTATGTCAAAACATTTAGAAAATACATTAAATTAAGTAAAATATAAAAATAAATAGACAACCTTAATTTATGATTCCTCTTGGCACCGGCTGCTTTAAAAACAAAATGAGAAAAGCGGTTCCCTTTTCTTCTTGCTACCATCCTTGCTAACATTCTTGGGACCCAAGGTGCTTTGTCTTAACTAAATCTTGCACAAAATGCAAAAAAAAAAGCACACAAAAAATATATAAGCTCATTTCCCATGACGCAAACAAGTTTTGATCGGCTACCAGAAGAATGCACAACCAGCGGTACACACAATCAAAATTATGCACAACTGGCTCAGTCACTCATATGCCACAAATGTTTTGCATGCTGAGTCAAATTTCTTGCAAATTTCTGTTTTTAAAAAGTGAACATTTGCAATGTGGGGCATTCTTATGTGAGGTACCACTGTATTTATAAGTTAAGCCTTTATTTGTCACCTATACATACAGTACAGTGAAAATATTTCTTCAAATATTCCAGTTATGAAGCTGGGGACAGATCACAGGGTCAGCCATGATAAGGCACCCCTGGAGCAGACAGGGTTAAGGGCCTTGATCAAGAGCCTACAAAGGCAGCCTGGTGGAACTAGGGCTTCAGTAACCATTTCTTTCCTTCTTCCTTCCTTTTCATTAACTTCCTCCTATTATATCCTGGGAAGAGTGCACAGGTTACAAACATGTGCAAATCACCTATTTGTGATTCTGGGCATTAAAATAATACTTAATGTCCATATAGTTTACCTTCTTGCTATGAGTGAATTCATTCTAACGTATGTTTAAACTGGTGTTTAAAGTCTCCCTAACATAGTACAGTACATAGGATGGATTGTACTGTATATAATGTACATACCAGTACAAAGA
The DNA here is from genome assembly GCA_030014305.1 of Clarias laeviceps. Taxonomy (NCBI): domain Eukaryota; kingdom Metazoa; phylum Chordata; class Actinopteri; order Siluriformes; family Clariidae; genus Clarias; species Clarias laeviceps. The sequence goes on along the minus strand of JAQMYJ010000019.1, from coordinate 15,738,121 downwards.
GTGTTTAATGAAAGTATAAAGCATTTAAAAATCTTAGCATTTTTTTTAACCAACTCTTCTTTTGTATATAACAAATTTGCCTAAAGAGACAAATGTCCATGCAGGCCTCGTCAATAACGTATTAATTATTCAAGCCTCTTCAGTGAGATTGAGTTTCCGCTAACGCGTAATTTTGGAAATTGCATGGTCATCATGTGATTGGTTCATGATGGTAAATTGGGATGGAGAAAGTTCCAGTATCGTATATCATGTAGAAGTGAGTCAAATTGAGTCCACTTTAGTTATGAGCCTTTTCATCACTGCTAATGGATAGTGGGATGTTTCCTTGATAACCGCATCACACCCATTGTAGAGTAGAACCCTATTTGAGTTTTTTTGTTGTTATTATTATTATTAATTTATTGTATGCCATTACACATTGTACAAGTTGTCACTGTGGTAAGATACTTGGTACAACTGAAGATGCAAATTTTGCACCATTTTTATCAACTTTTACCTGGGAAAAATGTTGGTAGTGTACCTTTAATTAGTTTTAATTCTTTTGTTAAAATGCAAATTGCATCTTAAGGTCCAATTATGTACCTTTGTACAATTTTAATATATAAACTACCTTTATTTCTCTGTATAATCCCCTGCTGCACTAATGCACTTATCTCAGTGTTTCACTAGTGCTTGGACACCATGATGGTGGAATGTTTTCTCATTACCCTGGAGCCTTCTTCACATCTGAAACACTGGCCTCCTAGGAATGCCTTTAATGATCCAAACATGTGGAAATGGCTTGAAGTAAGGTCAGACAGAAGTTGACCATTGATTTTCAAGGATCAGGGGTTCCACTTGATGAATGTTCACAGGAACGACTGCAGTGGGCTCTGAACCACTTCAAACAGGATCTCATTCTCAGTCCCGGGTTGACTTGAACACCCCTTGTACTAAAGGTATAAAAGTGGTACATTTTGTGGTTCCAACCCAGTAACAAGTGCACAACGTGAGTTGACAAAGTGAGAAAAATAACATGTCTGCAGTCTGAAGGGGGAAAAAGAAAGGGGGAGGAGTCTACTATAACAATAGTGTGTGAACATCCGAGCATAAAATGTTTGTAAAAGGACAAATAAATGCTTATTATATGTTGAAATTCCAATGAAAAGCCAAACTGAATGAATACACCATTGTTTTCAGGCCAAACCATCTCAGGTGCAGGGGAATGAACAAAACCCCCAAATTACCTCATTTGTTCCCTCAAACTACCCTCCCCCACTCATTCTGTTCAGGTAAATGGGCTCTAATTGGCCGGACGGGTTTTACCTGTATGACATCCAAAACCTTCGCTGTAGCCATGGCAACAGGAAGTTTTCTGACCTATAAAAAGTTGCAGGTGGTGTAACTGAAACTCGGCTGTGAGTGTTTCCACGCTCTGCTCTATTTATAGAGAGGTCAAGCTGTGAGAGCAGATTAAACCGTGTATACCTTCTGCACTGTTTACATACTGTACTTGCACAGTTAAAAAAGCGATCATTTATTATTTTTTTTTAATTGGGCTTTAAAAGTTGTATTAACTTCTACAGCTATTGAAAAATTGAAGAGTCAAGCTGTGTTTCAATTGCCTGGTTGATTGTCCACTGCTAATTATCAAAGAAACCATACCTTTAACACAGAAAAGTGGTTTAAACACTGCTGGTTTAAACACCAGCAGGCTAGCATATTTAGCCTGATGTCAGAGCTAATATTAGTTTATGAAGTGTTGTAGGGTTAAACTGAACCTTTTTCCATTTCCATGAGACAAACCAAGCTTTAATGAACTGTTACTCAGAAATAATAATGTATTGTACTGTGTACTAAAGTAGAAGCTAAAATTGTTATTTATGTGCTAGCAATCTTAGCCTCATTGCATTATAGTTGTATTTTTTATAGCTTTTTTCTTTTTCTTTTTTTAATTATTATTCTAATGGAACTAATTCTACAGATTGTGTTGGTTCTTAAACAGTTGCTGAGTTCTGGTTATTTTTAAACTTCATGCCATGAATCAAGTCACTTTAAGAAATAGAAATAGCATACACACTTCACACTTAGGCTGAAGAGAAAAATTGTTTGCCTCAGCATCTTCACTGTCCCATAAAATGAATAGCATTCCACACTCACATAATCCAAGTGTTGTTCACCCCTCCCCACTCTCTCTCTCTCTCCCTCTCTCTCTCTCTCTCTCTCACCCACACACACACACACACACACACACACAAGGAAATGGAAGCAGGGACGTTCAGCTGTTATAGATCTAACCTAGTTAAAAACTTGGCATCCAACAGCAACACACCCTAGCATTATATATGGTAAACAAGAGTGAGTGAATTATGTCTCTCGAACAGCCTGGAGGAGAACAAGTGTGCAATATTTTTAGTGCAGACCATTCTACAAGGCTGTTTCGAGTCAGAGTTAGACTTTTGCATAACACAATCTTTCCCCTATGTCCAAGTTATTCTCTGGCTTAATGAAATTATTATGTAGTTCTGTGAAGTCAAAAGGAGTTAGCTATTAATGAAGATTGTTTTCATTAGGATTGATCCAATAATCATTAGATTCACTCAAACACAGACAGGAAAAAGCCAGATGCATAATGGCATACGCCTGGACACGGTAATGCTTCGTTCATGAGCGTAGTTTATGCTAAAGCAAGCAAAAAGGGATGTTCATTTGCTGTGTTGGAGCTTTTAATGCATGTTACACTCTATTCTGGTTTTGATTTTTCTTTCAACACATGACTTGAGTATTAATCCCAATACCAATGTGTTATGTAAAAATAATTTGTCAAGCTGAAAATTATGGAATGTCATTTAAGGCCAAGATTCCTGGAGATTGACAGAGACAGCATCTTGCTTAGCTTGAGGAAAGAATTTAATATGAAGTACTGTGCAAAAGTCTCAGACACCATAATATCTTTAGTACAAATATATGTTTAGTATTTTGTTATATGTTTATCATGTCTGCATTATGTACAAAACCATTCAATATTTTCAAACATACCTTAAAAATTAATGAGTAAATAACATTACAGAAGAATATTCCTGGGTTTTGTATGAAAATAGAAAGGAGCAAGTGTGATAAAACTAGCAGAAGAACTCTAAAATATTCTCCAGCACTCTCAGTAAAACCTCCCAGTTGTTTTATTAATAAAACTGCACAACAATACTACATATTAGTTTCAAGCAAACAGATTCACACCAAATAATGACTTTATTTATTTTATTACTCTTTAGTGCTCTTTATAGACATTACTTTTATTTAGAAATGTTATAAAACATGTTTTTCTCATGGCATTTTTTTTTTATATGTTTCCAAATCTTTTGCTCACTACTGTAACTAAAACAGCTGTTAGGTTTTACTGAGTGTGCTGGAAAATAAGCCAAACTTCTTCTGGTAGCTTTGTCAAACTTGATAATTTCTATATCCATGCAAAAAAAAGGAGCCTACATTAGTTTTTGTTTGTTTTTGTTTGTTTCCATCTGAAAAATAGTTTGTAATGTAATATGTTGCTTTCTTTACAGGCATGCAAATATATTTCTATAATGATATTCATTAATTATTTTTTTAGTTATGTTTGGAAATAGTGAATGATTTTGTACATAGTAATGCAGACATGATAAACATATATAGCAATATTTTTGAAATTTGAAAGACTTTTGCAAAAAAATCTACTTCTTGAGCTTGATTTAGAATCTTGCTTGACTTTTCACTAGAACTATCAACTGCCACTCTCAACAATTTGATAAAATGTTCGTTGTCTGAACTTCTCTCCTTCTTTAAGTTCATTACGTTAAATAATAATAATAATAATAATAATAATACAGAAATAATGCTATAAAGGTATAATAAGACTGCCTAAATATCGCTCTTTCACTTACTTTTGTAATACACACAAAACCCACAAATTCTTTCCGCTGTTTACCACAACGGCATCAGCATCTACAATGAATTGTACCACATGCATTGGAAATACCATGCCTTTCACTGTTTGCAGACCTACACACGCATGTGAACTGAGTGTTAAAGTGCTATCAGTGCACATTTACAATGCTATGCTGGGAGCTTCCTGTTTCCCCAATTTGCTCCCATTTCTCACTGACGAGTTGTTTAACTGAGCTGCCTTTAGGATTGGCTCCTATTTCAGGGATATAACAATTTAAGCAATCAAAGACAAAGATGATTTCTTATAACCTATCATAACACATTTCATCATTGCATCTTACTTCATACTGTACCTGAATGCTAGAGTAAACAAATTGCTGTCTATTATTTTTCCTGTTGTTTAAACCTCCCCATTGCACATCACATCTCACAACATTCTTGTTCTTTCTTAGCTGTCAGGAGTGGAATCCAAGGTGGTGAACCTGATGCTGTAGATACCCACATTATGGTTTGGATATGTTGTGTGTTCTGAGATGCTTTTCTGCTCACCATGATTGTAAAGAGTGATTATTTCAGTTACCATAGTCTTCTTTTGTTTCTGCTTACAGCCAGAGCCACATTTCCACTAGATCAACAGTAAAAATAAATTTGGTTGAAGCAAGTTACAAAGAACTTAATAAAGACATATTAAAAATGGCATTGACAAGTTCACGGCATAATTACCACCTCTTACGGACTTTATTGACATATTACAAGCATGGCACAGACAGCAAAGATTGGGTGCCTTTCTAACTGAGTTGTTATTGGGATGTCATTGGGATGTTGCTCTGTCAATGTAGTTCTCACGGCCTTCCTTTCGGATTTTTGCTGTAATCATGGTAGGTCCATGTTACAGTATACTGTAGAAGACTGTATCAATATGTCTGTGATATTAATATGTCATGTTCAGAGAATTTAGTTACAAATACCGGTTCCAACCGTCACACCACCACTTCATGAATGAAAAAAAGAACTGAACACGTTACAGTATTTACATACCAACCCACTGGACACAATGACAACGTAAGCATGTAATAAGCACCTGGTGAGCAAGTGATCATAATAATCAAGACCATAATGCATATTTTTCTCGTTTGGCCCCATTCCCACTGCATTCTTTGATTTTTTTTTTTAGGACACTTAATAGTCTTTGTCTGAGTTTGATGGGGCCTCAGTGAATGTTGTGAGTGGAGTTAAAGATGCTTTTCTGAGTTGCCATAGTCTTCTGTTTGTTCATTATGGTTCATTAAGGTGTTTCTGATACATGATGTTATCTTGTTTGCCATACAATTTTGTGTCAAATTTTGAGACTGTTGTGAGTGGATTTAAAATTAATTAATAATAAAGATGAACCCAGCCCAGCTGGCACAAACGCCCATGGCAGCATCAGTCACTGAGATCATATTTACTGATTCTGATAGCTGATGAGAATGCTAACTGAAACTTTTGACCTTTATATGCATTATTTTAGGAATTGCACTGCTGCCACATGATTGGCTTGATTGGGTAACCGCATTAATGAGCATCAGTACAAGCATTATGTCAATGTATTATGCATTATGTCAATTTCCTGTTGTTAATCCCATTTTGTGATATTTTCTGTATTGGAAACTGGCTCAACAGTTGCACCTGCCCAAGCCTGTTTAACTTTTCTAAGCTTTGGTGTCATTTAGCAAATAATCCCTTTCTTCTGAACTCTCTCCCACAGTCCCTCCACATGCTAGGTAATGTTCCTGATAATCTGAATCCAGACATTTCAATTCAAAATAGTTTTTCATACTTTCATCTTGTTCATCTTAGTAATGTAAGATGTAATGATTAGAAAAAGTATCCATAAAGTTTTATATAAAAATATGCTTCTTGTATCATTTCATTCTCAGTGCACATTTAAAATGGGTCATGTGGACCCGGAACAGCAAAATTAAGAACTGAGTCCAGCACACTGCTGTTGGTCCAAGTGCAGTTGCGTAGGTGGAAAATGACATTTATGATGTTGAGCAAAGCTCTGGTTTTACGAGAGAAAAATTTAAAGAGAAGCACAGCTGAGTGAGTGTTTGATGAAGTCAGCTCAAACACTGAGGGAAAGCAGTGACAGCGGGGATCAGGAGTGTATAAACTTATTAAAGCTTATTCACAGCAGGATGGAGAGATCTGTAAGTCTGCACAAGAGAAATTATTTTACAGTCACCTTGTACCATCTTACTTGATATGTTCATTGGATGAAGTAGATTCCATTATTATGAAGGGGAGGGAGTTGGATTATAGAGAAGATCATTACTTTGGAGGTGTCAAATAGTCATATTATGTGATATATGTTTTCATGAAATGTTGCAGTTCATAAAACAGTCAGTTGTTATTTTAATACATGAAGGTCAACTGTTCTGGAATAGTTCTTTAAAGAAACTGTATTGTCAAGTGCATTTGCAAAACCCGTCAAGCACCATAATGTAACTGGCTCTCGTGAAGACCATCCCAGGAAAGCAAGACCAAGACTACATTTAAAGTTCATTTAGAGTTACCTGCCTCAGAAATCACCAATTAACAGCACCTCAGATTAGAGCCATTATAAAGGCTTTACAGAGCTTAAGTAGCAGAAACATTTCTCTCAATATTAACTGTTCAAAAAAGATTATTGCTTATTTTAGGTATCTGTAAAACTAGTGTTATCTGTAAAACAAAATTCTTATTTCTATATTTCCAGTGTTTAGGTTTTTTTTTTAGGTCATAATTTTAACTAACCTTCGGTTCAATAGATCATACTTTTTGGATTTTATATTTATGTTGTCAACTAATTTCTAGTCCTCATAGCTGAACACTACTTATTATCTTCCATTGGGTATCCCTAGTTACCATAGTTCTTTTTTTTCTAGTTCACAAATTTTCTCTAATTAATACGAGAACTTGCAATGTGCAACCAGATAACCAGAATTTCCTTTTTTTATTTTTGTTGTTTTTGCTTGTTTAATTGGTTTTCTTTTTTATTTTAGTTGTTTTGTTTTATTTACTTTCCCAGTTTCCAGTTCCTGTAGTTTCCTTCTATGTTAATGTTAGTTCTCATCGTTTCCTTACCTACAGTATTGTAGTAAATTTACTTCCTCTAGTTTTTCTACCTTTTAGATCTAATTCACCCGAATTACTTATTTTCTTATGACTAGTGCCACAAAATTCAGTATTCTGTAACAGTTTTCAGTAAACTGTTTATTTTCCTTAGATTTGTTGGCTCCAAGATTCATGTAACTTTCAAACAGCCCTAATAGCCCTATGTAGTTTCCTTTTATATTTTTTCTAGATTCAATTAGTTTCCTATTTTATTGCTAGTAGTTGAAGGTTTTATTGTCTATTGCTATTCTTATAGTCACTAGTTTCACAAAATACCTATTTCTGAATAAATATTTTTCTTTTTTTGTGTGTATGTGTAGTCCTCTGCTAGATCATAGCACTATACTTTCAGTATTCTGTTTTGTCTTAATTGTCTCTTAGTACCTCTGTTGGTTTAGAAATGGTTGAATAACATTAATAGCCCTATTTCCCATAGTTTTTGTTGTTCTCTTGCTTCCAGTTTACAGTAAAGTACTGTAAATTTACTGCAAATATTTTTTACATGACTGGAACATATTAAAAAATATTGTAAAAAATTACAAAAAATATTGTAAAAAATAAACATTTCATTTGTAAGCCAAATTAGGAGTTTAACTCAGTTCATTTGTGATCCTTAACCTCTAGGCTGCCACAACTAGCTCAGTTCGGTTTAATTCAACTGCCTAAATTTCAGTGCTTTACTAAACCAATATGTTTATTATCATAGAAAAGGTCTAGTGATGTCACACACTTAATATACTATTACATAAATAAGTGATGTAGTTTTACCTTAACTTAGAGATGGATTCAGTAACTAAAAAGTTTCAATTTATTGTTCGAAGTCTTTATTTTTATTATTATTTTTTTTTTATTGAATTAGGCCTCAAATCTCAAACTTTGAGGTTTAAGGTATAAAATGGTGATTCTTTTAATTTCTTTTGGTAATAGTATTTATTGACTTGTTTTTGTCAACTGTTTCCCTTTTTTAAGTAACATTTTACTGATAAATTCACTGATAGTTTCGCATCCTTGCTACATGTGCAATGCAGTAAATGATTATACCTTACTTTAGAACTCATGTTTAAAATGAGAATTCTTTTTACCCATTTGCTTTTATGTTTGATGGTAATGACAGCATAAGGGTGGGAATGTTTTTTAACATTCATTTTTTCTGGAATTTTACCATCTTGTCATCGTTTGGCTGCAGTTTCCATGGAGTGACCATGATCCATTAATTTGCAGATGTCGATGCAGGGAGAATTTTTTTAAAGCTTTCTTAAATTTGCAAAAACTTCAGCTATCCTGTTAATCACTGCTCTAATTGCTTAAATGTTTACTGTAAAATTCTATATAATACTAAAAAGTAATTTTTAACAGCACTGCATCTCTTTCATGGCCCCTGGTGTGTGTGTGTGTGTGTGTGTGTGTGTGTGTGTGTGTGTGTGTGTGTGTGTGTGTGTGTGTGTGTGTGTGTGTGTGTTGTAGTTTTCATTGGTTACCAAACTTTCAGCTACACTTCCCTAACTTTTTTATGTTTAAATCAATAGTTGCAGAAAAACATAGCCTTTGAGTTTTTAATTCTATTTATTCCTTATTTTCTCCATGTCCTACTTTCTAGATCATTTAACTTCATTGTTTGCTAGTTTCTCTTTCCCCTACTTTCCTGCTCTCCAACACTGTCCTAAAGGGTTCTACAGTAATATAATGTGTGAATGACCTAAGACTTCTGGGACTTCTTTTCTCCACATTTACTTAACGCAGCCATTTAAAAACAGAAACCAAGTTCAACAGGAAGAAGGTTGTAAAACCGAGTGTAAAAAAGCAAGAGCGACAATATTTCATAATTAATAGGTAGCTGCGAAGGGAAAACTGGTCCAAGGTGACGTAAAAAGGTCAACAATGCATAAAAGTCACCAATCCATCTATGTAAATAATGCAGGATAATGATGGACTTGGGAAAAATAGAAAATCAATAATAATGTAGAGGAAGGAACAGGCTTGCTTTAATTACCATGCTGTAGATTTTCAAATAAATTTAAATGAATATTTTTTTTCCCTGAGGTCACACCTGCAGACTGTATATTAAACTTTTATGTTGAGACTTTCATGGTAGCACAGGTTAATTACCCAGGTTAACTCTGCAGTCAAATTTTTAATTACCAGCCAGATATATATTATTTTCCTTTTTCCTCTCTAACAGCAATGACTCAAGTCATGCTATCCATCATCAATATTAGCAATAGCAGCCTAATGCACTTGGAAAAGTGTTGCATGATATTTTTTTAAAGGCATCACATTTAGATAGGACTGGAAGTGTTAATCAAATCTAGAATAGAGGGATAGATAGATATGGGGTGTTCAAACTGGGACTTGTGATGAAATGAAGACTCTTAGCTGCAGTAATACATTTGAATGGTGCAAACATTTCTTTGAAAATTTGATCTTTGAAAATTGATAGGTAACTTGTTACCAACTAGTGGAAGAGATGCATCTGTATGTGGGAACTGTACACAATCATTCGCCTAGAGCACTTGCACATTACAGAACCTCGCATGAGAGGTATTGCCAATTCCTCCATACAGCCCTGACCGCATTCGTCTTTTCCAGATGTTTGGGCCAGTAAAGGAGTTCCTGGGAGGCCAGCATTTCAGACATGAAGGAGGGAGTATGATCATGGCCCTGGTGTACTGAGAAACCTTTCTGTATCCAAAGCTGGGATAAGTGCATTAGTCTAGCAGAGGATTATATAGAAAAATAAAGGAGTTTTTACTCTAACACCTGTGTTCGATTATTCTGCACTATCAAATGTCCTGGTTTGACTTGAACACCCTTCATGGATGGATGGATGGATGGATGGATGGATGGATGGATAGATAGATAGATAGATAGATAGATAGATAGATAGATAG
>JAQMYJ010000019.1:15703995-15728095 GCA_030014305.1 Clarias laeviceps | reverse complement strand
ATTATTATATTATATTATATTATATTATATTATATTATATTATATTATATTATATTATATTATATTATATTATATATGGTACTTTATAATGTGTTCACAATGAAGAAAGAAAGTTAAATATCTTAATATCTTTATGAAAGATTCTGAAGTTTTGAGAGAGAGAGCGAGATGAGAAACTGATTAATAAGCAGAAAAAAAGAAGACCAAGAAATATCAGAGGAGAAGAGAAAAATACAATATATATATATATACTGTAAACTCGAATAAGTTGCAAAACTCAAAAAATTAGAGGTAATCAGTTACATCAAATTCTAAAAACATCATTTGATGTAAATCAAATGATGTTTCCAGTTTTAAGTAAACAGAACTATGAGTTTTTGAGTTTGTTGTATTAATCGTTTTACACCTGCATTATTGAGTAGCCTAACTCATACTATTTAATAGTAATTATAATTCTTTTTAGTTGTTGCAAATCAAAGAAATTGTTGTTGGTCTTTCGCCTGGTCCTGGCAATGGGTCGCTACAGTGGACCATCCACAAGCTTGGCACAGGTTTTATGCCAGATGCCCTTCCTTACACAATCTTCCTATTTTATCTGGACTTGGGACAGCCACTTCATCCAGTTGTTGGGAATCGAACCCGGGCCTTTCACATGGCAGGCGAAACACCTACCACTGAACCACCAGTGCTCTATTGCCCTGATGCCGTCAGACACAAAATCGCTAGTCTGAAAGATTTTAAGTTGGTGGAACTTTAAGGTGACACTTACTGTTACTTACGTACTTGCAGATACTTAAAATATCAAATTTGTTCAGCTAACTTGAAAAGTGTCATTTCTACAAACTCATAAATGCCAAAAAGTTCTAAATACTCATCAAGGTCTATTAATTTGAACTAATTATAATTATTTAGGTTAGCAGTACTCAATAGGTTTAATTACTTTGAGCATTAGGGTTTACAGTGTGTGTATACAGTATATATATATATATAAGAATGAGTCAAATGTAAAAAAAGAAAAAAAGGAAAAAGAATGTGAGAGAGAAAAAAAAGAGAGAGAGAGAGAGAGAGAGAGAGAGAAAGAGAGAACTTTCACATCAAATCACACTGCATAAATAATAGAATTACTTTCTGGGTATTAAACAGGATCTAATTTGAAAAGTTTGATATTTTGATAGGAATTAAATTGTTCAGACATTTAGCACCAGGGTCTGTGAGTTATGAATCACACACTCGGTTGGTTTTAATAACAGTGAAAATGTGTGCTATTACATCACTGTTATTAAATGTCCTGGGCAATAATTAACAGTGGTGCGGTTTCTAAAAGCTGGAGTGAACACACCGCCTTCAGTAAGAGACCACCTACATCTCCAGCTCGATAAATAATTCAGTGTTCTGTCACACTGCAGCAGGCCTGAATCCCCTACTGACACCTTTATAACCCCTGAGTCACTCAGCCACCACACACACACACACACACACACACACATATACTGTACACAGACAAATACACACACATAAATAAAAAGTGCATGCATTATACATAGATTATGTACACAGAGACCTCTATATGTGTGATCAGAACACAAGCACAAAAATAAGGTCTTGTATATTCTTGGTATTTTCCAGAGAGGTAAAAGAACAGGGTATGTTTAACAAAAAAGGAAATAAAGGGAGAGTATACGGCGACTGAGGAAAAGGAGGAAATTACAGTATGATGAGGGACAGTAAGAGAGAACAGTAACACATACCTTTACACAAAGTCCCAAAGCTTGTTTTTTTGTGATTTGTTAGAACATCAGCATTTGGGGACACTGTGAATCTTGAAAGAGAGAGAGAGAGAGAGAGAGAGAGAATTGAGGACATATGTAGAGTGGTGAAGGACTGATCAGATCCGTTCTCATTTTACAGTCATTATCATCATCATATTATTATTATTATTAGTAGTAGTAGTAGTAATAATAATAGTATTAATATTAGTACTGTCATATGGTTAATTATAGGGCATTTTAACACATTATAGCTTATAATGCATTTGTCTTGTTTTTTTTTGTTTTTTTTTATTAAACATATCCGTCTGTCCTCATGTTTATGTTTTTAATTGGACGTAATGTGCCACCTAGAGGTTACTGTACAATACTCAAGTAACAATCATATTTCTATTTATTCTGATGACTTTTTACAAATGAAACTCGGGATAACAGGAGCAATAGAACACCAACTAATCATTTTACTCTGACCTGTTTTATGAATTCTTAGTTATGAATTCATTATTAGTTAAAGTATGAGTGGTGGAACTTTATTTACACACAGCATGGGATTTAGTCATGTATTGTACGAAAGTGCAAAACATTTTGAGTAAAAAAGAGTTTCCATTATGAAGTGTAAAAGTAGCAGTGTTAATACTTTCTAAATTTTTATTAATTGTGTTAATTGTTTATTAAAACAATTTATTTAAAGGGATATGTAATCCCTTTATAACACATGAATTACTGTTATATATTTTAAAAAGCAATACATAATCATTTAAATAAGGCAGCAAAGAGCCTTATTGTAATGTTCAAAGTTGTTATTTTGCACATATATAATGTATCAAAGAATCAGGCACAAAACTGAATTTTTAAGAGAACCTATAATGCAAAATTCACTTTAGCTATGTTTAGACATTCAGATCGATCTCCAGTGTGCATGTCCATGCAAATACTGTAAACTTCTGTGTTATCTAAGATATAGTAAAATAATGGTCCATTTGCTTTTAAAACTAATATAAAACACAACTTCCGTCATTATGTACAAAGTCCATATAATGCCCGCAACTAAAATGTGGATTTATGACACCATGTGTAATTTATTACAACCTTCTCTATATGTCATGAATGTGTTTTTGTAAAAACAAACTAACAAGCTGCAGGATGAGGCTATAAAATTACAATAACAATAACAATCTCAGTCGGATGACTTATGATAATTCTGTATATCTCATGTCACCTGAGGAGTTTTATTATTCTCAGGTATTTCTTTATGAAATAGTTTTGCCAAACATATTCATGTGTTAAAATCATATGTAGATACCCTTCAAATAGTTAAGGAACTCATTTATCTAAGGAAGAAAAAACAAGTGTATTTTGTGCATGTGTATGGTTTATTTCCTTGTCATTGCTGCAAGACAAAGAAATCACAAAATACATTCAGTGGTATGAAAATGAATATGTTTTAATTATAATCGTATTGTTTGCAATTTAATGGCTGGATCTTGAGTTCTTGAGAACCAATCTTCACGGATTTCACAGCTTAATTCACCGATTAGCTGATGTTAACTCTTATGCTTTTCACCCAAATGGAAGGTGACATCACTTCCTCCTTCATTTTCCGCTATACTATTGTATCGGAGGATAAAATCAGTGCTACTGAATTACACGATAATGAACACCGTTATAACGCTTTATGAATTCATGTTCCAAATTTTACCTCGTTTACAGTACTAACATACTTTCTCAAACATAAGAAAGAAAGAGAAAGGTGGGGAAAGTAAGAGAGAGAGAGAGAGAGAGAGAGAGAGAGAAAGAGAAAGAGAGTATGTTTTAATCCGTTGAAGCACCGGCGGGAAAGAAGACGCCGCACTTGGTTCTTCGTCTCTCCGTGCTCCATCTGTTTAAAATGATAAAGTGCTGCTATAATGGAACACAACCAGATTAGATTAATTAAGTTTGGGCATTACGCTCCACACATGATTGCAATTTTCTCAGGGAGGGCCATTACCGCCAGAGCTGATGCAATTAACATGGACTTAATGTAAACGTAACAATACAAATAACACTCTGGCTTTCCATGTAACCGTCGAGCTAAAGTCCGAAAGCAGTACGGATTAATTTTTTTTTTACTTTAAACAAACCAGCAGGCGATTTGATTAGTGCGGACTGTCTGTGATCAATAGCGCTGTTATTGACGTGATCGATGGACATGTTTTCGTCGTGTTGGAGATGTTCAGAGATCCAGTTACTGACTTTAAGATGAACAATCCAGCTATATACATACATATTGTATAGATAGATAGATAGATAGATAGATAGATAGATAGATAGATAGATAGATAGATATCTGTATTTGCTTTAAAAATGTAACACTCCAGAAAATTTTACTTCATCCCATATCACAAAAACCTTGCGTGGTTTGGGACACATCCATAATGGAGTGATGATGTGTTTATCATGCTTAAGTGGCCTTTATAGTGAAGAGGTTGTGTGGTTTGGAGAACATCCACAAAGGACAGTAGCTTACCTACCAGCAAACCGTACTAACACTCACTGGAACACTTGTGCACCTGAATATGGTTATCTAATCAGTAGGTTAACACTGGGGACAGGTTGCTAGAAACATAGTGGTGAGGAGACTGAGTCCTCTGTAAAGTTGTCTTTGTGGCCTATATGGAGGACTACTGACTATGAGGCCTATAATGTATAGTGAATATGAAGTATGTGTTCAAGAGCACCTGATAATGTCATTGTAAAATGAAACCTGCTGATGGGTAGATGACTATCAAAGTATATGTGTGAATATAGTGAATAGGGTGTGTAGTGTGATGATACAAGGGTAATTCAAAGAGTGATACTGTATTAAATGGTTCCATAACAATGTGTGTGGATGTGTGGTTTGGGACAAGTCATGGGGTTTTAACATTTCTTAATATTATTTATGTGGCTAATATAATTTTTATAGCTATATCTTTTGGGGCACATTCATAGTGTGCAGTATTAAATATTTGACCTATTTAGTTCAATAGCAGATGTAACCTATACCTACCGTATATACACTGATCAGCCATAACAGTACAATGCAAACCATTATGACCAGTATTGTGTACTGTAGGTTCCTCATGTGCTGCCTGGGCAGCTCTGGCCCCTCGGGGCATGACTCCACAAAACATCTGGGGTGTGCCATAAAGGGAACATCTGTATTTTGTGATTTGATTCGGATTTGCTGTAAAGTCTCCATAGTTATTGTAGTTAAAAAGCAAAATTACCATAACCAATCAGACAATAAACTTTTAACTCTTTTCATTTCTGAAGCAGCTGTTTTGTTTTAGTATTTGATCATATTACGGCCAACATGAAACAGCACGCACCTGGACAAAGAACCTTCATATTTTCTCTAAACACACAACAAGCAAGAGGGTAACCTTTCTGAACATTAACTTTTTTTTATGTTGTTCTTGCCTTTTCTATTTCCTATTGCCCTTGTCGTGTTTTCTTTTCTCTATGCTGAAACGTTTATCACACCTAGACTCCCACCAACATCACCCACAGAGCTGGGAATGTGAGTGCATGCACAATGTAATGTCCGCAGCAGTGCAAAATTATTTATAGGTATTTGTTTATAGTGATCTTTTGAACATGTAGTTTACAGTTAAAAAAAAATAATAATAAAGGATGCTAAATGAAGCACATTCATTACTCACATAGCGCAACTCCGGTTTCCACCCACAGTCCAAAGGCATAATGGTTAGGCTAACTGTCATTCCCAAATTGTGCATAGTGTGTGATTGAGCATGTGAATGTTGACCAGAAGTCCTACCATGGCCTTAAAAATGTGAATAAATGCAATGGTCACCATTAGCTTTCAATAAGCACTATTGGCCTCCACGGTCCCTAATTGAACTACAGAGGTTCCTAAAAGGATGGATATATAAACTACAGTACAGCGTCTGCCAGTCAACAGTGTGTTAGAAAAGCTAAATAACAATGCTTAAAGAGTATCTGTGTAAGATTCCTCAGAGTTAATTCGCCCAGTAAAAATATGGTCATTATCATAGAGCAGAGATTTCCAACTGAAGAACTGAAGAGATTTGGGATGGTTTAGGCATGAAGTTAGCAAGAGACTAAACTATATCCTATAGAGTATAAAGGGTATAAAGGTTACTTACTTGTTAGCAATGTTAGCAACTTTAGCTTCGATGTTCTTACACCAGTTACATGGTCTGTTTGCTTCTTGATATAGACACTAAAATGGAATGAGATGTAATATATTTTAGTTGTTCTTATAGATTGTGTTCATGGTTCCCTCTTCAAGTGTAGAATAAATGAATCAATAAGCTCACTGGGTTAAACAGGTAACTAAACACTGAATCACAACCGTGAATCATAATGCTTCTGTCTTTACTCTTGAACAGTCTAAATGTGAAATAACACAGTTGCCGCTCTTGACAGTCTCACCCGTCCAAATGAAAAATTAAAATCTGTTTTTGGCAGTATTCACTCCTATATAAGACACTTCCCTGCTTTTCCAACAGTTTTATTGGTCTTGTAATCAAAAACCAAAGATGATTTTATCAGACGCATGCTGTATTAATCTGACATTAGCTTTATAAATCACCTTTTGGCTCCTTTAAGATTGCCATTAGAGTAAACGCTTGTATCAATTACATTTCCTGCCAAAGACATAGTTCAACAGCTCAACTATGCACCATTAAAAAAAAGCCAAGGTATGATCTACAGTACGTATATAGAATGGGAAAGAAATATATTTTAAATGTGTATATAAGACAGTAATAACCTCAGTAAAATTTGGATGCCTTAACATAAAAAAGACATCTGTAAAATCCATAACATAGAGATTTACTCCATATTTAAAGAAAGCTCTTAATTTAGGCTTGTAAAGTATCTACAATATATCTGTCCTAGTATCAGGATACAAGCCCTAATATCAGTTAAAAAATACGGAAAAAAGATCGGTGAGGGAAAAAGTCTGCAGCGTATGGACGTTTTTTTTTTACGTGAAAAGTAAATAAAAAATGTTGAGGAGAGAAACAGTAGTCCTTACTCGATCCATATGTGAACTTACAGACAGGAAATACTCAACATTCACAGTAATCAGGCCAAAGGCTGAGCCATCACACACCGCATACTGGAGCTAATTAAACCCTGAATATACCTCAAAATCTGCTTTCATGTAATTAAACAAATCATCCTACTAACCAGCTCAAATCAAGAGCTGTCATTCTGCAATATCTAATCACAGTTTGAAATGGGATTTCCGATCTCTCTGTTTGTGATCGTCTATACCAAGGAGTAAGGCAGTAAGCAGTTGACTGAGAAAGAACAGGTTGTGGATTGTAATTAAATGCCTTTTGTTTATTTGCAAGGCTATGGTATACTGTTCGACTATTAAAACGTGAGAGAAAAACAGATGTGAGTCTTCCAAGAAGACATGTGTTGCCTGCCCACTGAACATGCTTCATGCTTCATAGGCAAATGACACAAAAATCAAATAGACATGACATCAAAAAAGAAATCAGCTCAATATTAGTCAGTAGTTCATTTTGTAATTTCATTTGACCGCCTTTAGATTATGGCACGCATTGTGTCCATTAAAATCCACTGATGTGATATTCTGATCATTCAATACATTCAGGTCATCAGCTGACTTCATTTTCTTGCCAAATAATGTTACTGAACCTAAACCTGACCAAATGAATCAGCCTCAGGTCATAAATCTGCCTTCAGAAGCTTGTACAGTGGGCACTGTTCATGATGGGTGCATCATGTATACGCTTCCCTTCTTACGCTGATACACCTATCGCACTGAAACAGGGTCAATCTGAACTCATCATACCACATGACTTTTTTCCATTGCTCGAAAGTCCAATCTTTATGCTCCCTATCAAATTGAAGATTATTTTTTCTAATTAGCTTCACTAGCAAGTGGTTTTCCTATGGCCACGCAGCTGTTTTTTTGTTCAAGCAGTGTATTTGTGCATCTTGTATTTGCCCACTATTGACCACTATTTTCCTTCATTGTGGTGCATGATTTTTTTTTATTATGTTTTAATAGTTGAATGAGAGTATTTCTTGTTTTATCTCAAGATTTAATATGGTAATTTAGGGGGAGCAATTATTAAACTAGTTACTTATCATGGTAGTCAGGGTGGGGTAGATCCCAAGGCCATTCTGGGACCCATTTCTCAATAAAAACAGCACACAATAAAACAGCCAACACTCAATTCAGGGTAAAAAAGTTTATCGTCATTTCAGCCATAAAATTAACCCAGACACTGTCTTCTTTAAACATCACCTTGTACACATGTGTACACTATACACACATTCTCAAATTATGCACAGAAGTGTGAGCAGACTAACTTAACACCTCATTTCACTATACATTAAACACCCACTGTCTGCCCAATGCCCAAAAAAGTATGTGGACACCTTACCATAACACTCATATGTGAATGTTAAACATCCCATTTCAGTTTTAGGCTATTTTTTTTGCATAAAATAACCTCCGCTCTTCTGGAAAGGATTTTGAAGTGTGGCTGTGGGGCTTTGTGTTCATTCAGCCACAAGAGCATCAGTCCATCTTAGTTCCAGTTCATCTCCAAGGTGTTCAGTGGGGTTAAGGTCAGGGATCTGTGCAGATAACTTAAGATCTCCCACTCGAACCTTGTCAAACCATGACCCTTCATCCCTTCTCATGCTGGAGCAGGTTTGGGCAGACAGCAAACAGAGTCACCAAATACCTCAAAGTCCAAGTCTTGTAAGTGTGCTCCTAAACTGCTCGCAATAGTTTGGAAAAGAATCACACATGGCTTTAATTTGAAGATGTCCACAATTTTTTGCCTATTTACATGCAATACAGTATGAAAACCAAACACAAATATTTGATCTGTGGATTTTTTGAGTATTGTTCTACAAAAAAAACTTTTATAACTTCACGCACTCGTTGGAGCAGTGGGAAACTATGTGTTTTACTTACACAAAAGTTTCCGCTTCACACAATTCCACCCTGGAAAGTGAATAAACACAGACTATTGGTCTTAAAGGTTTTGATTTGTAGCTCTGTCCCAACAGATCACCATGCAACTCCTACACACAAGTCCCAAAACAAGGAAAAAGTCCAAAAACGTTGTTGCTCTACTATGACAGCATCTGGTTATTTGCTCATTCTGTTTTATACCATTTTATTCTTTATCAAACACTACATTGAAATTCTTACACATTGTTTAAACCTTAGCAACCTTAAAACAGATTTTGTAACTGCACATCGTCCAGCGTATGGTTGTGTGTATGACCAGTAAAATTTGAATGCTCTATTGATTAGCCTTAAACTGCATGAATAATTTTTGCTCTTCAAAATGATGCATATCTGTGTATCTTGCTCAGACTGGGGAGCATTCCAAATTACTGAAATGTGAAGCTTAACAGTACATTGATTTTTGTTTTGTTTAGTCTTTTTTTCCAGAAGTTAAAAAAAAAAGATTAAACTAGCATAAGGAAAGCATAAAGACTAGTATTTTTCATACAGGAAACAATTAGTAAAATCCACTTCAGCAAGCATTACATTTCACATCACAACACACTTGTATTCGTAGCCTAGAAATTGACTTTTTTTTTCTAAAAGCAGTCCTGTAAGTATTGTCAGCTGTAATTAAAGTTGGAGGTTTATAAGAATACTCTTATTCTAACATGTTAAGATTTCTGTAGTAACAGCTCACTGTCAGATGCAAAAAAGAACACTTCTGCTTGCTCTTCGATCGATATATAATTTAAGATTTGATTTTTTATTTTTCTTTAACATTGATGAGCAGAGGTTTAACTTTTCCCCTACATTTTTTTTACTATGGTAAATAATATAGTTTGCAATGGTAAACTGTAATACATATCATAATATACCATTACAGTAGTTACTTACCATAGAGCTTTATAGAGGTACTGATTCACTTCACTGGGTACCTTGGTAGTACTACAGTATGTACCACTGTACTGTAGTAAATACAATGGTAGATACTGTGGTACTTCAACGGGTACCATGGTAGTACTATGGTATGTACCACAATACATTGGTGACTATCATTGACATATTAGGTATGACATTGGATTCCAAAGTTCATTAGGTATCTAATATGATATGTTTGTACATACTGTACCATATTAGATATGTTAGTACTTACCGTATTAATGGTATGGCATAGTAGACACAGTACCTTAACACATACAGTATAATATATGTTACATATGTTTGACAGCATCCTGGTTGTACGTTCCATGGTACTATACTACAGTACAGTATGTGGTAGAACCACACTTTATTCACTTTATTCTTTTTTTTTTTCTTTTTTTTAATTGTTTGTGTGTTATGTATTTGATTATGTATAATTGTACAGTATGTCCTTTTTGATTTCTGTAGCCTCTTGGCCAGGTCATGTTTGTAAATGAGAAGTGGTTCTCAAACAGTTTACCTGGATAAATAAAGGTTAAATAAAAAATATATTATAGTACATATGCTGTTTCATCAAAATATTTACCATAATACATGAAAAATAACATGGTCTAGGTAGCAAGGTACTACCCAGGTATCTACACCATGTTTAAATTTCTTATGAGACATATTCTTATGAGAATTCTTATGAGACATATTCTTATGGTCTTTAAGCGAGGACTAAAGACATATCTGTTTCTTAGATATTTGGGTTAATTATTATTTTTTTTAAAACCTTCCCAACATCTGCCAAATGCCTAAATGCCTAAATGTAAAGTGTATATGTAAATATCAGACAGAGTGATGTACAGTACAGTTATGTCCCCATAAACCCATTGTAGGTTAATATGGTAAGTCAGAAATTTATTTAATACACAAAATACTGAACATCACACTCTAGCTTAGCCTAGCTTACTTCAAAACACCTCCATTAGCCTAACGTTGGCCAAAATCATATAAGCCTCTAAGAAATAACATCAAATTAGCTTAGGTTAGCAATCTATTAGCAATGATATTTACAAACATTTATGAGTAATTCTGTCAGGTTATCTTAAAAATGTCAACTCAGTTTAGGTTTGCTCCGTATCTATTAGCAACATTGTTCAGAAACATGTGTAAGTAATCCTTTCAGGTTAGTCACTCTGATTATCAACATTTATGAAAACTTTGTTACATGATCCTTGTGTTTATTAATGATATCAAAATCCTTTCAGACATCCTGTCACAATAGCTCATGTTAACAAGCAAGTTTAGCAAATGCTGTGAAAGGTTGTATTTTGTTAATGCTAATGACATCCTTCTTACTGTGTGAAGACTTTAATGTATGTGTTCATAAAGACACACTGATCCAATAATAAAGTGCGCATGTGAACCTTAGTTTCTACTGTATGTGCTTTGTATGTTTCCTGTCTCTGTCTTAGCCAGACTTTAAGTGTGATCTGTAAGTGTGATCTGTAAGTGTTAGTGTGCTGAAGGGGAAATTTTAAGAGCACACCCTGAGAAGTATTGATCTGCAGAATCACTTCGAGAGAGTGAAAGATTGAGATTGAGAGAGAGAGAGAGAGAGAGAGAGAGAGAGGTTAGCCTTTCACCCAGACACTGATGCCAATGCCAATGCCCTGATGGCCACTCAGCAAGAGCACAAAATCTAATAAGACCTTTCACTCTCTCTGTCTTTCTCTCTCTTCCTGTCTCTCTCTCTCTCTCTCTTTAAAGAGCTGTATAGATCCAGTGATGCCATTCAGTCTCCTTCTGTGTGTGTGTGTGTGTGCGTGTGTGTGTGGTGCCACCTTAATGCGCCAAAGAACCAGTTTGAGGGTTTTGATTAGATTTTTCTATGTCAGTGTATTTTCTTTTGAAACAAACAGCGTGAGACATGTCAGTGGGTTTGACTTATTTTTACACTTTGATAAATTGATCAATAACTGGCAAAACGGTAATACGAGTCATCTGTTACAGTATAAAAAAATGAGGAGGGGTGTTGAAGGAATTCATTATAAAGAGATGTGGTCCGGAGTGTGTGCAGTGCGATAAAAAATTTTCATCAGCATCCTTTTTTAATTGTACAGACAGGTTCAATATTAAAGAAATGTTTACATGAAAAATTTTTACTTTATTTTATCTAAAAATGATTCAAACGTATAATGAAATCATCTCTCCTGAGCTCATCTTCTTTTTTTTTATTGCAATGTTTATGGTGTTGTTTTTTCAAATGATGTTTCCCCACACAGCTGTTCGTCTGTAATCACTCACTAGCGTGGAAATCTGGAGGAGCGATCATGAAGAAAAAGTCGTTTTTAAATTCATAATATACTCAGCGAGTGCATGGTGTTTTCAGTGGTTACAATAACAAATGGGAGAAGAATCCATAAATGTCATCCATAGGATCCTCTGTGTCTACTAATAGTGCTTTAACATCCTGTCAACATCAAAGACCGTGTTAAATTTTGTGTGTGTGGGAGGGGGGTGTTGGGGTATGGGTGTCTATGCATTTGTGCGTGTATGTGTGTGTGTGTGTGTGTATGTGTGTGTGTGTGTGTGTGTGTGTGTGTGTGTGTGTGTTCTCTTAGGAGGGGTTAGATGATGAATGACCTAAAAAAGTGAGTGGCCACAAGAAAATATGAGACCTTTCTGTAGGCGTTTCTAAAGCAACAAAACACAGAGAGAGAGAGAGAGAGAGAGAGAGAGAGAGAGTGAGAGAGGTAAAAATTGTATAAGTGTAAAAACTTCTTTATATACACTTCTTTATATAAAAACTTCTTATATAGCAATATCACTATATTGCTACTGTATATAAGCACACATTTATACAGTTGTGATTTTTTTTTTCATTTTATAGATTTTATTTTAAGATTTTATATATATATATATATATAAAATAGATCCAGAACAGTCACATTACCACTAACTGTAGGTCTCACTATTCCCCCACATCTTCCCAGCATCTTATAGCTGATGTTCCAGTCTGGACTTCCTTTAGAAACGTCTTTAATTAAAAGTTTATACAGTAGTAGATAGAAGTAACTGGGTTTTATATATATATATATATATATACTGTATCTATCAAGCATAAAACACAAAAAACTATATTACTGTACACAAAGAATTATTTAACTGTAGTACATAATTTACATAATTATTTTATAGTTGGTATTTAATTACATAATTTATTTTATAGTTGGTATTTGGTATAAGATTGGATACCGTGCATTAATACATATCATTGCTGTTAGTTTTAGATATAACTTAATGACCTATTTAGTTATAAGTAAACAAATGATCAAAAACACATCACTAATTTAAGCATACATTTTTCTAGCAGTATTTATGTGCTTCATTTCTCAGGGTGGCTTCTGTAATAAAATCGCTTTTGTATGATAAAACTCTAGTGTTCAAGAGAGCTATAAATTAACACAGCATGAGCAGGTTTCTTTTTTTCAAAACCAGGGTTTTTTTGCTACCTGGAGGATTGTACTTTCATGTACTTTCTTATATATATGCATTGGAGACAGCATAAAGATGATGTAAACCGTATCATCTAAACTTTAAAAGACTTCCATCATTCTACGGTCGCATTAAGTGTCTACAAATGGCTGTGGACTTAAAGAAGGAAGTGGATAGGATTCAGACAACTGATAATTCTTTAGAAATGCTTTTAGTCCCTGATTGATCACAAGCATTTTTTTCCCTTTAGTATTCTTCAATATAATTTCTACCACTTTTTAAAACCAAACTAAACGGAATAAAGTCAATTCAGTATACAATTCCTGGAATTTTCTTTGGGATAAATTAACTATCTATCTATCTATCTATCTATCTATCTATCTAATAATATAAACTGTGAGTGCACATCACTGTGACTAGTTTGCAGTAATAATTTAGTAGGTCAGTCTCAGATATGTTCAATTTTCTGATAATAATTTAACATAACATTAACTTAACCTTAGCTTGAAAGTTTCTTTTCACTTGTTTACTTAAAAACTCAGATTTTATAATCTCTACAAAAGATCAATCCATCTAATTCAAATTAAAAAGTCAAGAGATATTTTGGGTCTATTTTATGCCATAAGTAAGCAAAGGTTTTCTTTCCTAATAGACATTCAAGGCAGTTTGTCCTTATTAAATTCCAGCTCTAATAGCAATAACACCTAAAGCATAGAGGAATGCACTAACTGCCTTCAATATAAGGTCTTTATTATTAGGCCATTAAAAGAACAGTTAACAACCAAATGTAAAATACATACTGTACAGTGTTTCTCTGTAGCTCAGATATACTTGATCATTTGATTGAAGACATGTTTGATGTGTAAAGTTTGGTTCCTTAGCATTGCACTGGAGAGGCACGAGGCAGGGTACAATCCATCGCAGGGCACAAACACATACACACACTCACACACTCATTCATTTGGAAATGCCAATTAACCTAATCTTCATGTGTTTGGATTGTGGGAGAAAACCAGGATGAAACCCACTAAAGACATGCAAATCCATGTACACTGAGATGGGAATCACACCTGGCCAGGGGATTAATACTATACTTGTTATTGCAAAAAAATCTGTTCAATATTATGCAAGGGATGCTCAAGTCAAACTGGGACATGGGATGAAATTTCTCATGAATGGGAACTGTCCACGCAATCATTCACAGGCACTCGGCACGAAATTCTTGCTCTATCCCCCATAAATTCCTGACCTAGCTCCAAGCCATTTCCACATGTTTTAGGCCATTTAAGGAGTTTCCTGGGAGGCCAGTTTTTCAGACGTGAATCAGGCAATCCAATTGGCTCTGGTGTACTGAAAAAACTTGATAGTATCCAATTATCATCTGATTCTGGAGAAAAACAACAATGGCTAACTGTCAAACCTTTGGGCCACCATGTACTGTATACTGTACTGTATACTGTATATGAGGGGTGTTCATATCTAAAATTGTGTGCTAAGAGCTTATTTGTTAGTGTTCAAATAAAATACAGTTTGAAACGTGGATTTCAGTTTCATGCACACAGGATCTCTTGCCATTTTATAAAATGGATTCTTTAATAATGAGGATCATCTGAGGAGAATGTCGGATTAGCCTTTGATAACTGAGGAACTGAAACAGCTTCTGATAGTGCACTCAGACTTTTGGACTTTAACACAATGACTTCCCTCTTGCGACTGTGCGGATAAATTCCTTGTTTCCTACACAAGCCGTTTTGGCAAATTTATGTCAGGCATCCGCTTCCATTATCGGATTTCCGCCTTATCATGGCAGTTCCTCAATAGCGGGGGCTATTTCAGGTGTTCGGCTACCTGGGGAACAGGTGTGCAGTGTGTTTGTGGTCATGGGAAAGTTCATTCGGCGCAGTTCTACATCAATGGGCGCCCAACAGTGAGCCATTGATTTTAGTGAATTTGTCTAAATTGGTTTCCTTAAGTGGAACTATAAGGAGTTGCAGAGGAAGGAGAGTTGGGAATGGAGTCGGTGGGGGTCGGGTGGGTGCCGGGTTTTCTGGGAAGAGCAGTCGCCCATCAGCGGGTTCAGGAAGTGTGTGTTACGTCTAATGACATGCCTGAGTTTGAAGAAAAGCATTTAGGCTGCTTTTTTGTTCCTGTGTTTTTCTTCTGAGGAGTCATATAATAAAAGACAAAAGGATGGAAGGGTATGATCAATGTTAGCTATGATAAGATTTTAAAGGTAAATCCTTGTTGTGGTACATGCGATTCATTTCTTAACCGAACTCAAGCGAAATCCATGACAGTGTGTGTTTGTATTATTTGATTTCATAAAAATGTTAACCTCATTATTAATCGTCATATAATTGTCATAACTTTTCATAAATATCTGTGAGACCATACTGGTATGAGATGTGACATTTGCACATGGCAATGAAGTGGAGTTTTTACCCAAACAGCACATCCTGGTGCTTTTTACTCTTCTTATACCACAGGATTGTGGTATAAGCAGTGCTATTTTTGGTTAAAGAAACCATATACTTGTTATCTTGTTATTGCTTATATTATAATAAGCTATGTGCTGGCATTCCCAAACCAGCCTGTCTTTTTTAATGAGTTAATAAGACCAAATATATATATATTTTATATATATATATTAATAATAATTACATTGTCATGCCATTCCTGTTCAAAACAGTATTTGATGGAAGCACATAATCATTTGTCTTTTTATAGGAAATCTATAATACAAATCAGAAAAGTGTGTTTGTGTGTGTGTATTTGTAGTAATAAATGAGGAGCTGCCGCTCAGGGACTCTTTCCCTGAAAGAAAAGGAAAGGAAACAAAAACAAAACAGGGAAAAAAGTGGTTGCGATTTATGAGCCCATACTTTCATGGCTTTCACAGTGATTAATTTGGTCCAGCAGCACACTGCATGTTTGCCTAGGCAGAAAACTTCAAAGCTGTGTGCTGCCGGTGTTAAGAAAATATTGCATTCTGGGTCAGCGCAAATGAATCCTCAAGGAGAAGGAACACATTTTTCAGCAACTCTCTCGTCTATATATTATCACCTACACACAGACTGGAACAGGGTGGCGCCTGTATTGACTAACATATATATATATACAGCTTATAAAACATATATAAATATATATATTTTTAAATATTTCTTTTTTTTTTCTTATTATTCTTGGGGTGAGTTACAGCCTAGATGGATACTTCCCAAATAGATGGATGAATGGATAGATAGATAGATACTGTAGATAGATAGATAGATAGATAGATAGATAGATAGATAGATAGATAGATAGATTCCAAAGGTACAGTAGCAAGGATAATTAAGATCTACAGTAAAGCACAATCAACATACACCTTCTCTATATGATCAATTTGACAGCAAAACATGACTTTTGCTCATTTTGGCAAGTATTATGCTCGGACGCACAAGGTCGCTTTTTAAGCAAAACATGACATGTAGCTGCCTTGTTTATGTGCAAATGTTGATATGTTTTGTTGATCAAATTGCACTAGTTCTTTCATTACTTGTCACATGATCAGTATAGCAGAACTACAAGCTGTGCAACACAGCAGCTGCTGTGAGTGAATTAAATGGTTTAATGGACTTGCTCAGAATGTTAAAGCCAAGAAAAAGATATTTTATCTCTGTTGCTGCCCTCACAGCCACTTCAGCAGTAATACATGACAGGTATATTATACGTTTTGGATGTTGTATGAACACCATTTTATGTACTTATTGTAACAAACCTAAGTGAGGGTACTGTTGTGTATGCACAGTGGTAAAGCAGAGAAATAATGTTATAAAATGTAAAATACTGTATCCATCTGATTTGTGGACAAGAAATAAGAGGTGCACATGCTGTGTGTGGAAAGCTGTTGGTTGTACAATGCATACATTTACTATGATATGAAGCTGTCATCAATTTCTGGTAGAGGAGGAGGCTGATGATGCTGTAAACTGAAGTTTTGTACAGTACAATGAAGTTTTGTATAATGTTTCTTCTTCTTTATCAATCTTTGTAATTAAAAACACTTTTTTCCTTGATCCAATTTTCTACCACTAGTTTCTCTTTCTGTCTTTTTATTTTTCTCAAAACCTCAACTAATCATTTTAAACCACAGCTGTCTCATCATTATTGCTCATCAAGACAGAATGTGTGTGCATGTAAAAGCTCTGACACATGTCAGTGTTCACCTCTAAACCTTTGAGAGATTGGTTCACTGACCTCCATCAATTTCAGGGCAAAATCATAGTGAGTCTAAGTGTCAACACCAGCTCCCCTCAGTGTTATGGGTATTATTTGGGTAAATTGATATGTAAAATAATGATTAATGGAAATGCAGACTCCCGATCAGTTTCCAGAGTGCAGCACTAATCCATAGAACTTACTACAAAGGTTGCTAGCCCCTTAAGCATACAGGACACATCATTGTCCAGAATTACCTTTAATTTCGGTTTCTATGTAGCTACTAAATAATTTGCTTCTTGAAATATACTTTAAAATTAAGCAATAATGTGCAAAAAGAAATAAAAGTAAATAATCAACAATGTGGTGATGCAATGTTACCTAAAATAAACCAAACTTAACACTATGAAGTTTTTAGTAGTTTCTTCTTATTCATAGCAATTTGTCCATGATCATGAGTTTCAAATTAAAGTATTTTTTAAGGGCGTGTGGTGGTGTAGTGATTAGCACTGTCGCCTTGCACCTCCACGGTCCGGGCTCGATTCCTGTCTCTGTGTGCATGTTCTCCCCGTGCTTGGTGGGTTTCCTCGGGGTACTCCGGTTTCCTCCCACAGTCCAAAGACATGCAGGTTAGGCTGATTGACGTTCCCAAATTGCCTGTAGTGTGTGAATGAGTGAGTGTATGTGTGTGTGCCCGGCGATGGATTGGCACCCTGTCCCGGGTGTACCCCACCTCATGCCCTAAGCCTCCTGGGATAGGCTTCAGGTCCCCCGCAACCTTGAATACAGGATAAAGCAGTATAGATGATGAGTGAGAGTGAGTATTTTTCAACATGCAAATGTTTCATTAACATTGTATAATGTTCCGTAATACAATAAAAAAAAAGTTGAAAAGAGTGAATTAGTAACAATTACAACAATCTTCCTTAACAATAAAATGCTAACATCCCTAACAACAAAACCCACCTGCCAAACATTGCATGGGTCCGTCTTGTGTCACCAAAACAACCCTGAACCATTAAGGCTTCTGAAGGTAGGCTGTGGTATTTGCCACCAAGGTGTTAGCTGAAGATCATTCAAGTCCTGTTAATTGCAAGGTGGATCCTCTATGGATCAGACATATCCATATCTGGTTCGTTCAGACCATCCAACAAATGCACAATCAGATTGAGGTCTGAGGAATTTGAAGGCCAAGTCAACACTTTGAGCTTTTTACAATGTTCCTCGGTCAATTCCTTACAGCAGGAAGGAATTCTTTCATGATTCCTTTATCATGCTAAAAGAGGCCACTGCCATCAGGGAATACTTAGCAGGTTTTTGAACATTTTTGGCAAGTGTTATGTGCATCGTATGTGCAAAGTAGCATCCACATGAATGCCAGGACCAAGATTTTTTTTCTGCAAAACGTTCACTCTCATCAGCAGTACGTATGCCTTTTTCTCATAGTACATTCTGGATCCAGGTAAATGAGGCATGCATCCAGCCATCTACATGATGTAAAATCCATCATCAAACCAGACTACCTGTTTCCATTGATGCATGGTCAAGTTCTGATACCCCCATGCCCACTGTAGGAGCTTTCATCAGTGGACAGGGACCCGTATGGGCACTCTGAACAGTCTGTGGTTATGCAGCCCCATACACAGCAAGCTGTGATGCATTGTGGGTTCTGACACCTTCGTGTCATAAGTAGAAATGACTTTCTCAGCAAATTTTATACAGTAGTTCTTTTGTGGGACTGGCCAAAACAGGCTAGTCTTTTCCTCCCATGTGAATTAATAAGCCTTGGACACACATGTCACTGTCACCAATTCACTCTCAGTTGCCCTTCCTTGGACTACTTATGACAGGTACTCAACATTGCATACCAGAAACACGTCACATTTTTAATGCCATGGCTGATTGGTGTGTATTCTTACAGTGTATTTATTTTATACCTTTGCATTCTCAAAAAAGCATATACTTTCTGTCGCAGACACGCCAGGCTCCGCCCCCAATCAACGCTCCCAATCTCCCGAATACTGATCACACACACCTGCACCTCATCACCTACACACATATATACACGTCACTTCCCTTCACTCATTGTCTGGACTCCAATACAGACAAGTACTCCATGCTGCCTAGCTAGAAAGCTCACCTCAGTGCTCCTTCGTCTCCGTGTCTCTGTGTCTCCTCGTCTCCGTGTTTCTCCAAACTCCACATCCAGTCAACCCCGTCTGCCATTCCTGATCCTCCGTCCACCAGCTCCATCAATATCACAGATAAGACTTTCTGGTTCATTCAGTCACTCATCATCATAGTTCTGCTGTTTATCATTTTTAATAAAAGTGCCCGTTCGGGTTTTTCTCCTCCAATCCGTTGTTTGAGTCGGTCCTTCCGTAACACTTACATTATAACACAGCCAATTTACCATTTTTGAAAACTTCAAAAATCTATTTTACCTCTGACTTTTACAGTGACCTGACACTGGAGACTCCTTCCTTTGTAAATAGTAAATCTCAGTTTTCTTTAATGTTCTTTATTATAAACAGTATACAATTTTGAACATATCTTGTTCATTAGAAGCAAAGACTAACTTCGATTTTAATGACACAGTCTGGACTACAGCCACACACACTCTGCTTACATACCGTGAACTCAGAACATAACATTATACACACCTGTTAAACATTCTCTCACTGCTGAACATTGATGTCCATCATGTGCTGCACAAATGGCACAAAGTAAGGAATAAACCAGAATGGGATGTGGTGTGATGTAAAATAATCAGGAACAGGGTGGTATGATGCAAAGCAGAGTCACTATTACTTTCCTGAAGTTGATTATTTTTTTATAACAGTACATCCTGAAAGGGTTCATTTGTCTTCAATTACAGAAACGTGCCAGTAATTACAGTACAAAACGAGTCTATCCAAACCATTCATAATCAAGAAGTCTTAACAATGAAATGTCAGTGATCATCTGACATCATGACATCATTTCCTGCCGCAAATTGCTCTCGCCTTGGTTTTGCTTTATCAAGAAATAGTTACGTTTGGCACCATGCCATGAAAAGAACTCAATTACCCAGCTGTCTTGTTGGTTTGCTGTATGACAGTCTAGTCACATGACACTGTGTAATTGTAGCACATTTCCTGTCAGAAAGGCTTCCAATAATCTTTTACAAAGAAGAGAAGTATGAGATCGAGAGAGAGAGAGCGAGAGAGAGCGAGAGGGAGAAGGAGTAATAAAGGAAAGTGCAAAAGGGAAACAGGAGAGAAGGCTAATAAGAGAGAGATGGAAGATGGAGAGGCGGATCAGGTCCAATCAGAGTGAAGAGGTCGAAGGTTGTTCTTATCGCTCCCCCTCACTTTCCTCCCACAATCCCGAGCGACAGAGCGGCCATATCGAATGAACAGAAAGAAAAAGAAACAGTCGCTCAGTCTGTGTTTCTTTGGGGATTAACACTCGTTTCATTTCTGTTCCCTTGTAATAAGTTACTCTCGTCTCCTTACACTTTTCTCTCTTGTTTTTGTTTTACTTTTTCAAATACTTTGTCATTCCTCTTTCTCATATGTCTCACTCTTTCTCATTCTTTTTATTTGTTTATTTCTCATTATTCATTATTTGTTTCTACTGCAGACATTCCCATTTTTTTTCCTTCTTTTTTTAACTAATCTGTATCTACCTATATTATCTCTCTAGATATTTCCATTTCCCTCTCCATCACCATCTTCTTTTTCTTACTCCTGCTGTCATGCATGATCTTTCTCTCTTTCTCTGTGTTATTCATCTGTTAGCAGCACTTTTTTCCAGGTAGTTTGTCTCTCTCTGCTTCGCCGCTCATGTAAACAGACTCCCCCTCGCTCCACTCATTCATCCACACACCACCTTTGATCTGTCCATCCCTCGAGGGTCGCGGTCAGAGAGGAGGTCATACACACACGCACTCACATTACAGCTACTGTTAACACAAACTCTCAGCAGAAGTCCACGAACAAGAAGATCTTTAATTTCATCACTTAATAAACGCTTTTATCCAAATGCTATGTTTCAAATAAGCATTAATGTTTATTGTGCTCCTTGTGTTTATATAAATATTTTATATGAATTGTAAGATGCCTGTCTTTGGAAGTCAAAACGGTTCATGACGCAATTTTGACATTATTTAATATGGCGGAAATCATGGCAAGTTAAGTCATGTTGCGCTAAGGCTAATGCTAAAGTTGATGCTACAGTATAAGAGTGCTGTGCAGTCATAATAAGTCTTTTCTTAGGACTTTATTATCATGTCTGAGGTAAATGTGGACATTTTTGACAGTTTGGGCTTGTTTTAAAAAATTTGTGTTTTTACTGCATGTTATACAGAAATAACACCGTATGATCTGTTTCACTTATAGCAACAGCTAAATGAAACTGCTATTATTGTAGCTTTAGTGACATCACCAGCAAACATAAAGTTTGACCCAAAAAATTAATATAAAAAATATAGAATTAAAAACAATGTCACTGGAAGCATCTCTAAAAAGCAGCAAGCTAGCCGACTAGCTTGGGCAGCTATCCAACAAGCTATCAGTCAGTCTGGCTTCTTTGGGATCTTTTTTCACTAGCAGAGCAAAAATAAACAAAAGATTTGTCAATATTGTGTTTAAAATGTCAGCTCCATCTATCAATTCGTCAATCTATCCACTCAAGAATCTCTTTAGTCCAACTAGGGACTGTAGAGGCCAATGGTGATTGCCATTGTATTTATTCTCATTTAAGAACCGTGGTAGCACCTCTGGTCAACATTACCATGTGCATTCACACTCTACAGGCAATTTTAGCCTAATCTGCATGTCTTTGGACTGTAGGAGGAAACCGGAGTACCTGGAGGAAACCCACCAAGCACAGGGTGAACATATGAACTGAAAAACCACACAAGCCATTGAACCCAGACCCTACAGTGCTAACCACTATATTCGCCATGTCACCAAAATCTCAGTTATTTAATAATACTGTGATGTCTGATTTTTTACCCTTTCCCATGTCATTGTGCTAAATTCTCTCATTTCCTGTAAAACAAGAAAAGTCCTTATGTTAACAACACCGTTCTTGTGGCACTCCCCTTGTGAAATACCTATATACAGTACAGTATATCCTTACTGTATATATATAACCTTTATATATCTAATCAAGCAAGACATATAAGGGGTTAGACTTTTCTAAGACTAAGGGGTTAGTAATTCACAATAAAATCAATCTGTAGTTTGAGTTGATAATAAAAAAGGTTGAGTTTTGTTTCCTTTAAAGATTTCTTTTCATGTAGTTTCACCTTAGAATGTGAAGTATTTGTCCATTTATTATCAAACTCTAGTGGCTGACAACAGAGACAATGCGAGGATGATGCACACACACACATATACACACACCCACACACACACCCACACACACACACACACACACACAGGTCAGTGTGTGGCTTCAGGCAGCATTCATTCCTGCCTGAAAGGAATTAGCCACTCATGGTGGCCATATTGCTCATGGCGCTAAGATCTATACACACACACACACACACACACAAACGCATGCACACACACAATAGGTGTCCATAGGAATTAGCCACTCATGGTGGCCATTTCGCTCATGGGGCTAAAATGCACACACACACACACACACACACACACACAATTTTATTTCCTTAATTAACTTCATCAAAAACATTTCTCCCGGCTCACCTGCAGTCAGTTCATCTTTTTATCTTTCAGATTTTTTTTTATCATCCTTCCTCATCCTCTTTCTCCATTGATTTTTCCTTCTGACATTCCATCAGGATTTTTCCTTCTTTCTCAGTCTTTTCCTCTCATCCTTTGTTTCTCTCCTCTCCTTTTAATTTACTGTTGCTTTCTATCTTCCTTTCACTCATCCTTTCACTTTGCTATTCTTTTTCATTTTTTCTTCATTATTGTTTTCTTCTCTCTTATTTTCAATAATTCTTTCACATTTTTTCACACTTTGCTCTTCTTTTCTCCTCTCTTCCTGTTCTCTCACTTCTTACTTTTTTTCCCCCACTACGCACAGTGTAGCTTCAGGCGTGGGTACACTCCATAGGGATTAGCTATTCACAGTGGCCATATTGGTCTTGAGGCAAAAATGGAGATCTCTTTACTCTGTCTCCTTTATTATGAGATCTTTAGTGAAGCTAACAAAAGATGTGACACACCTGTGACTGCTGATCCCACCTCAAAAAAGTCCTAGCCTTCGGGAAAGTCCACCACATCAAACGTGGGCATTGCTCTGAGCTTCTAAACTTCCAGTGACACCTGAGATACTTACCATGAGTGTCTATTTTATTAGATCAGTTCCTGCCCAAAAAATATATATACAATTCTTAAAGAAGGAAATTCTAAAGAATTTATATAAAAAAGGAATGGAAATCCTATAGAACTTTATAGTGTCCAAGTTCTATAGAAATTGGTTCAATAGTGGAAGAATTGGTTTAGTGATGGGTTGGCTAAGACATTTATGTGGGATACCCTTTTGAGGCAACTTTACCCCTTTTATTCAGGCTTTAGGCAGATACTAAGGTTGCATTGGTTTGTGTAACAGGAATTTTGCCCTTACACAAACCAAATGCTAACCACTGTTCCACCAAGAATGGAGTCAAATAAGTATTAAAGGGGTCCTATTATGCCATTTTAAAGGTTGCTAATATTGCTTAATGAGTCTCTTAAAACAGGTTTACATGTAT
>JAQMYJ010000019.1:15676386-15695961 GCA_030014305.1 Clarias laeviceps | reverse complement strand
AAAATTCACTTTGTGTGTGTGTGTGTGTGTGTGTGTGTGTGTGTGTGTGTGTGTGTTTGTGTGTGTGTGTGTGTGTGTGCGTGTGTGTGGCCAGTTAGCACCCACTGATGGATCTCCTACGTGTCTTTGGGACTGAAAACCTCTCGGGCCCTTAGTGTATCGAATTGCCTGTTAATTATACTGACTTCAAACCAGTAGCTGTTGACGTGTGTGCGTGTGTGTGTGTGTGTGTGGTGAAGAAGCTACAGCGAGAGTTAAAGACTTACCGAAACAACCTGATAACTGATCTTACACTTCCTCATTAAACTGTATTAAGAGAAAGAAGAAGAAGATTTATATTTCTTGATTTTTCTCTTTTTATTTTAGACAAACAGCTATAAAAACCGTTTCTATGTTCAATAACAGACAGTCATTAATGAGGATCAGCTGCGCGTTTTTATAGACTAACGTAACAAATGAGGGAATTATAAATGTAATTCCTGCACTGCCTTTGGAGAGCAAAATGAAAGAAAACAAATCATGCTAAATTGATAATCGATGGATAATTGAAGTAACATGGTTCTCTTAAAGAATCTTTCCACATGATCGACATTGATGGAGTTGATATAGCTATTACATTTTGGTTGAACTACAAAGAAAACATCAGAGAGCTCAAGTTTGTTGGCTTTGGACTTAAAACGTTCTTTCCTGTTCACTTTTTAGAATGTGTTGGTTTTTTTTCTTTTTTTCTTTATTTTCCAAAAATGCATTTTGTTCCTCAATCGATGCTGGGAGTTCCTGAAAACACACCACAGTAATAATGAAAATGTGTTCCACCTGAGGAAACGGAAAGCAGCTCTTGACTATATTGTAGATTTTGGTAAGGCAGAGCAAAATTAATTACAACATAGCCTTAAACAAAGTTAAGTCGAGGCTGTTTCCTTTTGTGCATCACTCTGTTCTTTTGTTCATAAAATACAAAATAATCCACATCCTTGTTAGAAACCGTTACAATAGTATTGTTAATGACATCATCAGCGGACATGGCAAATTGTACTTAATTAATCTATAATGAAGATAAAAAAGGAAACACAGATGGCATTGGAAGCACATTTTTTTTTATCAAAAATAAACAGAACATTTATTTTTCTGTTAATTTCATGTTTACAGAATTGTGATTTTGCTAGTAAAAATTTACAGCAATTATAAAATAGATGGCCAATAAGACAACATACCGTAAGGTCAACCAGCATTACTGTTTAGACCTATTAATCAAAGGGTTTACAGTTCTCAATTCAATTTTATCAGCAATACTTCTCCTCAGAAAATGAATGAATAAAATATGTGTTTGTAATGTAGTCTTGATGAATAATTCAGGCTTCCTGAAGAAATTTTTGTATTTCATTTTTGGCAGGGTTTTGGTTCTCATTTTCAGCCACACAGTAACCTATGAATCATTCAAGCATGAAAAAACATCTTACTTAACGTATGAACCAGCAGGTATAAATGATGACTGATGATCAAGCTGTGATTAGTATACCGATGTTGCTGAATGCTGAATGGTTGGAACTGAGGAGAGGGGAAATAAGGTTGCTGAGGAGGTTGTCACATAAACAACCAATTTATTGTATTCTTAGGCACTTTGCAGTCTTACTCAGTGAAACATTTGTTCCAGTTTCTTCAATTTAATAAACATCATTCAATTTAATTTCATATAAAGCAATGATGGGTGAGTAAAGACTTTTGGACAATATAGCTTAGAGGAGAAATATTTCTGTACATGTCAAACATACTGTACTCTCTGAACTCCTTCAAAGAGTGCCAGAGTATGGGGCAGAGTGATCCCTGTCCCACTGGACCTATAGCATTTGTTCAAACACTAGAAATTAACCATAATTCTTTCAGTTATTCAAATAATTTATATTATTAGGTTAAATAAACTTAGTGAACTTATGGATTAACCTATTTTTAAAATACAGTCCTTCAAATACAAGGACTATTTGTCATTTTGTCATTTGTTGAATGGCTGATATACAGTAAATGCCTGACCTGCCCTAATGCAAAAGCACTTTATTATAAATTTGTACAATTTTTTTTATAAATGTCTAAAGGTTTATTGTGATTTTTTTTAAAAAGGACAATTCAACCTTAGCATTAAAATGTACACAAAATCTGTGACATGTTCACATGCAGCATAATTATACAATATGTTATAATAATATGACTGTGGAATTGTTCAGAATAAAAAAAATGTTTATGTAAACACTTAATTTTAGTATTTGCTTCTTTCAGCAAATGTGTGTTTGGGTTTTGATGCAGTTCTTGTGCAATAAAATGGTTGTGTAAGAAAACACAGCTCATGTTACAGATGGTAATCTGTTTAAAATGATTGTGAGCTTGGCTTGGCATCAAAACACACATTTTTGAGGCGGATGTACATCCTCAGAAAAGACCAGCATTTAATATTTTCTAGAAAGTCACCAACCGCAATATTTAATAAAATCTTTAGTACCCAGTGATATTAAAAGTTGAGTAAAAGCATGCATAATGATGCATAATGTGTGCATTTTGTATTATTTTAGAGAAGCAGAACAAATCAAAGTTTTTGCTGGAATTCATCTTGTTTTTTTGCTTTGCTAAGATCAAATGGGTCCCATTGAGCATACATGTAAACACTTAATTCTAAAATTGTTGCAGAAATGAATTCACTGGAAAGCTATTATGATTATTTATATACACTTATTAAATCATATACATATATCATGTTGTTATGAGTTTAGTTAGGTATTTGAAAATTCATGAGATATTTATATTTCATGAGAGTGATTGCACATGTAAATTTAATAACCACAAACATGAGACATCATATTGTAAGAATACTGTGTGATAAATAAAAACTCTGCATGAGAAAATTTTATATTAACAAAAACAGATTAATTGAGTAAAAAAAATAAGATATAAGATAATTAATCATTTAAATGATAAGGTGTTTAAAATAATATATGAATATAAAGCAGTATTTTCTCTAATACACTGCCATCCCATTTAAGATTACACACCGACATTATGCCAGTAATCCACAGTAAACCATACACTGTGGTTCTACTGTGACCCTGGCCAGAGTTACAGTAAATTGAGTGAAATAAATTATTTAAGAAACAAAAGTCATGTTAAAAATGAATCATATTTTAAACCATTAAAAACAATAGGATCATGGTGAAAAAAGGTGCAAAAAAGTTTATTTGTAAAAAAAATTAATACATTATTTTTTAAATAAAAATAAAGTAACTGTGTAGGCATGTTGTGAAAAAAAATTACGCTTTTGAAAAATGTATTTAGAAAAAGAGTTACTATGAAAAAGTTGTACCTGTGAAACTAAATAAACATGTAGGGGAAATATCTGAAAATAGTTTAACCTTGTAAAAAAAAAAAAGATATATGAATCAGCTGACAAAAACACGTTAAAATACACAGTTTGCAAGATTAACCTTTTGTTGTTCATGTTAAAATGTAATTGTATCAAAGAAATATGTGAAAATAATTGAATCGTGTAAAATCATGAGAATCATTAAATACATTTGTGTGTGGGGGGGGAAGAATAAATCATCTAGAATCCTTAAATGATAATTTAATGATTTTGAAATAATAATAATAATAATAATAATAATGTGAAAATAAATACATAAGAAAAGGAATTAATTGTTTATAATGCATACTAATTTAAGAGCAACACTAAAACACTAAGGTATTTCCACTTTGATTAACTGAAAATGAAATTACATGCAGAACAGCTTGCAGCACTTTATTCTGTTTACAGATGTTCACCCAGATGCAGAAAGGCAAGCTTTCTGAGGTATAATTTTAGAAGCAAATCAACTGACCAGCAGTCAAACAAAAACAAATATACTTTTTACTTTTCCTAATTTTAATAATATATTTTAAATAAACCCAAATCTCAAGCAGCAGCCCATACACAAATTAAAACCCATACCAACAGAAATAAAAACAGACAAAAGCTTTTGAATTTGAATATTTTAATATAAAATTAATCATTTAAGAAAAAAAAATTGTTTTTTTTTAGATTTGGATTTTTTAGAGTGATAAAAAACAAAACACATTAGTGTGAGAGAAAATGGATACTAAAATATTTTTATCATAAAAGACCATAGATACAGTAGCTAACTCTTCTTTTGAAGTGAAATTTGAACAGTGTATTTAATTAAAGTCTGAAATTCAATAAGCACTGTCGCCTTGCACCTCCAGGGTCCGGGTTCGATTCCCAGCCAGGCTCGATTCCCGTCACTGTGTGCATTTTGCATGTTCTCCCCATGCTTGGTGGGTTTTCTCCGGGTACTCTGGTTTCCTCCCACAGTCCAAAGACCTGCAGATTAGGCTAATTGGCATTCTCAAATTGTCCGTAGTGTGTGAATGAGTGTGTGAGTGTGTGTATGTGCGTGTTTGGTTTGTGTTTGTGTAAGTCACAGCCACCAAGCATGCTTTCCGTTTAAACCTCAGCAGCTTTTATTTATATTTTCTCAGATTGAATATGATTGAACATGTTAATGTTTAAAGCTTTATTTTATTCACCTGGATATTTTCAAAGTCAAATTAGATATTAAACATGACCCCTAATATTCATTACAATTGATATTAAAAAATGGAAGTATATTACAAGCAATATATTACCCAGGTGTAAATTGTTAATCAGATCAATGTGATATTAAAGATATGAACACAAATCAGACATTAAGCTCAGATGTGGAATAATTATATATTATATAAATATAAGATCTAATTACTGCAACTAACAACAATTACATTTGCTTTATATAAATATGAGATTGAAGTAATCTGATCTCAATTACATGGCATGAACAAAAACATATTTTCATATCTCATTTTTCTTCTTCCTATTATTATTATTATTATTATTATTATGTTTTTTCACATTTACTTCAAATCATAAGTTACAAATACAGAAATAAGTTAAGGCTTTCCTTTTAAATCAACAATTTATAATGGGTTTATCAATCTGTGTACCTACACATTACCATAATTTTATTATGATGATTATTTACATTTTCTTCAGACAAAACTTTCAAATTACGCATTAATGATTAAAATTGTTTTTGGTAAACTGTCTGTTAATGAAAACATTCATTAATTTAAAACAACCCATATTAAACAGTTACTATACTTGTGACAAATAAATAATATAGAAAGTAAAAAAAAAATTTTTTTTTAATTAAACAGGTTATAGTTTTATTTTGCAATTCCCTTTTTATTTTCATAGACCCTAAAGCATTTATTTATTTTCCATGCGGTCAGAGTGCCATCTTCAGGACAGTGGTTGTAAATACATCCCAACCATTATTCATTCACTTGACATTATAAGAGTAAAAACTACCTTTATCTTTCTATATAATCTGCTACACTAATACATTTAGTCCAGTGCTTCACTAGTGCCAGATACCATCAAGGTAGAAAGTTTTCCGAGTGCTTCAGACTCATGAAGCATTGAAGCACAGCCTGCTTCACATCTGAATCTCTTGTCTCCCAGGAACTCCTTTAACGGGCCAAACATTTTGATAATTTTAGGAATATATTTCTGCAAAGAAATTATTACAGAACAAGAACATTTACAACAACATTTTTGCTCGAAATTTTAGTAACATTTGACTAGGAATAAGCTTAATTATCTTATATTTGGTTTGTATTTGGTTTAAAAAATTTGATAAGTTTGTCTAGATTCGAGAATATTTCACTTACAGTACTAAGATAAGGTAGATATTTTGGTCAAAAATAAATAAATTATTTATTAAATAAATAAATAAATAAGTCTTGTGCAAAGAATCCCACACCTACAGTGAAACATGGTGGTGGCAATGCTGCATCATGCTACAGGG
Source organism: Clarias laeviceps (assembly GCA_030014305.1). Lineage (NCBI taxonomy): Eukaryota > Metazoa > Chordata > Actinopteri > Siluriformes > Clariidae > Clarias > Clarias laeviceps. The sequence continues at coordinate 15,690,076 of JAQMYJ010000019.1, read as the reverse complement.
ATGCTTCAATTCACCAGGGACTGATGCTCTAATCAGGATAAAGGAAATCATGGATGGATCCAAATATCAATTAATTTTATGGCAGAAACCTGCAGGCCTCTTTAAGACAGCTGAAAATGAATAAAACCTTTCAACTTCCTGTATTGAATTAACCAAAAGCACAAATCCAACTCAACTAAGGATTACCTCGAGATGAAGATCAACATTTTGGAATGGCTCAGTCAGAATCCAAATCTAAATCCTATAAAAACTTGTGGAAAAATCCACACGACTTGATAGATCTGGAGCACAACAAAGTGTGGAATAAAATTCCAAATTATGCAGTGCCAAGAAAAATGTGCTTTAACAAAATACAATCAGGTTATGGAAAGTTACTGTTAAGTGTTTTTCCCTCTAAGAGATATCTTTTTTTTTTATCACTTTTAAGGTGGAAAAAGGTCTATAGTATGTTTGTTTATCTTGTTTTTATCCTTTACATCACAAAAAAGCCCTGACAGTTTAACTGTGGCTATTTATCCACTACGTCTAGTTGATGTCTGTAATTCATTCAGTTATCTAGCAGGCTATGTGTCTGTCTATCTGTCTGTCTGTCTGTCTGTCTCTGTTCCCCAAATCCATGTCAATCACTGGAATAACTGCTACTTGTGAATGTGTTACAGTAGAAACAAACACAAAACATCAGAATTAAATTACACATATTGCAAATCCAAGATGTATACTTAGCAGCATCATTATTTCTTTGATTAATATTGCTATTTGTTCAACTATGAATGCATTCCTAAAACAAAAAGCAAAATTGACAGATTACTACCTGATCTTAGATGGCAGAAGTGGACCATTTCTTCACTTTCTTCCCTGCTGAGAGATGGTGGGTCCGGTTTTTATCGCTCTGATAAAAAGCCCAGCAGCATGTTCACGTCATGCTTTAGCACAAAACACACTTCCTATTTCACACACACACATCCTCCTGAATCCCATTTTCTGTAGCTCTCCAGTGCAGATGGGCTACAATATCACATCAAAGAGGGTCTAATGTTTTAGTGCGTCTCTCGGGTTTCGGCACAGTATCAAGTTCAAAACTGCGCTGCACGTCACACTTGGGTTTTTTACAGTAGACTGGATGGATCATGGTCCATAATCAGATTAGCACTGGCTTAATGTAGAACAAATTTCACAAGATCCAGCATCAAAGAGCTGCCACACACCCGTTTCTTTTCTAATACAGTATTTAGACTTATTCCAGACAGATAGACAGCAAGCAAGCGCGAAACAGAGACAGATGGTTATCCATGAAGCTATGAGCAGAATTATGTGTGCTAGTGTTCATTAAGTGCGGGCAAAATTGGTGTTTTTTTTTTTAGTATCAATGCTGCAACATACAGGAGCAGAAACAGTTTGACAACATGAAAGTAAGGGTTTAGAGGTGGTTTAGACATGTAGTTTGCGAAAGTCTGAATTAAAGTTTTTATTCTAAATACAAAGGTTGGATGACGTTAAGGTTAAATGTTTAGAAATGAAAGAAGTGAACCTCAGACACCAAACATGTCTTGGCTGAAAATACAAAGGAGTTAAACATTTGGGAAATAAAATCTGTCTTTTGTACAGTTTTGGTAAGGCAGGGAATAACTCAATTCAGCATTAGTTACCTCCAAGCTATTGTAGTTAGCCTGGAAATGGTAATTAATTCCAGGATTGTAAATTCCAAAACTGGAAAAAAGACTTGATGGCTTCCATGGCTTAGAGGGTTTTTTTTTTTTTTAGGAAATGATGTAAGAACACAAACACAAAAGAGCAAGCCACATGTCCAGATTAATCAAACTTAGCTTCCTTTCTCCTTCTCTCTCCCTCCTCATCTATAATTCCTAATCTTGTTTTGTTGCTGATTGTGAGCGCTGCATACATAATACACTTCCCCGTCCCCCTAAACTCCAGTCTTGCACAAATAAACATATGTAGCCTGATCATCCATCTTCCTCTGACTCTTACTGAGCCACAGCATGACCAGCATGAGCACGGCTTCTGTTTTCTGTCTCTGTGCAAGAGGAGACCGGGAGACACAGCGAAAGCAATTAAGATAGAGAATAAGAGACACAGCAATACAAAGCGAAATGAAATGATGGAGAAAAATGAAAAGGGAGCTTGAAGATTCATCACAGGATTATGAAATTTCCCCAAAGCATCTCAAGACCATCTCAGATAATAATTAAACTGTAAAGCAAGTATTAAATTGAGCACTCTACAAGTTAAGGTGATTTTAATATTACAGTGCATTTAGGAAGTTTAACTGTAAATTAATTAAGGATAGAGTTAGTGGTAGGGTCAAGTCAGGGGTGGAGTTAGAGTGAAAGAATGGAGCTAGGATGTTGGGTTGTGTTTGAGTGACAGGAGGAATTAGGATAAAGGATGGGCTCAGAGTGTGAAGTAGAGAAGTTCGAATGGGGTGGAGTTAGAATGAAGAATTGGGTTAAAGCATGGAGTTGGGTAAAAGTGAGGGGTGGAGTTAATATATAATAAATAGAATAAATGATGGAGTTAAAATGTAAGGTCGGATTAGAGTCAAACGTGGAGTTAGAATGAAGGATGGAGCTGAGTGTGAGGTGTAGTTGGAATGAGGTGTGGGTTTTAAGTGAAAGGATGGAGCTAGAGGTTCAGGGCTGTTTGAGTGAGCGGTGGAGTTAGAATGAAGGATGGAGATAAAGCATGAGTTGGGGTTAGAATGATTGGTGGATTAGAGTATAAAATTGGGTTAAAGTGAGCGATGGTGTTAGAATAAAGTATGGAGTTACAGAGTGTTCTAGAGTGTGAAGTGGGGTTAGAGTGAAAGGTGGAGTTATAAGGTTGGTAGGGTTAAAATAAAGTATGGACTTAGAGTGTGAGGTGGGGTTAAAATGAATGATGGATTAGGTTAGATTAGAGTAAAAGGTGGAGTTAAAGTGAAGGATCTAGTTGGCGGTTAGACTGAGGAGCGGAGTTGAAATGACAGGTGGAGCTAGAGGTGCAGTGGGGTTAGAACGAGCGAGTTAAAGCATGAGGTGGGATTAAAATAGGATTTTTAAATGACTAGTGGAGTTAGAGTGTAAGATCGTGTTAGAATAGAGGTCAGACTGAATGATTGGTGGAGTTTGATTCCTGTGTGATGCTACAGCAGTCCATAGCCAGGAGCCTAGAGAGAGCAGATTGGCTGGGCTTTCTCAGGGAGGGGAGGGATGCACACCCGCACTCTCACATCAATCATAGAGACTCATGCAAGCATAAGGGATCGGATAGCTCTTTCCTAAAAACACGGATGGGATTGGACACAACTTAATTAGGGAGAAAATGGGGGAGAGTTAGTGCTGCAGAGAGTTAGAATGAGGGGTGGAGTTAAAATGACCAGTGGAGCTAGACGGTGGGTGGTGTTAAAGTGATGGTAGGACTATTGGAAATTATTGGGGACTATCAAATAAAGACTATTGAATTATAAATTAAATATGTAAATGGCCAAGCAAATATGTTAAGTTAACCTTTATTTGTCGCATATAGATTACTGAACAGTGCATTTTTGCCTATCCCAGCAGGATCCCAGCCCTGCTCAGGGGCCCAACATTGGCAGCTTGGTGGAGCTGGGTCTTAAGCCCAGAGCTTTAACCCACTGAGCTACAAGAAAAAATAAACAAATTAATGTATTTGTGCATTTATGCAAGCAATTTATGCAGGCATCACTGCATATCATACTGTGTATGGTTATGTACATAACAAATAAAATTTTACATTTGATTTGAATCAATGAACAGTGGGCATAGTGCAGCCTTGCATCTCCGGGATTCAATTCCCACCTTTTAGTCTGTGTGCACGAATAAATAAATAAAACAAGCATACAAATTAATAAATTGCTTTAAAAATAAATAAATAGACAATAAGATGAACTAAAAAATGTATATGTAAATGTGTTTTATTTGGAACTGTGAGTAATGAGTGTGTAATGACACTGAATGCAATGAAAACAGATGAACTGTTTCACACCAATGGCTTTAAATATTGAGAGCCAGCTGCTAGTGTATGCAATGCTAAAATATAGAAAGTGTAATGTATGTCCTATAACTGTACAAAATAATGTATTATGTTGTTGCATTAAGTCACAGTCAATCATAGTTTTAAAACAGAGCCTCATTAGGAATTCTGTTTTAACATGCATGCTGACATATTCTCATCTGAGATTTATTAGGTTGGGATTTAAACAAGAAAATTAAGATGAAATATTAGGTTAAAAGTTGGCTTGCGTCTCGCTAAATCGTTAATGAACAAAGAGCTTCTTACTTAATCAGTCCAAAAATAACACTCCAGCAAAATAAACTTCCTCACTAGTATGTACATTTTTATTTTTAATTAAAGAGGTAAACAGCCACAGGCGACTGTTTTCATTTATTCCATCATGAGAAACATGTATAACTGACAAAGTAACATTATTCATGGATTGTACTGTTTATTTTCATGTATTGTAGTTTTAGAATTAATTGATTCTGTTTTTTTGTATTATTATTATTATAAACCCTTTTATATTAATGGATCTGTGGAAAGTGTCTGGGCGGCAAAACTTGTTGTCATACTGTACAAATAAACCAAACTAAGTGCACCTGTGTGAGCATATGAATATTATGCAGGTATATTGCACTATAACATTATTTCTCAGATATCTAAAATCTCTATTTTTGTACATTAGGGATAGCAGCATGTTCTGCTTTTGCTAAGTTCAGAACTTAGGCCTTGTTCAGACTGCAGATTTGTTTTCCACAAATCTGATCTTTAGGACTGATTGTCCACACTGTCATTTGAAAGTTATCAAATTGGATTTGACTCTGTTCAGACTGGCAATCCAAATCTCACAACTGTCAACCTGTCTGCATTGTTTTAGGCTCAGATGCAGCGCATTATTCCCTAAAATATCACCCTGTTTCTGTAAATTCCCTCTAGCTTTGCCTGTACTGATGCATTCCACCAAAGTGCTATAAGGCATTTCACTTCGTCCTCAGCCTCTGTTCTAAAAAACAATTCTAGAACACAGTTATTTTTAAATCAAATGTAAATGTAAGATGTGCAGGGATGCAGTAATGTATGATTAAAGCAATATTGCATTAGAATACTGAAAATATTTGTTAGTTAAATTGTTAAAGTAATGTTAGCTACAAAATATGTATACTGTTAACGATAGAGTATCACTGGGGGAAGGGAGGGCATAACTTCATGACCTGTTCATATCACTTCACTGCATAACACGTTTGTATGATGTAATCCCATTTTGCCCTTCGAGCGCAGAAACAAAATGATCTAATTAAAACACCCCCATCCCATTTGCCCTTCTATCTGTCACTGCCTTGGATAACATTTTTAGCCCTTTTGTTGTGATTAAAGGACCTTTCAGCACTCTTTGTGTAGCACACCGGAGGCTTTATTTCATCCCCTGATTCTGGAGAATTCTCCAACCATGAGGCAAAGCTCCCTGTTGTCAGACTTCAGACATGTATGAATTGTTCTTTCACCCCCGTATCGGCATTCTGGCCTCCGTGAGCTCAGTCGTAATAATTAAAGACACACTGTTTCACCAAACCACATTAATCAGGCTTTATGCAGACTTTGAAGCCTTAATGGAAAACAGCCAGAGTTACGTCTGGCTTTGTGTTTATTATGTCTAAACAAATTGCGGTAAGAATTTGGCTCGTACGCCGCATTACAGATTGGCAATCAGTCAGGAAATTGCCGAGGAAGACAGGAGATTATCAGTGGATGCAGGTTTGAAGACGTTGTCATGGTTGGTTCTTGACAGAACACAAACTGAGGCTTGTGGGATCAGATGCACTTTCTCGGAAGCTTGTTCTCTCTGTTTTTGGTAGAGTTGTGCGGATGTTTCAGGTTTTTTTGCATTCCTTTTTCTGATTTGACTAGCATCCAGTAAAAGAAGCAAAATATAAATATTGAACATCAGAAAACATCAGTAAATTATTCCAGACTTTGCAATATATATGACCCGTCATATCATGTCAGGTATTAAGTCCCACTGGTTAGTTTTGCGCTATGGACAATAGAGAACATTAGATGAAATGTACAGTATTATGTATCAAATATTAAATGTTGCCACTTTTCTAACCACTATCTAAGCTGGTTACTACATCTGTTTTTTTCCACTATAAAACATTGCTGCTGGTGAAGTAGTTTTAAGGGGTAGCAGGGAAAAGAGTCAGGATGTCAAGTTTAAATGAGTCTGAAGGTTCCCTCTCTCTTACGTTGTCATGGAATCCTCATTTAGTCTAAAATTCACACTTCTATGAGCACTTCTATTTTTTCCTGAGCTCCTCGTAAACAAATTTGCATTGGACATTTCTTAGCAACCGGACATGATACGATAATAAACATGGCATCGTTCAAAATGTATGTAAGACCCTTTTAGAGGCTAATGTTGCTAAATGTAGCTAGTATTGGCTTTTATAAACAACAGATTCATTACATGACTATGACAAATTAATTCCCATGATAATATCTTCAATTTCAAAAAGTTTAATACATTTGTAGGATAGGTTAGCGGCTAACCACTAACTGCTAAGCTAGCCTTCTTTAGCTCTTAGTTGTGTTTTAAATTTTACTGTATGTCAATGAACATTGATTATGTCATCATCAGTGTTGGGGGTTTCTGATAAAAGTAACTAGTTCAAGTACTTTTCCATTGCAGAAAATGAAAACTCCTTTGTGATTGTTGTTTTAGTCAAGACCTTTATAATTATTCTACCATCATCATTCAGCGAAGTTTGGCCCATAATCTGTTAACTACTAATACCCCTATCTCACCTACGCGGTTTCGTGCGGTGGCCGTTAGTACGGTTCATCATGATACGCTGCATGTTTTGGTCGGTCCTCGCATAGTCAAACTGCATAGGTGAGATAGGGGTATAACAACAGGAATAACAGAGGGGGGCGGGTAGGACGACTTTCGTTTTCGTTTGTAGGACGACTTTCACATACACACACACACACACACACACACTAACGGATTGGGAATGACTGCTGTCTGGCTCACAGATTACATAAATTGTTGGAATAACGGATTACATTTTTGAAAACATAACTAAATAACTGAGTACTTAAATGGCGGAACTAACGCATTAGATTACTCGGTTACATCAGAAAAAAAAGTAATCCAAATACTCTAACGAGTTACTTTGTAACGCGTTACACCCAACACTGGTCATCATGAATTCAAATTCTTAAATATTTGCACAATAAATAGCTTGCTGCATGTTTGTTTGCCTGAATATGGATTTAAAAAACACAATGTTCTGAATATGAGTGAGCTGCATTTCTGGGGTCTACATTCTGAATGGCTAGGAAAATGCACTTCATTAAACGAGCATTCCAGTAGTTAATGACAAAAAATTTAAATGACACCAACTGGGGAGCTTTAAAAATATATATATTGATATATATTGATATTAATCTTATTTTATATTAAATTACTTTGCATTACTTATTAACTCTTATTTGTTCTTTTATTTGAGGTATTAGTCTACTTTTACTTCAGTTACCTGTAGTGGTGCCAATAAGATTTGGAGAGCGATGCAGCCTTGCACCTTCTTCAACCTTCAACAACCCATGGGTATAAGGAAAATATAGCACCAACCAACTGACTGTCAATAGAATTAACAAACATATAAAATGTGTTTGAGGGCAGACTTTTTAGGACTGTAATTTTGCTGGAAGATGTAGGCTTGCATGTGCCGTTACTGCCAATTATTGAAGAAGAGCAGAGGACAATCAGTGGTTTTTAGTTTGATAAAACTGTCGAGGTTGTTTCTTGAGGGTTGTGGGAACTTACAAACTTACTCTATAAATAGTTTTCTCTTTTTCCTCAGTGGTATTACCAGGATTGACCCATCCAAGTCTGTGTAAACACCACAGATGACTGCTCAGAACTTTCCAAAAATGCATTTAGGGATTTAAGTTTCATATATAAATTCCACCATTAATCTCTATTAATGATAATGATGATGATGATGGTGGTGGTGGCGATGGTAGTTCTGGTGGTGATGATAAACAGCACGATTATTCCATGGAAATGCTGGTCTTTTCCAACCCTCAGATTAATTTACATTTTCCTGACAGAACAACAATCCCACGTCTGAACTGTTCCTCATTCTGTTGAAGACAAAATAAACACTGAAAGAATAAAGGCTTTAATGCATGATATGGGAGGCACAGAGTTGTGGCTATTTATTTAAAAAATGAGAGTCTTTTGAAAGACATTAAAGGGTAACTGTTACATAAAATCTACTCTTTGATCATTTTCGGATATTCACCTGGGTCTTCAGTGTGTGTGTGTGTATGCAGACAAAATATGAAAATAAATCAATCCCTCATTTATTTTCCATTAAACATGCTTGCTCAGTGTGCTGGAACATGCCATTAAAATTTCTTGTCTGGTATGATGTCAGTCTCAGAAGAAAAAAGAGAAAGAAAATAACAAAATATGCAGTTGTTCAAATGACCACTGGTTTCAAAAGTGAGTCAATCCTTATAGACGACCATTTTAAAACATCTAACTTTACAACATAAATAAACTTTTGCAGCCTGGTACAAAAACAGTTTGGGGCTTCAAAGCTAGATTTCCCATTCATGACAACCGTATAGGTGTAAATTTTATACAACTTATCAGTTAAAATTATATTAAGGCTTAAAATTATACATAATTGAGTGCAGGACTGATTTGAGTAACAGCTGCAAGCAGGTGTCACCTTAGCTAACCAGCTAACTTTCGCTTTAAGTTTAACTTAAATTTACCATAAGAAATGTAGGAGTTGTCAGTCAATGTAGAAGTCCAATCAAAAGCAAAGTAATGTTAGCATATTAATTAAGGTTAGCTACATTAGCATTTTAGACAAGCTAAAGATAAGCTAGCTTGTGGCAACTGAGCTAAGTAGGCGTGCTCCAAGCAACAACCATTAACCAGGTTTTAGTCTGAGTCAGCTCCTGCCAAGATGGCAACAACGAGAGCTCCCATAGTTGAGCTTCAAAACTGTTCTTCAGAAAATATATGTGTGACATCACAGAGGGTTTGTCCAGTTCTTATACAGTCTATGTTCATAACAACCGGATATCTTTCTTTTAGTCTGTTTTCTGTCTCTGTCTTGTTTCTTCTCCCCTTCTCCATTCACAGGATTACACACTTCCTTGATGGCTAGTCAAAACAGAATTAGATGGGTTTGTTACAGTATGTTTTAGGCTAGCATGTAATGACCCAGACTCCCTCAAAGAAAAGGTAAACTTACTGAACACAGGGATTACTGGGTTCAAAGGTTAAATTGCCTTTCACCCCTTTAATTAGAAATACTCTGAGATTCTTAGGCTATTGTGTAGTTCTGTGCTTAATGCAGCATTATGTGATAAATTCTTCATTTCTGGTGCATTTTCATGCTTTCATGTCTATGATATTACACGTATACACTCAGAAATCTGGGTTAATGTTTAATCATAAAAATATTTCCAGATTTAGACCTCTCAATTTCCAAAATCCTGTAGACTTTGCAGCCAAATATGTATTAAACGTTACATCTATATTACAGGGTACCTCACACCCATTGCTCCCAGTACAACCTTCGGATCCACTAAGACCCCAACCAGGATAAAGTAGTTATTGAGGATGAAGTACAGAATTACAAAATGTGGTGATAAACATGTAAATTTTTTGTTGATTTACTTTTAAAGAATGTAGGTGTGTTTCATATAAATTTGTGGTTTGTTGTGTGCAAGTTATCATAAGATTCAACAGTTTATCAAGTATCATGGCTGTAGAATACTATACTGTACTGTGTATTTGTGAAGCACAGCACCACCTGGTGGTTTCTAGTGATTGGTGTTGGACAGTTACAAAGCATGTTTTTACTAGAACTTTTTATCAAATTATCTATATTTAAGAAGTGTAAAATAATTAGACATGATATACATAACACTTTTAATACTGATGTGATATCAACAGAGTATAATTTAAAAATAAATATATTTATTTATAATTATGATAAGAGATACAACAAATGTGTAAATGTTTGAGTCTCAAATATTTTAGCAGCTTTAAATAAAGTGTGTTAATGTTGTTAACAGTAAGAGAGTTAAGTGTTGGACCTGAGTTACAAAATCTGCAAAGCCAGTTTCCACAAGCACTCATGAACAGTTACGGATTAGGTTTACGGTCTGTGCATTTAGGAACTATTGGGATAATATTTGTCTGCATAATAACCAAACAAACATATGCATCAAAATATTTTGGGTTTATATGATGATGATAATGTACAGCTAGATTCCTCCATACAGGTGCTGGTCTTTAGAAATACTCACACCAACACTCTATTATGTATCACCTTAAACAAATAGTTTTAGTCCCTTTGCTTTCAGTTTTGCCTTTGTGTACTTCCTTTTTTTTTTACTCACCAGGCTTCCTTGTACTGTTTTCTTTTGCTTACTACCTAGATTATATGTTATATTTGTATTTACTAGATTGCCTCTGCTCACTAGACTCAAATACATTTATTGCAAGCACATATGTTTGCAATGCATTTCCAAAAATTCGGGCATCCCTCAAAGATCAGTACATATTAGTGTTTGTCATGCTACTTGAAATCAATTAGCAAGAGAATGGATTTTTTCCCCTCTCTCAATTAAAGGATTAAGGGAAATGAGCAGTGAGAAAAAGTCTTGTAAATGGAACTCTAGCTGCTTTACATGAAAAGGACAGAACTTCTGCTTAAGAGTTCACTACCAGTTAAACATTAGGACACCCCTTCCAATTCCATGGTCTTTCCTGATTTTTTTTTTATAAACAATGCTAACGGCATCCAAAATATGCAATAATCTCCGTTGACATTGAGATGTGTCTGCTATTTATGCTCTGTAAAGCCTCTAATAGGTGCTGTTAATTGGTGATTTTTGATGCTGGTAACTCTAAATGAACTTCTCCTCTGCTGCAGAGGTTTTGGTCTTGCTTTCCTGTGATGGTCTTCATGAGAGTCATGATGTTTCATCATGGTGCTTGAATTGTTGCAAATGCATTTGACAATACTGTTCTTGTTGTTGTTGTCACTTAATTACCTAATGCCATACTGTATGTGTTATCCAGCATTTTTTTAGAATGTAGAAAATAAATCCAAACTTGTGTCCAAATGTTTGACTGGTACTGTATATGCTCATGGGTGAGTCTGAACATTACTCCAAATTTGTGTGTGCATACAAGACAAACATTAACTTAAACAATGTCCTCGATCATGATGTTGCAAGGTGTTAGAGTAGTAAAAATCTGTCGATGCGACTTGTAGTGGAGGAAATATTTGTGTTGACTGTGACCATTCCATCCACTACATCTGACTCGTCTTGATTCCGCGGGTGGAAAACAGTGTAGTACAGGATGAGGAATCCGAGTCCCAGTGTATCAGATATTAATATGAAAAGTGTAACGGGTAAAAAGAAGTCTGACTCTGCAATACTATCTATGAACAGGAACATGAAACCAGGAGCTGAGAAGTTATGCAGCGTGACTATCATATAATAAATAATCATCTCTCTTCTGGTTTTCTTTCCTTTTATGTTGAAAAAGGTAAAGACTAGAATGACCCCGATGACGCTGCGATACAGTCCCTCAACACACCGCAGTGTGCAGAAATCAGTTTTTAACACGTGAGCCCACACCGTCGCTGCCATCCAGCTGAAAACTAACACCAGGATAGTCCAGGGGGTCAGCATTAGGAGCAGAGCGAGGCTCAGAATGCGGGCGGTGATTGTTAAGATTTTATAAAGCAGGTAGACGACTGTAGGAATTCCACCTGGCATTTCTTGGATGTTGGGGAGCGATCTGCGTAAACAGCGCCAGTAATCCACTGTGCTCCAGGCTACATTTAGAAAGGACACTGCCATGCTAAGATCTGAAAGACAAATACAGGAAACAGTGCGGTGAGTGAATGTATTTTGAAATTAAACCATTTAGCAATGATCTGTCTTGTTCATCTAATCTAGAGACATGAAATGTCAGTACTGTGTTTATTTGGTGTTTACTTAGTAATGTATTTCAATATTAGCATCTGAAGAATGCAAGAAAAAAAGAATTAGCATCTGAGCAAGTGAAATGTTCTGGAATCTAGCCAAACCTACACTATATGGACAAACGTATTTGGCTAAAATCTGTTAATTGTTGAATTCAGTTGTTTCAATCAGGCTCTTTAGCTCCAGTGAAGAGTAATCTTAATACTTCAGCATACCAAAACATCTTGAATAATGCTATGCTTCCAACTTTGTGGCAACAGTTTAGGGAAGACCCTTTTCTATTCCAACATGACTGTCCCCCAATGCACAAAGCAAGCACTATAAAGACATGGTTTAATGAGTTCAGTGTGGAAGAACTTGACAGGCCCTAACACAGAGCCCTGACCTCAACCCCATCGAGCACCTTTGGGGCGAACTGGAACGGGGGTCTTCTCGTCCAACATCAGTGCCTGACCGCATAAATGCTCTACAGAATGAATGGACACAAATTTCCACTGAAACACTCCAAAATCTTGTGGACAGAAGTATGGACACTGTTATATCTCCAAAAAGGGGACAAACTCCATAAAGTATATGTACTGGGATACAATGTCATTGCAGGTTTGGTCAAATACTTTTGTCCATATAGTGTAGCTGGTGTGATCAATCCATCACTGTTGTATTACGTAGAACTTTTTTTTTTTTTAAAGACAGCAATTTAGTTTTCTAGGTAATGTACTGTATAACTAATGAAAAAGTCTTAGTTCAAGACTGGTTTGTTTACCACCTTATTTTATTTAATAGTTTTTTTATAACATACTGAAAGCAAATTTAATCTAATCAAGTGAAATATTCTGGAATCTAGCCAAACTTATATATAATTGCTTAAACCAAACCAAATATAAGTACCAAATAGATTCCAGAATATTTCACTTCCTAAAATGTTCTTTTTCGCAGTGCCTGATATACTCATAATAGTAACAATAACTTCAATTGAAGGATGACTAGCCAGCTTTAAAATCCATAATTTAATTGTTACCTATTTATGTGTAGCTAATTATTTTATGTCATTATCTCATATTATTATGTTTGTATTAGCTAAAAAAAATTATTGCCATAACACACACAAGTATTTTATTTCAGTATCTCAAACAAGTTATATGACCTATGCATGTAAGCAGTATACTGTTGATACATGCAAGAGACCCCCCATGACCTCCATCATAAAATGGAACGTTATTACTGTAAAGATTGTTCATGTGTTGGTACCTCATATCCACATTTGGGCAAAGTGGTTCATCTTCTAGGTCGTTATCCTCCTAAATGTTGTTGTCTCAGCTGTAGACATCCTTAATCTAAAGACAGCTACTCATTGCACTATAAGGAGGCTCTTTTGTTGGACACGAGATTCCATGCTGTGTGCTCTTACCTTCAAAATCTATTTATTTTTAATTACCAGTTGACTAGTAAAAATAAAGAGGCATGGATCCCCTAGTGTATAGTGGGCGAAATCAGAGGATTAGACACTTAAGACTTAAAATAAATGGTGTTTATCTATTTAGAAAAGTTCTACAGTATATATATATACACACACACACAGTGGGGGAAATAAGTATTTGATCCCCTACAGATTTTCTAAGTTTGCCCACTTACAAAGAAATGA
>JAQMYJ010000019.1:15662225-15676286 GCA_030014305.1 Clarias laeviceps | reverse complement strand
GAACTATTACAGAAAGGCTGACCTCTGTGTCTTAAAATAACAACTAACTGTTGTTTTTGTTGTTGTTACTTAATTACCTAATTCCAATCACTATACAAAAAACAAAGAAATTTGCAAGTGATCCTAAACTTTTGAACGGTAGTGTATATATATTATATATACTGTGTATGTATATATATATATATATATATATATATATATATATGCTAACCAGTACATCACTGTGCCGCCTAAACATCAAAATGTTGACTATATGATTATATCTCAGCACTATGAGACAACACTCAGAATATGATTATATCTCAGCACTAACTTTAATAAATTAATTTATTTATTTATTTATTCATATAAATAGGGACATTGAAGCTGTTCTGGAATCTTATGATAAACACCTTACATTTAGTTTATTTCAATCCTTTAATTCATCAATATATGTACTGTGCATAAAGTTATTATTAATATTATTCTGCTATACATTGAATCTTACACTGAGGACTCACACTGTACTTTGGAGGTGCGATGATGCTGCAGCACGATGTATGTCTGCAGTAGGAGCTGAGGAACGCTCTCCAGAAACGTCTCCATCAGCCTCAGCATGCTCAGATCAGCCGCCAACCCAAACAGCAACATCTCATTGCTTGACTCAGAGGATGCCCTCCATACATAGCTAAAGCTCCTCTTCAGCAGATTATAGTACCTACAAAAGGAAGCAATAAACACTATAATGGTAAGCAGTTTCACAATCTTTATCTCATCACACTCTCATGGATGTCAATCATTCATTTACTTAGTTTTTCATTTACATTCATTAGTGGTAGCACATCTGATTAGACATATACAGAATTTTTTTCTTCATGTTATATACACCTTAATGTATTAAAAGTAGGTAACCACAAGCCTGTCCCTGAAATATGAATGGTATGTGCAAGGAAGCTCATGATAAAAAACAAATGGCACATGACACCCTATCTACAAGGAGCGTTCAGGTCAGACCAGGACTTAAAGAAGTGATCTGCTTCTTCTTTGTCTAAAGAAGGGTGTACCTTTGTGAACATTCGGTAAGTGGAATGCCTGATCCTTGAAAATCAACAGATAACTTGATGCCACCTTGTGGAAAAGACGTGTCTGTCTGTAGGGACTGTACACTTAATCACCCACCAACACCACTTGCATATTACAGAAACTCGGCTGGGAGTTATTGCCACATTCCCTGCACAGTCCAGATCTCGCTCCAAGCCATTTCCACATTTCCCATTAAAGGAGTTTCTGGGAGGCCAGTGTTTCACAGGTGAAGCAGGCAGTCTGATCATGGCTCTAGTGTACTGAGAAAATGTTCTACTTTGATGGTATTCAAGCACTAGTAAAGCACTGGGGTAAGTACATTAGTGTAGAAGGGGATTATATAGAGAAATAAAGGAAGTTTTTCAACTCCCAGTTACTTCCCATTGCTCATCACAGTGTTCCTGTATTTCCTGGCTGATCTGAGTTCAATACTGTCCAACAACTGTGCTTTGTAGTTGTTGTAACTATCCAACCATCTGTTATAATTTTTTTGTACTGTTTGGCTTCAAGTTTCAATTGTGCTTGGCTGGAAAAAGACAATTTGAAAAAGCCTACTGGAGGCACAAACAGACAACTCTTCCTCTGTTCACGAATTCTCACTAGACCAAACAAGGCCCTAATTGGCTCTCATTTATCTTATAGTAAAGATGTTTGTAATGGTTTTCAGATTTTTGTAGTTCAAATTTCCTTTGTAGTCATTTAGCTTTACAGTATATTGACATATTGACACCCATAATTTGCAAAGTGGAATCACAGAACAGCTCATTTGTATTAATTACTTTGTCAGTCAATTGGTTAGTCATAACACAAAACTTGCATACTGTATATATACTGAACAACATTATTCATTCATCTTCTATCTGCTTATCCTACAGGGTCACGAGGCCTGGAGCCTATGCCAGGAGACTTTGGCCACAAGGCGCGGGTTCAACTTGGACAGGCTGCCAGTCTCTCACATGGCACACACACACACTACGGGCAATTTGGGAATGCCACTTAGCCTTATCTGCATATATTTGGTCTGTGGGAGGAAACTGGAGTACTACCGAGAGGAAATCCATCAAGCACAGGGAGAACATGCAAACCGCACGCACACAGAACCAAGGTATAAGGCCACTGTGCTAACCACTACACCAACAAAAAGTTTGCCTGAATATGATTATAGCTCAGTACTAACTTATTCTCGTTTCCTAGCGTGCCATTACTTCTGTCTAAATGAAAGGTCTTTTTTGGTTTAAAATGTCTTTAGTTGTCTTTATTTATGCATGTTTGCTGGACTGCTTTTTTTAGGGCTGTCCCATGAAACAACACAACACAGTCCACTCACTCACTCTCACTCATTCGCTATACTACTTATCCAGTTCAGGGTAATGGCATCCCCGTGGTGTACCCCCTGGAGGAGGTGCCAATCCATCACAGGGCACACAAGCACTCACATGCTATGGGCAGTTTGAAAATGTCAAATAGCCCAATTTGCTTATCTATGGATTATGGAAGGGAAACGGGAGGTACTTTGAAGAAACCCATCAAGCACGTGGAGAACATGCAAACTCCACACATGTAGACCCGATGTGGAAATGGAGCCCTGAGCCTGGAGGTGCAGGACGCTATGCCACCATGCTACAGTACATACATTATGTCCAATTCATTTGTATTAAATTTGTGCAATAATTAAGCAATTTCAACACAAAGCTTGAGGCATAAAATATTTTTAAAACTAAAAACAGTTAATAAATTAAAGCCACAGTTGTCAAGTTTATCAATAAATATTCAGTATTTTAAAATTAATGAGTCAGTAAATGATTTAGAACATTTTGTCTTGATGCATGAAGACATGGTTGTGACATGGTTATACCATTACCAGTACTAACAAATAAATAACTGTAAGTTGCATTTAAAGTATAACATTCCCATAATGTATTAAGCTTCAGAATCAAATTATAAAATTGAAGGGCATGACTTAAATATCATCACCTTGATACATTAATTTGTGTCCAAACTCTAAAGTCATCATCATGTTGCTTCAGATCCTCCACACATGAATAGCACATTGGCAAGTGAAAAAAGTCACAGGCTCAAATGTTTTGTTTCGACTGCCTGTAGTTTTGTTTATGGTGCATATTACAGCATGAGGCCAGGTCATGCATGAAAATGATTCCCTATGCTCTCAAAACCAAAGTTTCATAATTTGTGTCCTAGAATCATCAAGTGTCCTTTTGCCATCAGGAAGGAAAAACTCCTAAAATGTGATGTGAACCTGGTAATTCAGTACATTCAGGTCATCAGCTGACTTCATTTTATTGCCTCATAAGCCTAGACCTGACCAACTGAAGAAACCCCAGATCATATCACCTCCAGAGATTTGTATCGTATGATGGGTACATTGCTTCATACACTTCCCTTCTTATCATAACACACCCACCACTCGGGAATACAGTCAAGATGGACTCATCAGATCACATGACCTTTTTCCATTTTCCAAAGTCCAAACTATATGCTCCTTAGCAAACTGAATCTGTTTTTTTTTTTACTGATTATCTTCATTAACAAATGGTTTTCTTATGGCCACACAGATGTTTAGTCCCAATTCCGTGCGTTCTCATCACATTGTGGATGTGAAAATGCATTGAGTTTTACTATTAAACATAGCTGCGATTTCTGATCACAGATCTGATCTCAACCATTTAGAGTTTTGCTTGCACATCGACTACCTTCCAGGTTTTATTAATGTGTTGGACAGTTCTTATCACAATTCCCAAAAAATTAACATTTTCTTTGCTTGATGCTGGCCAATAATTTGACCGTTTTATAAAAGTGTTATTTTTTTTGTTTTTGTTTTTTTTGCGTACATTTCAGTGTAAATGCCTGGACATCTTCTGAGTTCTCCAGTTTTCTCCCAGCTTCCAAAACAAACCGAGAAACAAATGGGAAAATGGGTCATGACCTTACAGTATCTGACAGTCCCACATGTCAACTATGGACTGGCTTCTCCCAGTTTGCCTTATTTCGATAGTAATCCCAATAATTTTCAAGTGTTTGAAAGTTCCTTTAGTCATTGTATAGTATATACTGTACACTACACTTGACTTTATTAATTCTCCCCAGTTTGCCTGGTTTGTAATTCTTATTATATAATAATAAAATATGACTACATCTTGGTTGTGTTGCTCTGTGTTGGATTTTACATACTGTAGCAGATGCATGTGACTCTCTGGCATGTGACTCTATGTCTTGTCATTAGTTTAATCATTAACCCAGTGCAGCCTACTTATCTGTGATATTGATAGTGATAGGATAGTGCTGAGATTTCAGAGTGCTTTACATGCCATACCCTTAACTTACACTGTAATTATGAACACAGAGTAAGCTGAGAATGGAAGAATTTGTGTCCTTAATGTGCTGGAATAATGTAATGAGATATTTATTCCCATTCAAGGGAGTTTAAAGCACTAAAAACATTTTTAGGGGGTTGTACAAGGGGTGTTCAAGTCAAACCGGGACTGAAATTTCTTGTGAATGAAGGTGTGTAAAACTGATTGACATTTACGGAAGACTTTAAGCACACAGTATTCTTAGCTGCAGGAAAATATTTGAATGGTGCATTTGCATCCTTTCACATCCGTAAAAGATGATCCCAGTCGAGGTGGCTCAGAGCCCACAGCAGTCATTCCGTGAACAATTAGAGAATGGAACCCCTGATCCTTTAAATTCAATGAATAACTTGTTGTGAACTGAAAACTGAACACAAAATCATTCTCAGACACCACATACATACTGTATATTAAAGAAAATTTCCTGGGAGTTATTGCTAAAACTCCCATACAGTCCTGACGTCGCTCTTAGTCTTATCAACATGTTGTGATATTCAAGGAGTTCCTGGGAGGCCAGCATTTCAGACCTGAAGCACACAGTCCGATCATAGTTCTGGTGCACAGAGAAAACTTTTTTTTAAGCACTAGTGAAACACTGGGATAAGTGCATTAGTGTAGCAGGGGATTATATAGAGAAATACATGACTGTGTTCGTTTAATAACAGTAAGTACCGTACCTGGTGAAGAAGCCCATATGTAACAGATGAAGCAAGCCTATATGAGTCGTGTGTATTTTTGCAGAGTGATCATCACCATTATGATCATCCCGATACCAACAGTAGCTGAAAATCTGTGAGCACATAGATCCGGCGAGCATAAACAAGAGAGTCAGGGCAAACCAGGTGTAGCTTTTTTCCTTAAAATACTGCACACTCAGCAATAAATCAGATGCGATATCCACTACAGAGAAGATCAGTCCAATTAAAGTGCAGATCCACCGAAATCTAGAAAACCTCATGGTCGGGATATCAGGAACAAGCTCTGTGAATATCCATGTTTGCGTGATCCAGTAATTTTGTTACTGCAGGATATCCAGACTGGGAAGGCATTTTCAGCTTCATGTTCTGTTCAGAAATAGCGACAAGAGAAAAAGATCAACAGAGGCTTATCACATAACGTACATGTCCATTTTAACTTGCTATAACTAATCACAGGACTTTGCTCCTGAAAGTATTAATCACAGATTAATGCACTATATATTATGCACTATAGTTAAAGTTATATGTCATAATTCATAATGTAGTCATGTATGGTTTCAGTGTGGGGCGATAATTGTTCCCCAGGAGAAAATTAAAATTGAGTGTTAACCGTGGTGTCATTATTGTCATTATTCACTACCTGATCTTTCCAAGAACGTATGACATAAATTTCATCTTCTGTATTCTTTCTGGACAATATGTTGTGTATTGTATAATCTGTATAAATAATGATCTGAAAGAGATTCCCTTTGTATCGAAATACAAATCAAAATATGTGGGAAAAGTGCTTACCTTAAAGCACCTCTGTTGCTTCCATTGCATGGCTCTTATTCTCAGTTCCTTCTTTTAAACGCCTGTGTGGTTCTCATAACCTAAGATCACCGCTCCCTTTTTTTTGTCTCTGTGTCAAAACTTTGCTATGACGTAACATTCTCACACACACCCATGCCAACATTACAGCTTTAAATCAGAACAAACGTCAGCCCAAGAGATAAACCTGTGTTTACTGGATACTAATATATGGCTCTAAATAAAACTCTTGAAGGGTAAACTGGTGAAGTTTATAGATAAGAATCAGACACACATTTTGTGTCAATAGTTCTTATATACATATATATAAAATTTGGGAATGTCAATTAGCCAACCCTGCATGTTTTGGACTGTGGGAGAAAACCAGAATACATAAGAAATCCACCAAGCAGGGATATACAATAAGAGGAATGCAAGATGTTAGCGACATGTTAATGGTAGCTTCATTGCTTCATTGCTGTTGTTATCCCTGAAGAGTCCAATTAAGACTAAATACAGTGCAGTTCACTGTGCTGTAATGTATACAGTATGTGACAAATAAAGGCTTGACTAACTTACATTCCATTGACTTCAGTATCCGCTTTAACTTGGTCATAAACAGGGAGAACTCATGTGTGCTCAATGTGCACCATGCACAAATTTACATACTGTAAACATACACACACACACATATATTTTTGCATGCTCGTTTAAGACTGGGCAGTTTAGTGTAGCTAGTCCACTTATATACTGTAGATCAAATGTTGCAGGTAACAACAGCAATGAAGCTAGTGTGAACATGTCGATAATAGCTTGCATTCCACTCATTGTGTTGTGTTTCTTTGTGTGGGTTTTGCTTTAGCTACAAGTTCGTGTGGTCTAGCTGGTTTGTCCTGACAATTGCTGTACTACTTGGAAGTTTATCAGTTAAAAAAAAAAAAAAGAAAGCATGTGAGATTAAAATGCAGTGTTTTGAGCCAGTCAGCATTTCAAAAGTACATATACAGTAGTAAAAACAGTAACACTGCAAACATACAGTAGATTTGGAATGATTGCACCACTTTTTTGTATTCATTTCACCCTTTATCTTATTAATATTTCAACTTGCTGGTTCATTCTTTCTATTACTATTTAACCATGCTGGTGCACCTTACAGAATGTACAGGTATGTTCCCACCTGTATATACAATCATCATGCATGTGTACATAGCAACAGTATATTTGTATTATTTGACACCATTTTACTTCATTGGTGCACATTAAATTGTAAACTTTTTTTTTAAACCTTATCTTTTATTTAATGCAATTCTGGCTTGTTGCTTTTCTTGTGTATTGGCTGCTGTAATGATACAATGGATCTATCCATCCATCCACCCGCCCACCCACCCATCCATCCATCTATCTATCTATGTGGTCTTCTAAATAATGATGTCTGAAAATGTCCAAGCTTAAATGGAATTGGTAAATGTGCAGGTTGTCTATTTAAGTA
This sequence comes from Clarias laeviceps, assembly GCA_030014305.1. Lineage (NCBI taxonomy): Eukaryota > Metazoa > Chordata > Actinopteri > Siluriformes > Clariidae > Clarias > Clarias laeviceps. The sequence continues at coordinate 15,668,877 of JAQMYJ010000019.1, read as the reverse complement.
AAATGTATTTGCTGTTTCTAGATAAAATAATTATTTAACACATTATGGAAATAATTCCACATTTACAATCCCATCAGGATTGATGTTGGGACAACTTTGCGATAAGGCTGTTTTTAAAAGTTTGATTTTATAACAGTGGATTGAGCATGATTCGAATTTCAGTTATTGTAGCATGCTTACCACTGGACCACTAGTGATCATGGTAGTGGTGCTCGTAATTGCATGAACATAAGAACAAATGCCCGAAAAATACAAAACAACAGCAATTTACCAGAATCTTAATGATGCAGTTTGGACACTGTGCAAACACCATATTACGGTACAATAATTTAGGAGCTAAGATGCACCACATAGTAATATTACTGAAAGAAAATTAACATGACAACACTAAGAGATGTGTGACATGTGATGCACATGCTGTCTGTGGAAAATTGTTGTGTTCATCCCAATCTCTGATCGGAATTCTAAACCCTGTTAAGAAGCATGGATGTGGTCTTACGTATGTTGTGTGAATAGATGTTAATCAGCATAAATGCTGCAAATAAAGGTTACAATTTTGTTGTTTCTACATTGTATTTGCAACAATCTGTTAGGGTTTTTCATTCAATGTTATCTCAACCTCATTTGATAAAAAAGGTCATTCTTTTCACTTTCAAAAACCACGCTAATGTTGCCATGCAACATCACGATTACTGTTGGGTTCACACTATTTTGTATAGCCCAATTGGACTCATTATAAAATTCTGGAAATAAAATTAATTTCAAAAGTAATCATACAGTGTGTGAATGCATTGTTTAAAAAAAATGCCATTTCTAGGAATTTCATATTCAGCTTTCTTATTGTGTCTTTTATGTTCTTGGTCAAAAAAGAAAAAAAATCAAAAATACTTTTAAGATGCCATGAATTCTTTCATTCCGATTTTAGATCTGTAATAAGTATATACTGTACTGTACTTCCAAATAGCCTTTAAGACTATGAGTCAATGAATTGCCATGCAAAGGATCTTGCTAGTTTACTTGCTAGCTTTTTTATGTTTTTTTTATTTGTTCAGCTCTTCCGCTTTTTCATGAAAAGGAACTTGTCCTGTATATAATGTGGCATTTATAATTCCCAGTAAAAACCACCAGAAATGCACTCTCAACTTGCAATTTCGACGCATCAACATGAAGTAGTTTTCTCATTTACCAGCTCCTATCCTTTTTAGTGACATAAAATTTACATGGCTGCACATACTGTGAACAGTCTTTTTTTTTTTTTTTACTTTTAAATTATAGCTGTATATCTTTTAGATTAGTTGATATAAAGACAAAGTAGTTGGTTGAATTTATAACACTAATTATACTAATCCCAGTTTTGTAAATATAATCATCAACATAAGTGTTTCAGCTGCTGAGGGTGTGTAATTTATTACAACTTGCAAATTGCCTGTATTTTCGCTGCAATTGCAGTTTGCCCTGGATGGCTATTCAATTACAAACTGCTTCTTTAAGTCTTTGGGGGAAATGGAACAAAACCAACTTTAAATTAGCTGTGCTAATAAATCATTAATTACAGTGGTCTAAATTCAAAGAAGGTGGCACTGTGATGAATGCACCAATACATTTGATTAGATTGCTCTGTCTCCTTGGCTCTGAACAATAAGCTTAGGGTGGGGGTGCCACCTGAAGTAGTTTTCCCAGGAATGTGCAATTGGTTCAGTGCAGTCTTTTAGCAGTCCACTGTAAGTTACCAATAATGTGCATTTATAATCAACATTTTCTTTAGTTGCAAATTTCTGTACATTATTCATTCATTAGTAACTTTGGCTGATTGCGAACAACATTAACTTTATTTATAATGCTTATTTAACAATATGAATATATTGTAGAAACTGGTGGTGGCTTATCAAAAAAAATTGCAAAAAAATTTTTTTTACACTAAAAAGTGTAATTTAACCTCCTGAGACCCAGCAATTCATTTTTGTCCTCTGTGGGGGACATGATACTGTGGTCTTTATTTCAAACACCATGCATGCAGTGTGTTTGTTTCCTAATGTACTGGAAAGAGTACATACTGGGCTTTCTATTTATGTCACACAAGTGGGGGTGTGGCCAACAGATCACATGTTCTGTCTTTCTAAATTGTTGGCTGCGATTGCAGCAAGCACATTCTATGGCAGTAAGGGGTTTAAGTGATCAAATTTTTAAATACAGCACGTAGTTATTTTTTCTTATGATATTGTTTTTCATTTGTGAAGATTTTAACTACATTATATTACAATTTTATAAGGGCATGTTCATTTTAAGCCTTTCAAAATACACATTTTACTCCATGTCCGTTGTAGAGGACAGTGGGACTTTATCCCATTTTCAACCCTTGCCCTCAAATACACTAAGCTTCATATGTATTGGGCAGGAAAGACAATGCCTTTACAGAAAGCCCATTACTGCCAATACGATATCCAGGGACAGATTAAACTTTGCCAGTCCATCAAATGACCTTGCCATCCTGGGTGACCAGAAAAAGGTCCAGGTCTCTTTTAAACAGAAACCAACAGAAAACAAGGCTGCCTCAATTGATCAAGAGCCCTCAAAGCTGGCAAAGATGAGCAAATGATTTATTTTACAGGCCAGTGTCCTGTGTGCCAATGTGAGCTTGGGAAACCAAATCTCACAGGTCGCAGGGCATTTGTGTTTGCCAGTCCCAGTGGTTTGGTGCTTAATTTTGAAGTCTACAGGAGTCAAAACACATTTCAAGACAAGCAGGTGGGGATTGGAAGAAATGCTGCTGTTTGCATGGCAGGGTCACTACCAGGGGGATTCCACCTATACCTACACCAGTATTTCACCTCTATCAAAGTGCTGGATCGCTTAAAGGAAAACGTTCTCCTGGCAACAGGGACTATTATTTAGAATCGAATCTTCATCTTTTTTAGATCTGTAAGTCTTAAATGTGACAATGAACAGGAGAAAGGCGCACCAGAGATGATAGTCAGGAAACACCCAGAGATTGCTATAATAAAATGGCTGGACAACCAGAAAGGTCCTTTGGCATCTTCCATCCATGGAATAGAGCCTCAGGATATCTCCCCAAGATGGTTAACAAAAGACAAGCGCCATGTTACTGCATCTATACCTGTTGTTGTAACAGCGTTTAATAAAAACATGGGCGGAGTGGACCACTTGATCAGCCTCTATCCAATGTCAAGACACACAAGGAAATGAACTGTCCGCAACATCCTATGTTGCTTTGATCTGGCTGCCACAAACAGTTCGATCCAGTACAGATCAGACCACCAGGCCTTTGGAAAACTGGCAAAAGACCAGACTTTTTGTATACATATGTATCTTATTAGGGCCCAAGCACTATGACATCAGCACTATGTCGTCATAGTGTGTGAAGAGCCCTATTGTTTTCCTAGGAATGATTTTTTTTTTTCACCATTTTGGGCTTACTGGGGGTATCAACATGCTCAAAAACTTGTGAAAATTGGCAGACATTGAAATCTGCTGCCATTAGGAAATCACACACTGCAAAGCTCATACACACTTGCATGAATGACAGCTCATTAAGCTAAACAAATTTCACATTGCATGTCATGGGCTCAACTCAACAGGAAGTCAGTTATTTCCCGAAGGAATTCAATACACTCTTCCTAGGGCATTATGCAGTCGACACTGAACCGGGCCTATGTGATCTAAAGACATTGAGGATGCAAATTTTTTATATCTCAAACTGGTCAACTGTGACGATGCCTTAAACATACACCGAAGAGTGGTTAAGAACCTTCTGTGGAACATCATATTGAGTGACATCACGTTCAGTGACATCACATTGAGTGACAGAGCTTTGCCCTGGTGGTGATGTCACCAGGGTGCTTGGGCCCGCTCATTGTTGCTTCCAACTATATTACTTATTATATTATATTATAATTATATAACTATATTATATACAGTATTAATAAATAGAATTAAAATTCATTGTACTTCTATCGACAAAGCAAGACAGAGTGTCCATTACAAGGGACATGTTATAACTAATAAATAAATGACAGTTTTGTTTCTGACATCTCACAGACTTATGTTATAAAAAAATGTAAATATGAAAACTTTTTTTCTTTCGGGTCTCAGTAGGATATGAGGGTGAATCAAAAATTTATATTACATTTATATAATTATAAGACTACTGTCTCCACAGTCACTGCTGTGCAGGTGTGAACGGGTTACATCACTTCATTTGTAACTGCAGTGCTAGCAAAAATGTATACCCCGCTTGTGATTTGCATGTAAGAAGAGCAGCACGCAGTGATTTATGTTTTGTGGTCTGAGGGTGTACCTGGTGCTGAAACAACTACCGGAGGAGCGTAACAAAATTTGGACTGATTCTCTAAGGAAGGTGAAAGTTTCTTAATGAGAATCATTACTGGTAACAAGACATTGATTCATCAGTACGAGCCTGAGATTAAGCAGCAGAGTATGGAACAAAAACATCCTCAATTGCTGACTAAGAAAAAGTTCAAAAGTCAACCATCATCTGAAAAAAAAAATTCCAGTTTTTGGGGATTCTTATAGGGCCAGTATTAGAAAATTATCAGGGAAAATGTTCAATGATCAACAGTACACCTTACGGTGAGAAGCTTAATGAAGAGCTGAAGCCTAAACTTCAGATTAAATGCAGAAGACCAAATGCGTCGTGATCTTGCATGACAATGCACGTCTGCACACTTCTGCCCACACTGTCCCTATATCGTGCTCCATCGGACTTCACCTGTTTCCCCTAAACACAGCCCTACGAGGACAAAAATTCTCTTCTGAAGTGAAGACAGTGGTGCATTCATGGCTCATAGCTCAACCTAAAACATTTTATAATGAGGCAATACAAAAGCTTGTTAACAGATGAACCAAAAATTATGTATTAGTTTTTTCTAAAAGATATTGAGAATTCCTCTCAGCCAACAGGGGGCAGCAGTGAGCTAGATCATTCTCCAGCAGAAGGGGAAAAAAAAGAAGAAGAGAAGCAGCTTGGAAGTGGCTTTAGTGCTGTTGGTGCCGCTGTGAGGTTCCGCTCTTCCCTGATCTGCGCTGCGCTTTCTCTATCCGAGTTTGGCTAGTAACAAAAAAGTTTCTCCAGCAGCATCATGGGAATCAGAAAGAAGACCAGCAAAACTCCTCCAGTTCTGAGTCACGAGTTTGTCATCCAGAACCATGCAGATATCGTGTCGTGTGTGGCCATGCTCTTCCTGTTGGGACTCATGTTCGAGGTGAGGACAAAAAACAAGCCACATACACACATTAGGGGAAGGGAGACGTGACTGATATGGGGATTTGGAGTGTGATTTCCTCCGGCTCAAGCTAATTTAGATTTGCACAAAAACAAAACACTGAACAGTTGTTGCTTATTGTTTTTCCCCTTTTAATTAGATACAACTGTGTGTATGTGTGTCTTTTTTCCTCTGTAATGAGCTCACTCAATGCAGGACTTCATTACAGCATGTCTACATGTCCTCGCGCTGCATTCTCGTGCATGATTCCTGAGCGCGTGTGGCTGGGTTTGACGGTTACGTGGCATTCTGTGCGCGCGCTGTCATGTTAGCCACGTTAGCATTATTCTTCCTCAGAGCGACGCGCTGTCCCGAGTGTGTTTTTCCTTTCTCGGATTTTCATCACTTCTCCGGTTTTTCTTGTTTTAACACTCGCGTTTGCTTTTCCATTTAAAGTTTAGTTCTGAAAAACAGCGCCAGGAGTAGTTTGCGATGCATCATGGGAGCTAGAGTTATTCCATACTTCCTTTTTATTTCGTTTAAATGGATGAAGTGGAGTGGCGTCCAATGTCAAAATAATGGAGTGTAAATTTTGTATTAGTGAATGAAAGTGTATGATGGTAGAGAGCTATATGTGTAAGAGAGCGCGTCAATCTTCTATATAAATAAATGTTTGGTCAGTACATTTGTCAGAACTCGCTATTTCAATGATATGTTTACGTTTCAAACATTGGAGAACCCAAAACCAGTCTCAGTACGTCTGTCCAGCCAGATTATGTGTCAGCATCATGTAAAACTGACTGGACAGAATTCAGTGAAACTTTTGCAGTACTTACCGTAGATATATGCCTGAAGTTTAAATGCCACTTATGCCTGTACCATAAGTGAAATCAAAATGTTGAATAAAAGCAATGTTAAACAGTTATGTGACAGATTTAATAATCTATTTTAAAATAAGCTGCTAATATGATACTTTTTCAATAGATATTAATTAGAAAAGCAAAACGGAATATTTTTACTGGGATTAGTTAATTTTTTTCACTGCCGATGTAACAGCATCCAAGTGATATAAGTATATTTTATTGCTCTGGAGACATTTTAAGACAAAACCTTAAATCTTTATCCAATCTACTTTTTCGGTTTTTTGTCTGTTTCTGATTACCGAACACGAGTGCTTTTGGCTGACGATAAAAGAAGTACAGCTTGGCGTAAACATAAACTTTTCTTTCCCATTGATTGTAATTAGATGAAATGACGGTAGATTCAAAATCTTGCCATTAACTAGGTACAACTTTTTAATATATTCCTACTACCAGCTCACGGAGTTTTTCCTTACCACTGTGCCCTCGGCTTGCTCACCAGGGACTATCTGACCATTTTGATTCATACACATTCAAATTCCATACAAACTT
>JAQMYJ010000019.1:15645226-15662125 GCA_030014305.1 Clarias laeviceps | reverse complement strand
AAGCTGCTTTGGGACAATGTCAATTGTTAAAAGCGCTATACAAATAAAATTGAATTGAATTGAATTGAATTAATATTTAGCCACCAATCCAGTGGAAATCAAGACCATATAATGTTGTCACACAAAATTTAGTGAAGTTACATTTTAAAGAATTAAGGGGTTCATCTTTGTTGCAGGCGAACATATATGTGGGCTTTAACCTGAAATAATTTCACTGATTAAATTAATGCTGATCAGCTTATTTGTAGTGTTAACCTTTTAACCAGTTTACAACTTTACAACTCTTTTCCTGTCAACGATGGGTACTTCAGTTAGCATGCAACTATTCTCGAAGACTTTAACTGTTGTTTGTGATGAAGGATGAGGTTGTTTCTTCATGCAAAATAGATTTGAGAATTGAAATGACATTTAGTTGCTTTATTTTAGAGGTTTATTGAAGGCAGGTTGTTTTTGACCCTTAGGATAAAGGTAGTATACAGAATTCTAAGACCACACAAGGGTTAAAGATGTATTCAGCTTATTTTACCTAAATAATAACAACAGAATAATTCTGTACTAATTTATAACTTTATAATTAAATTAATATAAAAATATTGAGCATTTACCCAAAATAAATGTGCTAAAAAGAGGATGAAAAAAAAGAAATCTTTATAATATGCAAAATATTTGGTGGTGTACTTGGTCATGTGACATGAGTTCATTTCAAATATTTGAGGAATTTTGAAGTAGAAAAAAAGAGATGCGAGCAAACAGTAGCAGATTCTATGAAGAAGCGATGCGTCCAACCGTTTGTTTTTTTTCTTCTTCATTTAAAAAAAAAAAATCTGAGTTCATATAGCACAGCGGTTTGAAAAACATCAGGTAATTTTTACTTGTTTTCTATAACTTTGCGTAAATTAAACTTTATCAGTAGTTACAGTTTCCTGCCAGTTCAGCTGATCATGCACATGCCAAATCAGGAGTATAACTTTTATATGTCTGCAGTGCATTAATATACAGTCTTTAAAAAGCATTTTATGCTTCTTATTTTATAGATTTGCAAGAAAAAAAATCCTAAAGGGTCAATTCCAAAAGATTAGTTAGGATAACTTATATTTGTGTTTAAATAGAAATGCTTCTTGTGCTCTGTATTTGTATAAGATCTGCAGTGGGGAAAAAAATGAAATGTTTTTTCCAGGATTAAAGGTAATATTGTCATTTTAAGTTTTCTAAGTATGCCGGAACAATGATTCAACGCTGGCCTTCTAGGAACTTCTTTAATGGCCCAAACATGTGGAAATGTTCATGGAGCGAGGTCTGGACTGTACAGGCCATGTGGCAATAACTCCCAGCCGAATTCCTGTAATGTGCAAGTGGTGTTTGTGAATGATTATGTGCACAGTTCCCACAGACAGATGCATCTCTTCTGCAAGTTGGTGAGAAGTTATCTGTTGATTTTCAATCAGGATCAGGAGTTCCACTCGCTGAATATTCATGAAAACGAATGCAGTGGGCTCTGAGCCACCTCGGCCAAAATCGTCATTCTCGGACGTACGGTCTTCTTTACAAACATTCGCACAATTCAAATGTTTTACTTAGGCTTGCCTAAAGTCTTCTGAAAATGTCAATCGGTTTTAGGGGAAAAAATTAGCTTTTTTAATTCACAAGAAATTTCATCACAAGTCCTGATTTGACTTGAATGCCCCTTTCAAAAACAAGACAGTCTAAGAAATGAGAATCTATTGATTGTTCACTAGCATATTTTCCGCTCATATTTACTTTGAACTATGGGATATTTCAGCATCTGGTGGCCAAAACATGTATATAAAACATGTAGAATTCACCCGATTAGGGCTGCAACTAACGATTATTTTAATAATCTATTAATCTGTCGATTATTTTTTTCGATTAATCGGATACAATACAAAACATCCAAGAAAAGCATTCAGTTCCAACCCTTTATTCAAAAACACAACTAAAATCTTTAGAAAGTGCACAAACATGTTGCTCCTTGAGCTGTTATAATAATAATAATAAAATTAAAAAAAAATGGACTAACAAAAAATATAGACGTGTATGCTTTATATCTGCCAAATATATACAATGGACTGTATATAAACTTGCGGGCATGTATGCCAAAACACTCGTAAACCAAATTTAATTTTTAAAAACACTAACGGAATCACTGCTATCAGAGCAGTGTTTCTGTGTAAAGCAGAGAGAAAGCGTGTGTCTGTCTGTGAAGGTGAAAGTAGGAGGGGTCTGTGTGTGGCACGGTGTCCAATGACACGCGATACACGCACACGCGCTTTCTCTCTGTTTTACACAGAAACACTGCTGATAAGCCAAAGAGCAGGCTAAGCCTTGAGCAGAGAGAGAAAATGGATTTTTAACGTCTTTAATGAGACTTGCTTTTGCTTTACACGCACGCTGTACACACACACACACGAATACAGACACAAAATAAAATATGTTTTACACACACACACGTGGTCACAGTGTTCCAGTAAACAGTACACGCGTGCGCGGATGATGATTATACCAGTAAGAGACGAGCACTAAGACCCAGCAGCCTCCGCCATGTATCTTTCCTCTACCTCTGCTTGTTTTTATTTTTGCTTCGTGAGACCAAGTGTGTTCACTCCGCTCCGTGCTCAACTAAAGTTTTTTTTTTTTTAATAATCAAATGTCTCCGCGTCGCGCGACGCAACGAATCGATTATGAAATTCGTTGCCAACGCTTTTAGTAATCGATTTTATCGATTCGTTGTTGCAGCCCTACACCTGATGTTTTAAATTATGTTTATGAAGTCATTTTGATTGACCAAAATCTGTGTCCTCTCTTGTGTTGCAGATCACATCAAAAATTGCAGTTTTATTCATAACTGTGCAATACAACGTCACAATATCAGCAAACGGTAAGGCAGCGTCATCATTTCAGGGTCTTATGGATTCAGTTTAGTGCTTTGCTTAAATCTGGTTTCGGTTCCCCTGAACCACACCTGGGCTTCTAAACAAGTTTAACACCCAAAAAAAACGTACAAAAAAAAATATTGTGATTATTTTAATTATTATTTTCAGTTTGGAGTGTGAAAACAAGTAATTTATTAAGTTACTTTAATTTAAAAAATATATAAATAAAAAAAATAATATATCATTCTTCAATATGCACTGACATTTTTTAACCTATTTTTGGGGCTAAAATTTTTCTTGGAGTGCTGTTAGAAGAGCTGCTTAGTGCATGGAAATTTATTGAGCGAATAACTGAGATAACCTTGTGTGTGTTGGTTATCAACATGCAGTTTAATCTGTGTTAGTGTGTATACTAACGTATAAATTATCAGCGACTGTAACAACACCGGAGACTATTTCGTTACTGTTTCACAAACATGACACGTGGTGGTTTAGCATTCGTGTTTAGATTTATCTGGAGCTCTATTGCTCAATCCAAATCGGATAAGGTCAGTGGCAGACGGTGCGATAAGACCTGTACACAACTGAGTTTCTAGCAGCAATTCAAGGTTATTAGGGTGTTACGTTTAATGCAGTAACTAAAGTGACCTCTCGTAAATTTAAGATTGTGCTTTTCAACAAATGGTCATATTTGACTCATATATAAAATTTTAAAGATATTTCCTTGGGGGAAAAAAAAATCGAGTTTGCCTGAATGAAAACTTAAAATTTGTGTAATTTTTTCTTTATATATATACAAGTACTGTGCAAAAGCCTTAGGCATCCTGTTTTGTTTTTTGTTTGACAAACTTTATTATACATGTTTATTTTATGATGACTTTATTAAGCCAGTATTAAAAAACATTTCTGATAAAATTTTCTGTATTACAGCAATAAAAAGTAATCTTCCAGGAAATTATCTATAGGCCAGAAAAGAAAGCAGCATATTATGCAAAAGACAGCTTTAAAAAAAGAAGGGAGATAGAAAGCTTTTGGGTTTTGCATGTATGAAAAGAGAGCCAGGTGTGACAAAGTCCTCAGAAGGACTGTGGCTCATTCTGCAGGATGTTCAGTAAAATAAGCAGCAAAGTTCCTTATAAAAGTGCACAAATTGTACCCGAGACTATATTTTAAACGTCGTTGCATTTTGCAATTATTGACTTTGTTTCATTAATTTCTGTTTACCCCCATTTTCTTTTAATGTAAAAACTTTTTTTTACACATTCTTGCCCTGCAGCAGTTATTTGCATTTACTGAAGACACTTGCACTATACTTTGTATATGTGTGTAGATGTCTCTGTATGTACGTCTGTGTGTACACTGTACCAGTTAAAAGTTTGTATTTATTTTCTACATTTTAGAACGATACTGGATTTTTTTTAAGTATGAAATAGCACATATGACATTAAGTAATCAGACACTTATGGTAATTAAGTAACAACAACAATCAGTTGTTATTTTAGGACTCAAATGTCATCTGTTCTGGAATAGTTATTGCAAGAACAGTATTATCAAGTGCATTTGCAAAATTCATTAAGCTTCATTTGAGTTATCAGTTACCTCAGAAATCACCAATTAACAGCAACTCGTATTAGAGCCATTATGAACGTTTTACGAAGCAAAAGTAGCAGACACATCTTAATACCTGTCCAAATGAGATTTTTTTCATGTGATGTTTTTTCTGAAAGTAGTAAAATGTATTATCCTGCAGATGGTGCCTGTACTGTTCACACAATACAGCATCCTGTGTGGTAGGAACGACATGTTTGCTAAGTCTGTTTAGGCTTGCAACAAAATCTGAAAAAAATTATATTAAATGGGAATGTTTTACCTAATCGTTCTACAGTATCAAAGGAAGATCAAATCAGCACTAAGATATCGTGTCTCATATTCCTGGTGATTCCCGTCTCATATTTGTGTGTGTGTGTGAGAGATTTTATTTATTTATTCATTTACATGTCTTTGCCTTTATGTACGTCTGGCTGTCAGAAGGTGCCGAGGAGACGCCAGTGAATTACTTCCACCATGGCCTGAAGGATGTAGCCACCGTCTTCTTCTACATGCTAGTGGCCATCATTATGCATGCCATCATCCAGGAGTACATCCTCGATGTAAGAATCTTTTATGATAGTTATTTAAAATATTTGTAGCTAATACTCCACTAAACATGCATAAGCATAATTAAATGTTTCTGTCTTTTCTTTTTCTTCTGATTTGATCTCTTGGTTTTTCTGTACGCAGAAAATCAACAGGAAGATGCACTTCTCCAAAACCAAGCACAGCAAGTTCAATGAATCGGGCCAGCTCATCGCTTTCTACCTGTTTTCTTGTTTGTGGGGAGCCAGCATTCTGGTTTCTGTAAGAATGCATTACAGCTTTATGATCATTCATATTATACTGTAGTAGTTTGAGTTGTGAGTTTAATTGTTTTGTTGCTGTGTGTGCGAAGGAAAACATCCTGTCGAACCCGGTCAGTCTGTGGGAAGGCTACCCACACACACTGATGCTGTAAGTCACATTCTTTATCTGTTTAATAGATAGCGTTGAGGACTGGACTTACACAGGCGAGACAATTTCCTCGGAAACTCTGAATACTTTCATCACACTTAGGTTGACCTGACCACATTCAAGTTGCTATCATTACTCCAAATCAAGTGTTAGCTTTGTCTCCACAAAGAAAGACTTATACATACAGAGGGATAACAAATTAAAGTGAAATTCATTATAACATCAAAACACATTGGTAATGATGATTCTACCAATCATAATAGAAGTTTCTGGAGCCATACTGCGGCAATTAACATCATTATTCCAAAAATGTTATTCTAACACATCACTCCAAAATCTGTTCAATTAATTTGTGATCTGGGGGGCTGTGATGGCATGGTATATGGTCAACTTCATTTTCAGCCTTTCCTTAAACTCTCATTCCCTCATGTGGATGGGGTGGGCTCATCCTGGAAGAGGCCTTGCGCATCAAGAAAGGTAAATCATAGGATAAAGATGAGCAAAGATGAAGATCTTTGTATTAAGAATGGAGAAATAAACTAAACTCAAGCATGTAGACAACTGGAAGTCTGCATATTTTCAAGAAGTATGCCACACACATTAATATTGAAGTTTTGATTACAGCTCTCATTTGCCATGGCATTGCTTCAAAAACTTTGTATAACATTATATATTGACTATTTCCATCTAGAGTTGCATTGATGTTTGGTTGAGATCTTGTAACAATAACTGGAGAGTTGAAATGCTCCATAGTCTTCTCCTTCCTATTCTTCTTTTTTTAATTTAATTTAAAAAAAAATTTTTATATAAAATGCCTCTTTATCCCCCTATGCCTTAAAGGGTCCAAGTGCTGCACGCATCTGTGTTAATCAAAAAAGGTCAATAAACACTTCAAGTGCCTGACTATACCAAATTTGCATGGACATCTAAACAGGTTAAAAATGTGTGAATGGTCTGTCAAGATTGCAAGACCAACTGTGTGTGTGTGTTTGTGTTTTGTCAATTAATTTATACAACATCAGAGCATCTATTTCCATCCAGAGTTGCATTGATGTTTTGCTGAGATCTTGTAATGATGACTGGAGAGTTGAAACACTCCATAGTCCAGCACCCCCATAGCAATAACCACTCTTTTCCCAGTTTTAGTCCTGGCGTATGCCTGTGCCATCAGATTTGATAACCTGGTCATTCAGGTCATCAGCTGACTTCACTGTTTTTACCACATAATGTTGCTGAGTCAAATTCTGACCAACTGAAGCGCTTCCTCCAGAGGGGTACAATGGAGTGCTACCCATAATGTGTGCATCGCTTCACTTTACAACTTTTTTTTTTCCCCCAGGTTCCAGATGAAGTTTTACTACATCTGTCAGTTGGGTTACTGGTTCCACACTCTTCCTGAACTCTACTTCCAAAAGATCAAAAAAGTGAGTAGCGTATGATCAGCATTGTTTCTGGTCATGTCCTGTCATTGTAAGGAGAAAAAAAGGTTGTCTCAAAGGTCATGTTTATGTTCAGGGGTAAAATCTGGTCTTTTCTTGGTTTATTTTTCAGGAGGATATTCCCCGCCAGCTGGTTTACATCAGTCTGTATGTGGTTCACATCGCAGGCGCTTACATTCTCAAGTATGAGCACAAATCTTGTTCAGAAAAAGATATGTACCTATTGTGTATATTAGATTTACAGTCTACCGAATGAACAACATACATCCTTTACCTTTGTATGTCATATCAGAATTAAAAAATGTTTCATTTATTTTGTTTGTGTTTGCAGCTTGAACCGTCTGGGCGTGGTGCTGCTCGTCCTCCATTATTTCGTCGAGTTGCTCTTCCACGTGTCTCGTATCTTTTACTTCAGTAACGAGGAGAGACAAGCAGGGTGAGTGCCCATGAGTTATTGATCTCCTTAATTGAGGAAAGATCCAATGTCCTTCAAAACCCAGGATTTCTTCTTTCCTATTTGAATTTGAATTTAAATTAAAAGACTTTTTATTATTATTTCTCAGTAATTTCATTGCATGATAACCACATGAATGTAAAATAAGACATGTAGGCACCAGCATCACTTTCCAACTCCACATTCACCGTCATGTCATTTTTAATCATTCATGTTCAGCCTAAAATGATCTGAACAGCATCTAATAGATTAGGTTTAGAAATAATTTGTGTTCATTAAAGAAATTGAGATGGTCAGTAAAAACATTCAGAATATTGATCCAAACAGAATATAATTTGTGTTTGTTTTTGCGTGTGTGCGTGCGTGTGTGTGTAGGTTCTCAGTGTGGGCTGTCCTGTTTGTCCTGGCACGATTGTTGACTCTTTCTCTGTCCGTCCTCACTGTGGGGTTCGGTTTAGCCGGATCTGAACGCCAGGGCCTCGACTTGGCCGAGGGAAACTACAACGTGCTGTTCATCAGGTGAAAGAGGGAAACGTTTGTCAAAGTAGCATGTTAACCCTGTAAAGAATGACATTAAGAATGCACCCAAGGACGTATCAATGTCTTGTTAAACGAAGTAGATGTGCAAACGTTATCACTTTATTCCTTGGATTGGCGGCCCAGATCTTTGTGCGTGGAGTTTCCATGTTCTCCTCGTACATGGTGCGTTTCCTCACACAGTCCAAAGACATTCATATTAAGCTAATTGGCTTTCCGAAATTGTCTGTAGTGTGCCCTGCGATAGATTGGCACCCTGGCCAGGGTGTACCCCGCATAGTGCAAAAAAGTTTCCTGGGATAGGCTTCAGGCTTCCCTGTGACCCTGTTCAGATAAGCTGTATAGAAAATTAATGAATGAATATTGCTCAATTTAGGAAATGTATAAAAAATAGTAAAAATTAATAAAATTTCCATTACAAATTGGCTAAATTGTGTTTTCTTTTCCTTCTCTTTTTGTACTTTATGATGTCGCTTGATGGACCAGAGTGACCGTCCTGGCTGCCATCTGTATCACTCAAGCCTTCATGATGTGGAAATTCATCAACTTTCAGCTACGGCGGTGGAGAGAACACGCTCAGACTCTGTCCATAAAAAAGAAATCCTCCTCCTCAAAGGGCAAGTCCAGGAAAGGTTGGTGCTGCAGATATTTGTATTATTATTATTATTATTATTATTTTCTTCAATCTCATCAAAAGCTCTAAATAAAAATGAGCATCAAGAGTTGAAAGCAGATTTGTCAGTCAGTATGTAGATTACTAACTTGCAATCCTGTCTTTTAGCCAACGGCGTAAACGGATCCCTGAGTGCCAACGGAGCAGATTCTCCCAGAGCCAGAAAGGACAAATCATCCTAAACAGATCCTGCTGTTAATTCCTTCTTTCTCTCTTTCTCTCTGTCTCACTCTCTCTCTCCTGCTTGATCATTCCCAGCTCTGCACTTCAATCTTGCTTTTTTAATTGCATTGCACTGCACATGATGAGCATTTCCCAGCTTTCATACACCTGATTACACTCACCAGTAAGCATGTGCCAATATTATAGTTTGCTGGAACATTTCTGCTAGTCAGGAAATCAGTAAGCTACAGTAGATGCGTATAGGGAAAGCTGGGAAATGTGCCGTGCACCAGCTCAGGAACTGCCCTATAGGCTTTTGTGCGCAATAGGGAGGCTACTTCATAACAAAGTGCCCTTTTTAAGCAGGGTACTGAATACTGTATTGCACAGAGCGGTCTGTGTTCATCACAGGAACTGGGCTTCTTTTCTTCTTTCTTTCTTTTTGTTTTTTTGTTTTTATTACTTTCTCTGCCTCTCTGACTGAAAGGGTCCAAATGCTGCACGTTTTATGCTGCATTCTTAATTTCCCAGGAATCATCTGTGCCAGTGCAAAAGGCCAATAAACTCTTCAAGTGCCTGACTATACCAAATTTGTATGGACATATAAACAGGTTAAAAAATGTGTTAAAAGGTGTGAATGGTGGTTCAAGATTTCAAGGCCAACCGTGTATGTGTTTGTGTGTTTGCGTTTTGTCAATTCATTGTTTGCATTTGCTTAATTTGTCATTATAATAGTAATTTGCCAGAATTTTGGCCGTTGTAACATTTTAGAAAGTATGTTTAATTTCATGCCTTCAGTCCTTATTTGCACTGCAGTGCTGCATAAGCGAACAGAGGAGCATGGTTTGGATCTAGGAAAATAATTTGTGATAAAATGTGATTTACGATACATTGCGATAGTTTGATAGATCTCCACTATCATTTTCTTGAGAATTTATTTTGTTTTACAAAAATCCAAACACATTCAATAAAATACACATTGGAACAGTTACTGTTTTTTGTATTTATTGTAATTACTGCTTATTTTCATGCTTATGACATTAGATGTCATATGAGTAACTGTGGCACGGATTTTGGTGCGAGATGGGCTTGTGTGAGTATTTCAGAAACGGATGTTCTCCTGGGATTATCAGGCACTACATTCTCTAGAGGTTTTTCCGTTAAGTTGCAAGAATACACTGTATGGTCACTCGAATAATGACTCCTTACAACTGTTGACCAGAATGAATTAAGATGTCAAAAGTTTAGATGGACAAGATACTATAATTCCTGTCAGCCAAGAACAGGAATCTGAGGCTACAGTAGGTACCCAAAACCAGTTTTTGTGTTGGTTGGGTGGTTTTAGTTCCATCAAGGAGGACTTTATTAATTCTAAAGCATACAAAGACATTATAGACAACCATGTACAATTTAAACATTGTAAAAGACCAGCATATGGTTGTGATGTTCAGGTATCCACACACTTTTCGACATATTGGGTATGTGATCTGTTGTAAGGTTAATAATTATAACAAGGTATTGAGAGTATACCAAGAATGATACGGGCAAGCTATTAGACATGCACACCTAAAGCCAGATAAGCAGCTGTGTTTGTCATTTCTAAACTTGTTGCTATGACTGTTAGATTGGCTGCAACCATAGAATCTAAATTAACTGAAATAGCTGACAGAATTTTTTATTTTTTTTATTTTTTTTATTATTATTATTGAATCGCTGGCCTCCCAGGAACTCCTTTAATAACCCTAATGTTGAAATGGCTTGGATTGTATGGGGATGTGGCTATAACTCCTAGCTGAGTTCCTGTAATGTGCAAGTGGAGTTAGTGAACACAGTGGAGTGTGTACAGTTCTCACATACGGATGTATTGTGTACGGCCTTCTTTAAAACGCACCATTCAGATATTTTATTGTGGCTAAGAGTCTCATCACCGTACTGTGCTTGAAGTCTTATGTAAATGTCATGTTTTACACCTTCATTCACTAGAAAGTTCATCACAAGTCCTGGTTTGGCTTGTACGCTGCTTGTATATTAAGAAACGTTCAGTGTCGAACTTGTTTGTTTTCAGCATGTACACATGTGCTGTAAACGCAGAGGCAGTCAGTGCTGGAATCTATCCATTTGCTTATGGACCCACCCTCGCTTTAACAAGGCAGGATGGCTAAGCCTTCCCAGTATATTTATTCCAGTCACTACTGTATGTGATTTGAAAGAAATGTAGCCAAACACTATGAGGTGAAATAAACCTTCAAATAAATCAAACATGCTTAGAAAAAGCAACATTCAATAATGTGAGCACAAGGTGGCGTCATGGACTCATTTTTAATTTTCAGCCTGTTTTGAAACCTGAGCTTATATGTGTGTGCAAATACTGTTGATGCTTAATTATATTGCTGAGAACAATACGTCATTCAAGTAACATCAAGTAGTAGCCCTGTGGTGGTCAGTTTCCACTGACGTACTGGGGAAAGAGAGCTACAAGCATGTGACCACCTACATGATGCTCTTTTTTCATTATTTTGGTGTAGTGCAAAGAGGTGCCATAGCAACAGTATGACAAAGGTCTGTCATCATTTGTGCAGGCAAAAAAAACTACTTTTCATGTCTGTGTGTGTTGGCAGTGTCCCTACAAGGATAGGAAGATACATCTGGCTCATCCCAACGATGAAAAGTGCTTTTTAGGCTTTGGATCGTGAAGTCATCTTTTATCAGGGTCATAAAAAATCCAGAACCTTGGATCATGTGGACATGAGGCTGGAATACATCCTGGACGGAAAGCCAGTCCTTCACAGGATGAACAGGATATATGGATGCACAGGATTCACACACTCGTTCCACACCCTTGGGTAATAGTCAGTGAATAGTCAATCTTCATGTAAGGGAGAGAGATTGAGAGGGGGAAGGCCATGTTTGTATGAATAGAAGATGCAGAGAAACTCTACGCAGAGCATAGAATCGAACCTGTGACAGTGTAGGTTTGAGGTAGCAATGAAAGAAGGTGAGATCATTTGGGGTACTGAGGTTAGATTTGGATGGAAGAATAGCAACAAGTAGTCCAATGTCCTAACAAGGAGAATAACCATAATATCTACAGGTATATTCATACTGCTCAAGATAAACTCACTCATCGTCTATACCACTTTATCCTGTATTCAGAGTTGTAGGGGGCCTAGAGTCTATCCCAGGAGACCCAATCCATCGTAGGACACACACACATACAGTACAAACAGTACAGACAATTTGGGAATGTTAATTAGCCTAATCTGCAGGTCTTTGGACTGTGGGAGGAAACCGGAGCACCCGGAGGAAACCCACCAAGCACGGGGAGAGCATGCAAACTCCATGCACACAGAGACGGGAATCAAGCCCGGACCCTGGAGGTGCAAGGCGACAGTGCTAACCACTACACCACCGTGCCGCCTCAAGTGAAACTATACACAATACACAAATATACACAATGCTTTCAAATTTCTCCACAAAAATCCAAGAAATTACTTTCAATGAAATAAATAAATCCCTTGATAAACGGTATAAAAAACACGTAAATGTCATCCCTGAAGAGGAAACGTATTATTTTCAATTGCCTTCGTCTCCAAGGGACGATTGTTGCCTTTGACCATTTCCTGTTTCCCTGTAATATAAAATGTGAGTTTGCACTTTCTACAAGGAAACTGCGTACTGTAAATCCGATGCAAACGTGCACTAAATTTGTAGTGAAACAAAACGTATAAATATTAGTAACACTTGTTGCGTTGCATTTATATGAGGATCTGAATAAAAGCAGGATTGCATAATGTCAGACATAACCCGAACTCCTGAGATGGTTTTACAGGATGTGAGGTGTAGCATGAATATCTGCAAGGATTCCACACTCAAGACCTCCAAGTCAAATTAGTAAGAAGCGAAAAAAGAGTAGATCCTATGGGGTTTATAGATTTAATCCGATACATGACGAACTAATGACCAAGAAACCAGACACAGTAATAATAGATGAGGAAAATAAAATAAAAAAAAAACAGAGGTCAGAATGAGGAAGGAATGAGTATGTGGAAGGTCAACACCAAGGTTGTCATACACTGGTGATAAGAGCAGTCAAGTTTGCAACTTAGAAGTCCAGATAACCACAACCTTGACTGCTACAACTTGCATGCACAATATAGTTTAAATGAATTTGATTTCAAAGTTAATACATTACCATGAAGTTTTGTTTTGTCTCATGGCCAAGGTTTAGATGCTGTATGAAAGGATTGTATTGTGTTACTCATATCACCTTTATTTTGGCTAGGTTTTACGAAACTAAGACACTGACACAAAGAGGCAGGACACAAGCATCCGCACAGATCTCGATTATTATTTCTTCATGGTAGACTGGATGTTTGGTTATAAAGTCAATGCTTAAAAAAAAAGTAAGGAGGCAACATTAGATTAGCTTATTAGACGTGCGTTTTTCAGTTGCAGTTCCTCTTCCACAGGGTTTGGCACAACTGTCATCTCTGTGCTTGACTTCTGCTGCTGCTTCTTTGTTTTGGTTAGTGAGGACTGACACTTTGGTGCCAAAAGGAAAGCCTTGGCAGTAGATGAGGCCATTCAAAGTAAAGAGGTCAACAGTACCGCATAACGCATCCGTGACATAAGTAATAATGCAAATTTTAGCAAAATGACTCGAAGGAAAAATGTATCGTGTTACTTTTAATTTGCAAAATGTCACACTCATGATCTCATCTGTTAACTGCTTAGATGATGAAAGGTTCAAAATTGTTTTAATCATTTTTTTTTTCTAAACAACAGAACCATTTTTTCCAAACATGAGGTTGTTATTATGCAGAGAGCTCAGCTACTGAGCACGGTAAATACTTCTACTGAAGCACAAAAAAATGTAGTCAATCAACCAAGACCGGTTTAGTGTCTAGAATTTGCTTCTTCAATTTGGCATTGGACCAGTCAGGTGAATGTATTGTAACTAACAATTATAGGAGGATTAGCATTTGAATCTCAAACTGACTCCCTAATGTGATTTCTGGCACTATACATATTTTTATCAATCTATATATAATCTATACAATGATGTAAAATTATTGCAAAAACTGAAATCGTTAGCTAAACCACTTTCTTTCGTAGGACACATTGGGTATCACTCTGATAGGACAAATGTTTTTATTTGTACAAAAGTAGCCCTGAATTTTGGTCCACCAATTAATCACATATGCCTTGGTCTGCACCGATGTTTAGGTACGTGAGTCAAAGTACATGCCGAGTTTTCCTAGAAAAACGTTGCTCAGAGCATCACACTGCCTCTGCAGTTTATCTCTGTGGAGTGCATCCTGGTAACATCTCTACACTTGCCCATTTTAGGCATTTTCTGTGGCTTCATTAATTCATTCCTTTATTCATCCATTCATTCATTATATATATCACCTATCCGGTCTAGTGTCATAGGGCCTGGAGCCAATCCCAGGGAACTGAGGGCACAAGGTGCGTTACACCTTGAGTTCCAACCCAATGCACGGCACAAACATCTACACGATCACACGCTATTAAGTGTCCTACTTTTTTTTTTTTTGTTGTTGCATCATGTTGCACACCATCTTCACCTGAAGATACATAAACACCGATCACCCTTAACACAACAAACTACAAACACTGACATGTGAAGTAAATAACATCGATTATCTCTTGACAACGGCATCTCTCAAGGAGTGGGCTATATTAGGCAGCAAGGACATAATCAGTTCTCAAAATTGATGTGTTGGAAGCATTGAAATTGAGTAAGCATAAAGATCTGAGTGGCTGTAACAAGGTCCTCATTATGATGCCGATATGTCTAGGTCAGAGCATCTCCAAAACAGCAGATCTTACGAGGTATTTCCAGGATGCGATGGTTAGGACCAAAATCGGTCCAATAAAGAAGAACCGGTAAACCGGAGAGAGGGTCATAGGTGGTTATGGCTCACTGATGTGGGGAGCAAAGGTTAGTCCATGAGAAATCCAACAGAAGAGGTAATGTAGAGGTAATGTAGTGAAAAAAATAATTGCTTACCATGACAGAAAGGTGGCAGAACCCACAGTGCATCACAGCTTGCTGTGTATGGGGCTGCAGACCAGTCAGAATGCCCATATAGACCTCTTTCCTTCTCCAAAAGCACATACGGTGGGCTCATGAGACCACTAGGGAACTGGACCATGGAAGAATAGAAGAAGGTCTGATGGCTCATGTTTTCTTTTACATCATGTGGACAACAGGGTGCAAATGAGTTGCTTACCTGGGAATGAGATGTCACATCTCTGTATGGCAACTACATTGCCTAATGGTAGTGACATCTTTTTCGAAAGCTAATCCACCCTGCCACACTGCCAAAATAAATAAATAAATAATCAAGAATGCCTTGAGGAACATGTTCAGGGCGTTCACTTGGCCTCCAAATTCACCAGATTTAAATCTGATCAAGCATCAACATGGGACGTCCTGGACAAACAAGTCTGTTAAACCTTGAGAGGTCTTGTGAAGTCTATTCCTTGATGGGTCAGAGCTGTTTCAGGAGTGTAACAGGGATTTACACAATATTAGGCAGGTGGTTTTAACATTACGGCTGACAGGTACAGTAAAGAAAATACATTTATTATGTCCCAAATGGCACCAGCAAATCTGTGTGATATTACTGAAGAATTAGGCATGTTTCGAGGCGGATTATTCTGGAAAAGTGTACATGTGAAGCCTCAGTGCAAAACTGATCCATTACACCAAGAGTAAATTGTGTACATTTGATTGTTTTCCAAGTCTTGGATAGAGCTGTCGAAGAAGCTGAAAGTGATACAAGCGCCTGAAGTTTCCACTGAATAGAAACAGAAAGTGTTCCAGCTAATCACAAACACACAGAGAGCAGAGCAATAGACGATCTTAATCAAACAATGCCCTATTATTAATACAGTAGTCATACACACTTCCAACAACAATAATGTATAGTTACTTTCAATTAAGAGGACTAAAAAAAGCCTCTTTGCACACAAATCATTTTAAATGATTTACAAGTAGGTTTTTAAGAAATCCTAATATTTTTTCTGCATCTGACATTTCCATTTGTCAGCATTGTGTCTGTCGCAGGTAATAACAGCCTTGAAAGATGTCATTACATGCAAAGACCATGTAAACAGCTATTAAAGATGACTACTTTAATGACATCCTTATTGAACCTGTTAGTCCAGATAGCTCTAGAGCCCCAAAACAGGATGAGTAAATACTAAACATGAGATGGTTCATCTGATTTGAGTGAAAATAACCAAAATGGGAGCTGACATACATATACGCAGAGCTGATGGTAGAAAACACAAGGGCGAAAAATCAAGCAGATTCCACAGATGCTACCAATTTTGGCTCCCAATCATTTGGTCTTGATTTGCGTGATCTTACGGACCGTGGGATGTATCCACACGAAAAGCAGCTTTACATGAGCACCATACAAAAATTAGATACTTTGGACAGAATGGCAGAAACATACTTAATATCTATATTATATATTATCAATGCACAGCTAAGAACTGTATGGCACCAACAAACTCAAATGCCTTAGGGTTGTGCTAGATCAGTATTTCTCAGTCCTGGGCCTGCAGTACTGTCCTATATATTTAAGTGCTTTCTCTCCCAGTTCAGCCTAGGTCACGCTTGTTGAATGGGTTGAGCGCAGAAAGCACCATGCAGTGGTATTCAGTAACCAAGACTGAGAAATACCAAATCATAGTGAAGTGAGACTAACGCATTTATCAACGCATATGTTTTTCACTGGGCATGATGTCTTAACTTTCTTTTTCACTTGCTTGCTGTGCATGATTTTCAGGAAAAACTTGATTACTGTCAAACTGGAAGGCAATACCAGCTTAAACAATATTCATAGATTCCTTATCAAATAAAAAGCAAATGATCCTAGACACCTGCCTCACACAGCTTTTGACCTTTTACAGTCTGGCCACAAGTTTCAGAATCCTGTTTTCATTAGACAAAGCCAGACTTTTCTTTTAGATCGCAAGCTAGTAAAAAAACAACAAATAAATTCTCTGCATTATGAAACCAAATGTGCGACACAGTGGTGCAGCAGGTAGACATACCACTTCCTTAGGTCAATCCCAAGTGGCACTCAGTCTGTGCTTTAGTCTCTCATGATAAATTAAGCCAAGCCTTTATTTCTCTCTCTCACACACACACACATA
>JAQMYJ010000019.1:15634080-15645126 GCA_030014305.1 Clarias laeviceps | reverse complement strand
TGGATTTTTACAACATTATTGTTGAAATACACAGTCCTGAAAAAGGGATGTTTCTTTTTTTGCTGAGTATATATATTACTGCACAGTGAAATTTGCACACTCCAGCTTTATTAGGGGTCAGAAAACATGGTTAAGAGTCCAAAAGCAGCAGCTTGGTGGCCCTATGGCTTGAACCACCAACCTTACAATCATGTCTTTACCACATACTTTGTCTGTGTTGGTTTCCTCTGTTTTCTCTGGTTTCCTTCTACCTACTCAAAAAACTATGTGTTCAGTAGAATAGTGGCACTAAATTGCCTACCTGTAGGTGTGAATGTGTACACTGGATTGTCATTTCCTCCACCATGAGCATTTAACTCAAGGCGAATAATTTTTCTTTGGGGATAACATGAATTCAAACATATTGATTTTTAAAGTGGAATTCATTCATTCATCTTCTATACCGCTTGTCCTGTAGAGGGTCACAGGGGGCCTCGAGTTTATCCCCAAAGGCTTTGGGCACAATGTGAGGTACACCCTCAATGGGGTGCCAATACATCACAGGGCACACACTACGGGCAATTTGGAAACACAGCCTTTGGACTCTAGGAGGAAACCACAGTACCCTGAGTAAACCCACCAAGCACGGGGAGAACATGCAAACTCCACACACACAGACTCGAGGCGGGAATCGAACCCTTGACCCTGGCAGTGCAAGGCGACAGTGCTAACCACTAAGCCACCGTACCGCCTCAAAATCAAATACTGTATTTTAGTTTAAGAAATTCTGCACTATTTACATTCACATTTCAAAACTAACAATTCAACAGTGATCAACAAAGTTCAAATGATTATGATGCCAATATGCTTCCATACAGTTGTACAGAAGGAAGAGGAAACCTAGTTATATGTAGAAATTAATATTTTTTGTTCAAGTTTTTATTCATTTTTGGGGAAAAATCTCATAATTATAATAAGGTGTAACAAAACAATAATAAACACAAGTATTGTGCTTATATACAAATAAATGTCATATTAAATAGCACCCCCACATCATACTGTTTTCCCCATTTCCATGAGCTCTGTATGTGTGAGATTAGTTAGTGTCTAACTGAAAATGACACGTGATTTGCCATAAGCTTAATGTATATTCACTTGTGCAACTGTACAAGTGTACAGACATTCAATTCTGGCTTTAACATTGTTGTTGTTTTTTATTTTTACTTCGTACTATAAAAAAAAAAAGAAGACGTTCACTGAACTAGGCGTCTGTTGCTGGGTGTACAGTGACTGAGCTACAGCTCAAACGGGGACGATACACACACTGAGTGGGGGAGGACACACACACACACCATACACACACACACACACACACAGAGGAGCAACAGCAGCAGGAACATGGCGGCGCCGCTCAGCGCTCGTGCTCTTCCCCCGAGTCCAAGGTCAGAGCCAGAGCTCGCGCGCAGGATTTAAACGGAAACTAACGGCTGCAGCTCGAGCGTCTTAGGTAATGTCACGGCCCGTGCCGGTTTCTCTTTGGAAAGATCGCGAGCTCGGTCTCAGTGTGGTGGTGGTGGTGGTTCTCAGTTAGCGTGCTAAAGCAGCAGCAGCGGCGCTGTGTGAGTGTGTGTGAGTGTGAGAGAGAGGGAGAGTGAGTGCGAGCGCGCGCGCATGTGTGTATGTTTGTCCCTCGGCTTAGTTCCGGAGTTCCGCTCGCTCGTGCGCTCGCTTGATCCCTTTGAATCGGCTTGTTGTTATTGTTGTTGTTGTGAGCTTCCGTTTTGCTCAACTTAAACTCTGGGTTTTAGCGTAATCTCGAGTTTTTACATCTCTCTCTCTCTATTCAAGAGTTAAAACTGTTTCATTGTTGACTGCACACGCTGCGTTTAATACAGATCAGGAACTTCTCTGCTTCTCCATGCTCAGGGTTTAACGAAACCTCACACTGTTTGCACACTGTGTTGTATTGTATTGTATTGTATTGTATTATGGCATGGCATGCATGAAGCACTGCTGTGTAGTTGGTCCTCCTCACCATTGGTGAAAATGCTTCTAATGCCACTTTACTCCTGTTCACTTAAAGAAACACACACCCTTCTAAAGTTACACAGCCCTCCACCTCCCTTCTCTAGTAACCTTTTACCTCCCTCATAAAGGCTCGCTACAAATTGATCGTGTTCTTAAAGCCTCATGGTCCTTGGTTATGCTCTTGAATCATTATGGTCTTGGTATTTGCCCCCCTGGAAGCCTCTGTTACCCTGGGTTATCCTTCAGAAATCTCAGTTCTGGGACTTACACCTGAAGCACTATGGTACACGCTGTCATTCTTGAAGTCTTGTGCACTTTGGTATCAACCACTGAACCTCTATAGTACTTCATCATAATCCTGAAACTCCTAAAGCCTGGTGGTCAAGGATTTAATCCTGAATCCTCTTGCCCATTGGTCTACTCAAGCTTGGTGGCCCTTGATCTTGCCTTTAAAACCCTGTGGTACTTTGTCTTGCCTCTGAATCCTTGTACCCCTTGGGCTTGCTTGCTGATGATTGCTTTCTCTTGATCTTGTTCCTCATGGTTCTTGGTCATTTGTAGCCTTAGTTCCCACTTTGGAAGAGTTGTGTCCCCTGGTCTAACTTCTGAAGCATTTCTCAAGCATTGAGCTCTTTTTTATATAAGTTCTGAAATTTTCTGTCATTTTACGTGACCAGACAACCTTCTTTCTTTGCTCCGTGATCCATTTCTTATGCTTGTGTGCCCATTATAAGTGCTTTTGGTGGTGGACATGGGTCAGCATGGGCACTCTGATCGGTCTGTGGCTGTGCAGAACCATATGCAACAAACTGTGATGCACTATGTATTCTGACACCTTTCTATAGTTTGTGCTAAAGTATCTCTTCTATTGGATCGGACTACATGAGCCAGCCTTTGCTCCCCATGTATATCAGTAGGCCTTGGCTGCGCATGACCCAGTCACAGGTTCACTGATTTACCTTTTTTTGGACCATTTTTCGCAGGTCCTGATCACTGCAAATCAGGGTCTCATGAGAGCTGAGGTTTTCGGAGTTGCTCCGACCCAGTTGTCTCACCATCACAATTTGGCCCTTGTCAAAGTCGGCCAAGTCCTTATGCTCGGCCATTTTTTCTGCTTCCAACAGACAGGGAGAAAATGTTAACGTGCTGCTTAAAATAGCCTTGGTATACTGTATGTCTAACTATTTTTCATTATTAACTCTACATCACCTGGTGGCATTTCTGTAGGCCTTTTCGGTTGCTGAAGTGTGTTGTCATGCTGATTTTACATTGGTTTCACCGAGCAGTAAAAACCAAACTAGATCACATGTGCAAGACAGCTGGGCTGCAGCTTTATTTTTTTTTACTTGGATGTTAGGTAGTTTCCCTGATTCAGCATTTAGGGAGCAGGTGTGCCACTTGCATTGTATTGTAATAGACATACAGGAATTAAATGCACACTAATCATCAAAAAACCTTACTGATTTGTGCTGATCAACTGTGTGAATGTGAAAGATGACAGATGACAAAAGTTCTTGTGAATAGGCCCATACTCTTGATGGGCCCTATATGGTAGACACCTTACATAAACATATTTTTAAATAATGTAATATAATTGCAGAACTTTTAGTTCTGATGGTGAAGTATTCTATAAAGACATGTTTATTTACAACTTATCTCCAGTGTCAGAGCATTTCCACATCAAGAATGTGTGACGAGAACTCACAGGACCGGGACTAAACAGCTGGGTGGCCATGACAAAACCACTTGTTAATGAGAAAAAGGCATGAAGATTATACTTATTCCAGCATATTCCTTATACGAGGCATATTCCAGGACACAGGTTTTTAAAAAGTGGTTATTGCAGCATAATAGGGAATAGGGCTGTGCGATTAATTGAAATCGTATCGAAATCGTGATGTGAATATGCGCGATTTCTAAATCGCCTTACAGCACGATTTTTTTGCGCGCTCCCGACTTTTTCCGCAGTATGCTATTTGACCCAATCACAACGTAGCGCGCCTAAACAGTGCGCAAGAACAGGAGACTGAGCTTAATGACAAATAGGCTGCAGAAACAGGGACACACACACACATATGCATGTACACACACACACACACACACACACACTAGGGCTAAAATGATTCCTTGTTATGTTTTTGCGCAATTACTTGTTTGGCGTGACACAGCGCGCTTCCAGATGCTCAAGCCGCCACTAAACACCGGCGAAGAAGAAGCGCTAACATCACCCAAAAAAGCGGAAGGAGACGCAAACAGTTAGCTGTGTATTGATTTGAGGGAGCGTTCTGTTACGGGCTGCAAAATGGAAGGGAGCGATAAAAATATCAGCGAGCCAAGAGATGAAGAAACCAGCAAAAGAAAACGGTAGTGATTGTCAGTAAAGGCGTATGTTATGCCTGAGCTGTAAATTTAGAAACTTTTAGTTCTGAAAGTAAGTTGCACAAAGTTTCAGTGTTTTTGTATAATTATTTATTTTAATGTGTGTGTTATGCGCTAAAATGTCCCCCTGCCACGGATTGCTCCCCCTACATAATCTCAATCAAAAAATCACAATCAAAAATTCATATTATTATTATTAAAAATATTATATTATTATTATTATCAAATATATTATTACTATTATAATTAACCCTATGCACGTGACAAATTAATACAAACTTACTTAATAGAAAATTGATACACGTAATACAAATTCTCATATAATGTTTATTTTGTGGCACATTTATTTTGCAGGGGTTTGTCATGTAATACAAAAATGTTTACACTAAATAAATATTCTTTATGATGAAAACTTACACGAAATGATTTTTATTATAAAATAAGCAATATAAAAATATACATGTAATTTTATATATATATAATTTATACTTCTTTATTTTTTTTGCCTTATGTCTGTTTTAGAGACATGTTACAGGTCTTTGATAAAGATCTATTTGCTTTCCTTTGGAAATTTCATATTCGCACTGTAAAACATGTCTGTGTGTGTCGAAACAGTCAAAATTGCAATATTGTTCAAGAAAATCGTGATAGGTTTCTTTTGTCCATATCGCACAGCCCTAATGAGGAGCAATCATTTTCACACATGATTCACACATTTCTCATCAAAATTTAAGATACAGATGGACAAACTAAATTTTAGAGTGTCTGCGAACTGGTTATAACGCATGCATTACAGAACCAGTCAAAAAATTTGGCCCCAAAATTTGGATTTATTTTCTACATTCTAGAACAATGATAGATTTGTTTAAATTTGGTAACGAGCTAATAACAACAACAACAACAACAGTCAGTTGTTATTTTAAGACAGAAAAGGTCAGATGTTCTGGAATAGTTCTTCTAAGAACAGTATTGTCAAGTGCATTTGCAAATTAATTTGTCACGTGCATAGGGTTAATTATAATAGTAATAATATATTTGATAATAATAATAATATAATATTTTTAATAATAATAATATGAATTTTTGATTGTGATTTTTTGATTGAGATTATGTAGGGGGAGCAATCCGTGGCAGGGGGACATTTTAGCGCATAACACACACATTAAAATAAATAATTATACAAAAACACTGAAACTTTGTGCAACTTACTTTCAGAACTAAAAATTCTAAAAAATCGTGCTGTAAGGCGATTTAGAAATCGCGCATATTCACATCGCGATTTCGATACGATTTCAATTAATCGCACAGCCCGATGAAACAGGCTCTTGTGAGGACCGTCCCAGGAAATCAAGACTAAAACGTACCTCTGCTAGAGAGGAGAAGTTCATTTAGAGTTACCAGCCTCAAAAATCACCTCAGATTAGAGCCAGTATAAAGGCTTTGCAGTTCATAAGTAGCAGATACATAACAATATTTTTTAAACAATATCTAATAAACTCTTCAAATGAGATTTTGGACTTCAGCATTGTTTTGCAATGTAGAAAGAAATAAAAGAAATAAAAGTATGTCCAAACTTTTAACTGGTAGGTCAGTAGAAACATGTAAATGTTACATTGTCGTTTGTGAGAATTATTTTAATTGGGAGTATGTTTTACTCTTGCTGGAACACATTTGCAAAAAAAAAAAAAAAAAAAGTAAAACTCTGTTGTTAATTATTTTTTTTGTTTTGTATTTTCCAATTGTTTTGATTTTGTTTGACTGAACGGTTGAAAAGCCGATCCGTGTTTATGTCCTGAGCGTTGAAACTAGCAAGTGATTGTGAGTAAACAGAAGTGCACAATGAGAGAGAATTGCTGGAATGTAATCAAGTCAAATAATGGCGTTGTAGGTGTATGAGTAAATAATGTGAGGGGGAAAAAAACTACAGAAGAAGCAGGTTTTCTCTGCGTATATGTGGATGTGTGTTCGAGACCTCCGTGTTGCTGAAATGCTTAGTCACATTGGTGAGGTCGATATAGAGCAGGTTGTGTTGCCGGTTGTTGTTGCACAAAGGAATGTGCTGACTGCAGTCAGCTGTGAGGCCTTTGTGGGTCTTCTGTGGAGCCGGGGGTTCTCTCTCTCTCTTTCTTTCTTTCTTTCTCTCTCTCTCTCTCTGGAGTTGTCACTCTATGTAGGAGCTGGTGAGTACTTGTTGAGATCACGATAACTGATTACCCTTTTGACATTGTCTCTTTGTAATGTTATTATAGTATTTTTTTTTTAAATGGCAGTTTTTTAAATATTTTCTAGGAAACAGAATTATAAACTCATCTGAAATCATTCTTCTTCTTTTTAATTGGGGCGGATTATTTATTACTATTTCAAGATCAAATTCCTGGCCTACCTGTAAATGCGACTGAAACGCAGTTGGAGTAGTGATGAATTTCTTATTAATAATGTATTAATTAATACAAAACTGAATGACTGGATTTTTGGTGTGTGTGTGTAAAAAAAAAAAAAAATTTTTTTTAAAAGGTGGTCTGGTGGTTCACCCTCACCAGAGCTGATAAATTTCAGTGGCCTTGTCCCATTCCACATGTGGAAAACTAAATTCAGCAAATCCTCTCAGGGCTTTCCCGATCACGTGCCCGTTCCTGCAGAAAAGGAACCGCCAGCTCACGTGAGCGCAGTGCTGCAAAGTCACGACATCATTCCTAAAGTGGGCAACCTTTGACCCCTTCCGTTCGTTTAGCCGTTTAAACTTCGCCCTCGCCGTGTAGGAATCTGTAAACTAGCTTTTGCGCCGCTTCTCGGGGGGTTACTTTTTCGTTGTGCGATCTTAGGCAGGGTTTTTGGGCTCGTGCGGACGCGTGTCGACTGGATTATTTGTGACAGATACGATACGATGTAAAACGTGTCAATTGCCGGTAAGCTTCTTTTTTCTATATGACAGGTTACAGTTATATAATGGGAATTTTATTACTGTTAAAAAAAATCTGCTAAGTTAATTATTCTTTATGTCAAAAGGACATTACAACGTGTAACGTTCTTGTGAGTTTTACCTCCCAAAGTCCAAATTAAATGTCCTTTTGAGACAGCTGGTTTTATTGGAAGAGAACGTTTTTTTTTTCCCTGCTTAGACAGCCTCCTCCCAATAACCGTATTGTATTTCAATAAAGGATTTTAACTAAAAGGAACACGTCTAATAAGACAACAGTGCTAGCAAACATTAAGCAAATATGCCAAAACATGATTACAGTATTACAAAGTGTAGTGCTGCCTCGGTGTTACAGTCTCACCATAGACTCCAGTTGCAGGAGTAATGCGCTTTATTGAGTTGTAAGTGAATTATGGTGAACAGGCCTAATTAGAAGAAAGCAGGGAAATGACGACCTTCTTGTCTGCCTTCATTAGCTGGGATGGATGTGAGAATTCTGTGTGTGTGTGTGTGTGTGTGTGTGTGTGTGAGAGAAAGAGAGAGAGCCTGTTGCTGTTTGCACGGCCTGCCTGTGCAGGGATTTTTTGCTAATGGCTCAGATTACACCGGGAGCAAAGGGCATGAAGGAAGGCAGGTCCTGCTACATTACATTGCTGCTCGTGTTCAGCTGTAATATAGTTTCGTAGTCTCCAGTGGATCCAGTAGAAAGGTTTTACTGGTCAAAGAGATTTCGAGGTTTACTCGAACGATGGATTGATGGATAGTCGGTAACGTGAATAAATTCAAATATTGAATATATAGTAGTTTCGCAACATGCAAGTAAACACTGTAACTCTTATAGCTGTAAAACATCCCCTGCCAAAAGAGTGCAACTTTCTAGGTTTTTAGTTTCCTACTTTCAACATCTGTTGCTAAAAGGTTGCTAGAAGAAAGGTTAAAATCTCCATACATAACACAGGATAGTTTGGGTTCTGGAATCTTACTGTTTAATGCCATTTTAAGTCCTTGCACTGCAGTTTAAGTCCGAAATTTTGCTAATGCTAAACGTTTGTATTTCATTATTCTCGAACAGCCCTCAAGGCCTTTAACTGTACGAAGTGCAGATACAGTAGCTTTTTATGCGCTGTCAGTACAAACAAAAGACACAATTTTGTTGAGGTTTTTTTTTTCCCCCTCTTCTGTGGGAACTGACTGGAAAATGACCACTTAGACGGCATCATGTGAATAGCAATATTTAACATTTTGCTAGTTCTTCAGATTGTAGCTAAATAAGACTATTTCAGTTGTTTATTTCCTAGGGATCTAACAACTAGTGTTGAATTAAAGGCTAAAAAAGTTAAGTAAGTTAATATTTTTATTTTATTTTATTGTATTATTTTTCACCCCTCACATTTTTCTCAGTTTCCCTCCCTTTAGCTTGTTCAGCCCTATCACATGATAGACACCAACCAGGCAGAGTAAAGGCTATCACATACTTCCTTATAGACACATGAAGCCAGCTACCGCATCTTTTCAAATTGCTGCCCATGCTACATTACAGGGCAACTGAACACACACTGAGGAAAGAGCAAACTGCCCTCTTCCGGAAACATGAGCTTGCAGACGGCCAACGATTGTCTAATGTTGCTGTGATCGACAGTCCTTTTTTTTTTTTTCTCAAGGAAATACTAAAGGTTAAACTTCTGTGTAAAACTTCTGTTTTTCTGTCAGACTTTTCTAAGTACAACCATTTAAAGAAGCAAATAACCCTTGAACATCTTTTTTTTCTGCCATTAGTGCTGCCAAGCATTCTCCCCTCCACCCCAGAGACACCTCAGTTAGACAATATGCCAATACCCAGTTTCACAATGTTTCCAGATATACAGGATTAATATGGATAATTCGGAATATCCGACTCCCTTTCGTTCACGAGTTAAAGTCCCCGATGTGACGACAGTCACAGCGTATTTACGTCGTTCGCATTACTGCCTTTATTCTTAGACCCCAGGTTCGCAAGGTTCACCCCAATCGATCACCCCTTTTGGAGAGGACTAGCTGCTCTGGGCTGTGTGCCTACAGCTTCAGTGGGTCATGATGCTTTTTAAAGTGCAGTCTATCGGTTTCAGCGGTCGAACCGTAGCACAAGTTTGGCAGCAGGCCAGGACTGTGATATTCAAGGAAATTCCTCGCTCTTGTAAAACATAAAAGACAGTGCTGAGGCAGGTGAAGCCGAGGTGGACCGCGAGTTGAGCTTGAGGTCAATCCTCCATTAGTTCTGCGTTACTCTGTAAAATAAGGCGGACATAAGGATACACGTTTAATACGAGGTCAAACCAAGGCCAAGTGCTTACATACGTTTATAGAGCTCTGTAAAGCAAGCACTCAAACCCCAGGTTTGAATAGACTTTACATTTCCCTTACATTACATCTTGAAAGCAGAGATAACTCTGTGGTTAAAGGGAATGGAAAGTTGTGGGTTCGAGTCTCTGTCGCATAGCTACTGTTAAGACTCTGGCGAGAGCTTGAGAACCATACGCTTTAACTGACTGAATTCTACAACGACTGCCTAATGTATGAACTTTGCAGATGAACACAAATGTTTAAATATAGCTCATGAGCGATGTTTTAGTTTCAGTATCAATGAAACTTGCCTAGATTCTGTGATTTATATTGAATTTTTTTTAAAGAGACATGCGATTACATTGGGACCTTGTGGTAAATTATGCAATTCACTGCTGTTTGTAAAAACTTGTGCAATTTGGCAAACTTATTGGGAAATGCTCTAAAATAATAACAATGATATTTGCTGACAGTTCAGTTAGTTAAGTAATGCAAAAACGTATCTTAATAATATTTTTAAAAATATATGTAAGATATGGCCTTGACATTATACAGTACACAGTTTTGGAGATTTGCTAAAGCTATAGCTTTTGTTAAGTTGCAACAGCCTAGATAGTATTGCAGGCTGGTGTGTTTTTGGAGTAGACTGGCTAAACAAATAACTGGCTAATCGATCCACATAGTAAACCATTAAATTAGAGCTAGCTGGAAATTTTAAAAAGCTACTATCTAAATAAAATCAGGCATTACATTGAGATCAATGCAAACACTAATGCTGTCTTCATGGTTCCTCATAAGTGCGAGTTTGGCATGCAAAGTGGTGGAAAAATGGACACCAACAGAAGCATGTATTTTGTTTAAGCGTATAAAAAGCTAGTTTCACGAGACGTTTGCAGTTGAAGGTATGAGTGGCTACTTCTCCTGTCACGCAAAAGTAAATTTCATACATTCATGCAACAGTTTGGATTCAGGGTGCTTTTACGCTACATGCTGAAGCATGGATCCAAGAATACTTGACCCCAAAGTTCAGTACATTTGTGTGAAATGATCACTCTGTACTGTGCCCAGACGGGATCAACTATAAAATATAAGAGCCAACGGTACCTATACATGGAAGTGGAGTTATGAAGTGTTTACAGTGCAATGTCATCAACGCATTTCTATGTCATCTTCCAAACTATTCAGTGATGTATCGCAATTCTTTTGTGTGGCAGTTCACGTATCACCACACTGAGACCAGAATTGATTCATTTTGCATTTAATTAATGTATGTTTGGATTTGAGGCAGTAAAATTTGAGATTTGAGGCAGTTGGTGTTCCTCTATAATCCCACAGGTTGCGCACTCTTAATTATTTACATATTGGCAGCACAGTGTCATGTGAAGTAGTTTGTTTAGAATAGTAACAAAATCGGAAAAAAAAGT
>JAQMYJ010000019.1:15594001-15633085 GCA_030014305.1 Clarias laeviceps | reverse complement strand
TTAAATGTGACTAATGTTTTAGCACATCTGATCTCTTCTGGAAGCTGGTTCCAACTGTGGGCAGCATAATGGCTAAAGGCTGACTCCCCTTGTTTTGTGTGAACCCTTGGTATTTCTAACTGACTTGATCCTAACGATCTGAGTGGTCTGTTAGGTTTATTAACATAAGTCTTTCAGAAAGAAAAGACATGAGCATAAGGTTCTGTTTTTGCCACTCATATCAGACTATTTGCTGTGAACAAGTGAAAGTGAATTATATTGGGCTTTTGTAGAACCAAGTGCATTATCATCACACAATAGTAATTGAAAAAGTGTTGCTTGGTGTCATAAAAATGACAAAAATACATTATTACAAAATTTACATGCAGAGATATAATTGTTTATGAAGTCATTAATGCAAAATAAGAAATATATAAATTTTTGTTATTTTAGTAATAAGTACTAATTAAAGCTACAAGACAATGTGTAACAGTCTGCAAAAGAATGTTTTGTTAAGGTGACTCATCTGCTTAAGGATCCTTACTCCATTACTGGACGTAGGTCAGCTTTTGTATGTGCAGGTCTTTAATAACTGAAGGAACTTCATCTGGAAGAGAATCTCCATCTGGAGGTGAAAAAATAGATGCCAGATGTCGCTAATTTGCTTTTGCCCTTAATGAACTCTAGTGTTGCTTTTATTCAGCACTGTAAACCATAATCAATAATCCAGACAAATAAAGTGAAAAACATGGAGCAATTCAACTCTATTTTAACAGAGAAATATAAACTAAACCAAAGACATTATACAGACACCAAACCCACAGAGTTAATGAGTAAGAAATAAATATGTACCTTTTTTAAAGGTCACATACTGTATACTGGACTGTTTTTGTGTTTTAGCATTTGCCCTTTCCATTCTAACATTTGCGAGACTTCATGTACAAAATAATAAAAAAAATTTTTACATGACCGTATGAACATAAATTAACTTGAAACAGCATAAAAAGGTTCTTTATTTGATGATTCAAAAACATTGTTTTCAAAATACAGAGATCATGATGTAGCATGAGCACAAGAACAAAGCTTAAATCAACTATAAAGGAGGAAAGAAACACTAACTAATGAAATAATATTAAAACCCCTGACAGATGAATAAATAACATTGCTTGTCTTGTTACAAAGGTGCCTGGGCAATGTTCTGCTGGGAATCTTTGGGTACTGAAATTCATATGGATGTTACTTTGACATGCACCACCTTCCTAATCATTGTTGCAGTCCAAGTACACCTCTTTATAGAAACTGTTTTATCTACTGGGGTCTTTTGGGAGCCTACCACATAGCAAATGTTTTTTTTTCAGGAATGGTTTAAGAAACATTACAAAGAGTTCAAGGTGTTGTTTTCCAAATACCTCAAGTCTGAATCCAATCAATCAAGTCTGATCCATTGCTAATGTCTTGGTGTCCAAATTCCACAGCACACCTTCAGACGTCTTGTGGAGTCCATGCTTCCATATGTAGATCAGAGTTTTTCTTGGAATGAAAAAGGGGATGTAAACTATAGTAAGCAGGTGGTTTTAATGTTATGGCTGATCAATGTATAAACACTCAAATATTTACAAGACTCTAAGGAAATAAGAATCTAACATGAAGCTAACATTATTTAGCATTTTTAATCACATCATACATCATCAACCCAAAACAAGCACAGAACAAACAATAAGCAAGGCAAACACTAAGAGAGTGACTGATGGAAAGACTGACGAAACTATAAACTTAAATGGATAAGAAGGACAGAATGACAGTCCAAATCACACAAAGGAATAAATGGCAGATAAAGAGAACAAGCTTAATTCAGATGATGTATCCCTGGGGGATGAGAGAGTCCATGGCACACTTCCACTTCCCTACTTGCTCCCTCAAGGTAGGCTATTTTATTGGTTTTCTCCAGACACATACACACACCCCTTCCAATACCCACCCAGTAAAGTATTTCAAGCTTCCATGCCTGAACCACCCCCTATAGACCCCCTCCCCCACCTTAACCCCCCCCCCTGCAATCCATCTATCCACTCCAGGGTGGTGTGTGTGTGTGTATGTGTCTGTTTGTGTATGTGCCTGTGTATGTGTGTGAGTGTGTGTATGTGTGTGTGTGTGATGGATGGCTGATTGGTAGCCCTCCCCAGGGCTTGGGGCTCGCTCACCTCTGGCAGTGGGAATTAAATGGTGGTTTGTCTCCTGTGGGTCCTCAGCTGCTGAGAGCGGCCGGGCAATTTCACACAGATCAGGGAGACCATTACTGCCGTCTGTCAGAGGGGGAGATTGGGAGGGGCCATATAGACACACACACACACACACACACACATGCAATAGTGTATATACATTTTAAACCCACACATAAACATTTCGATTTTAGCTAGTGTCTATGCATGTGATACTATGTAGATGGATAATTAGCCCCTTCCACACACACACACACACACACACTGTAAACAGTGCTGTCCATCTAACTTATCTGGGCAAATTGAGGCTCTCTCACATAACACTCACATAAGCTTCAAAGCGTCAGTGTGAGATCTTTGTTTTTGACACACACACGCACACACACACACACACACACACACACACACACACACACTGTATATATAAAAGAAAAATGAAATCAATATTTGGTGTGACTACTCTTTGGTTTCAAACCAGCATCAATTTTTACAGTTGCACATTCGCACAGAGATGTTGTAGGATCAGAGTCAGGTGTATGATTAATCAATTATACCAAGCAGGTGTTAATGATCATCAATTTCATATACAAGTTGAAATACAGTCATTAACTGAAATAGAAACAGCTGTGTAGGAGGCTTAAAACTGGGTGAGAAACAGCCAAACTCTGCTACTAATGTGAGGTTGTGGAAGACGGTATCATGTCACAGGTCATACACCATGTCAAGACTGAGTGCAGAAAAAGATACAAGGTCAGAAAGGTCTGCATCAGAAAGGTCTCTCCTGGCCAATGATTTCAAAGCAGACTGGGGTTTCAATAGGTGATATTCAAGATATTTTGAAGAAGCACAAAGAAACTAGCAATGTTGAGGACCATGGATGCAGTGGTTGGCCAAGGAAACTTTAATGTAGCAGATAAAAGACACATAATGCTTACTTCCCTTTGACATCAGATGATGTCCAGCAGCAGCATCAGCAAAGAACTGGTGGAAACCAGTGGGACACAGGTATACCCATCTACTGTCTGGAGACATCTGGCAAGAAGTTTTCTTTATGGAAGAATTGTAGTTCAAACGCCATCCCTCTGATGTGAAAACAAGGCTAAGTGACATAGGAACATAGGAACTGTGATGCAGAAAAATGGCAGCAGGTGCTCTGGGCTGATGAGTTTAAATTCGAAACATTTGGCTGTAACATTAGTCAGGTTGTTTGCTGAAGGCCTGGAAAGCGGTACAATAATTAGTGCCTGCAGGCAACAGTGAAGCATGGTGGAGGTTCTTTGTGAGATTGTGGCTGCATTTCTGCAAATGGAGTTGGAGATTTGGTCAGGATTAATGGTGTCCTCAATGCTGAGAAATATAGGCAAATATTCATCCATCATACAATACCATCAGAGGGGCATCTAATTGGCCCCAAATTTACTTTGTTTATTTGCTAATTTGCTAATTAACTTTTTTATATTTATCATCTTGCGTCAGTGCAAGAATAGATGAACATGCAATAAAATAAAGGAAGAAACTGGGAAGAAATTTTTTTTGATTAGCTTAAATGCAGGTGTGTTAATCTTTTCCACATTTTAACAATAATACTCTTTCATATTCATGTAATGCAGGTCATTTTAATTTACTTTTAATATGCATTGCCTGGCCCAAAAAAGTGGCTATTCTGGCAGAGTCAAATTAGTGGCTTTCATGAAGCAAAGAAAACAACTAATGACATTTTTAATAGCTGGAACTGGGTTAGGAACCCTGCACACATAATGTGAGGAGAGCTCAAAGGATTAGGATTAAACAGCTAGGTGGTCATAAGGAAACCACCTGTTAGTTTGACTATTCAGAAAAAAAGCCTTCAATTTGCTGGGGAACATAAAGACTAGACTTTAGCGCAATGGAAAAGGTCATGTGGTCTGGTAAGTACAGATTTACCCTATTCCAGAGCAATGAGCATAACAGGGTAAGCCATGCACCAAGGATGAAGCCATCATGAATATTGGCCACTGTACAAGCCTCTGTAGCTGTTATGATCTGAGGTTGCTTCAGTTGTTCAGGTCTAGGTTCAGCAACATTATGTGGTAATAAAATTAAGTCAGCTGATGACCTGAATGTAATGAATGATCAGGTTAACACATCTATGGATTTTCTTCTCCCTGATGGCATGGCCATATTCCATTAAATACATTGTGAAAGAGTAGTTCTAAAAGCATGAGGAGTCATGATGATTGGACAAATGATTGGCTCCCACATTGCTCATTAGACTTAAACCAACTAAACCTGTTTTATAGACTTGCATGTTTTAAGTTTATTTTACATGTTGTACTTAGAATTTATTAAAAACAGTATATGTCAGTAAAATGACTAATTTACTAATATTACTCATATTAGACAGTATGCCTTCTTAATCATATGGCATGTTACATAGTGTGAATTTTGGAAAAGTGCAACAATTATTATTTTTTTGCATGTGTTATGTGTTGTTTTGAGAGTGGTACATAGTGTGAACTGTCACACATAGCAAAGTATGTTCGTGCAGTGACATAAGCCATGGAATATCTCGTATACCAGGCAAAATTTTACAACCAAATAATAGTTAAAATTAGATTGTGTAAAGCTGTTTATGTTTTAAAATTTTTACTCTCTCAATCCCAGGAATCACAATTAATATTGTCTCATTGAAAGTCCTCAGCAGTCCAATCCCTGTCCCTTTTGCAGAATACCACTCTGTCCCTGATGTTTTTTCCTGGAGAGAAGTGGCTTCTTTGCTGCCCTTGTTGAAATGTCAGTCCTGTGTCAAGACAACAGTAAAGCATCTTGAGACCATTCATGTGTGTGGTTGCTTCTCATATACTCTCAATTTTGTTTAAGAACACAGCCATGAATAAAGAACTGTACAAAAACATCCTCCTAGAGCAACTTCTCCCAACCATCCAAGAATAGTTTGGTGACGAACAATGCCTTTCCAGGATGATGGAGCACCTTGCCATAAGGCAAAAGTGATAACTAAGTAACTGGGTGAACTAAATATCTAAATATTAGGTCCAAGATCAAGAAACTACCCAGAACTTTATCCCATTGAGAACTTATGGTCAATTGAAAAGAGGCAGATGGACAAACAAAAACCCACAAATTCTGACAAACTCCAAGCATTGATTATGCAAGAATGGGCTGCCATCAGTCAGGATGTGACCCAGAAGCTGATTGACAGCATCCCAGGGCGAATTGCAGAGGATTTAAAAAAACAGGGTTGAACACTGCAAATATTGACTCGTTGCATACATGTAATGTAATTGTCAGTAAAAACCTTTGACACTTATGAAATGCTTGTAAATATACTTAAGTGTACAGTAACATCTGACAAAAAGATCTAAAAGCACTAAAGCACTAATGCAGGTTTTTTGAAAATTTATATTTCTGTCCTTCTCAAAACTTTTGGCCTTTAGCTAGATAAATATTATACTAATAATAGAAAAATCTTAATATTTAGTAATAACTTACCTAGAAACAAAATAAAAAAATGGTTCTGAACATTGAAAGAAAAATCCTACAATGATGCATATATTGTCAGAGCAGGACATGATTGCAGCAAGTGTGTGGAGATTAAAGCCTACTTCATGATTGCTAACTTTCAGATAACACAGTGTACCAAAACAGTGAAATAAACATTGTTCTGTTTAGTTTTGTCAGTTGCATTCTTGCAGGTTAAAAGAGGACATGCTGCTGTGATACGGATGCTATTTTAATATTTTAAAATATTTCCTTGTTAGCGTAGGTACTCTGGTTTGCATTAGTATGATGCATATATTTAAATCTTGTGCATGGTGCTATAGTTGTGTTTTGTCTGAATATAAAAAAGGTGTGTATGTTGTAATTGCATGTGTGTACATTTTTGGTTCAGCCAGTGTCAATGTCTTAATGACAGATATTACCTGCATCCCTCGGCACATCATAATGAGGTAATGAGAATGTTTGTGTGTGTGCGTGTATGAGTGTGATGGGGTAGGGGTGTTAAGGTCCTGGTCATGGTGTATTCACAGTTCAGAGAATGGACCCTAATGGACCAACCTAAAGTGCTTTAAGCTAAATGGTGATAATAGGATTTACAGAGTGGCATCCAAATGTCTAACTCAGTGAGCAAGAACTGTGTTTAATATTATTTTTTTTTATTTTACAACCAATGCAACACTTGTGGTAAAACTGGTATTTATTATTTAAAGACTGACTGTTTAAAAAAAAAACTTTGCATTTGGCTTTTGAGTTAATAAAAACTGACTCGAGTTTTGGTTTTGGTTTTCAAACCTCATCAGTAATTTCAATTGATGCTCATTAATAGCAACTGGAGAATTTTTGATATGTTTACACATCATTTATAAAAATAGATATTTCCTTCAAAGAAATTCTCAGCACTTTTGATATTATTACAAAAGGGATTCAAAACTGGGACTTTTGATTGTGCAGATTTAAATACAGAACACTGTTATGGGAGTAAAGTTTTCTCATACGTCTGAGCCATGATCCAACTGCCTGCTTCATGTCTGAAACGCTAGCCTCCCAGGAACTCTTTTACTGTCCCAAATATGTGGAAATGAAGCATGGTCAGAACTGTGTGGGGAGCTGTAATATGTAAGTGGGCTTACATATTACAGCATATTATGGGCTTACATAAACACTAAAGTGGGCTCCGAGTCACCTTGGGGGGGATAGGTGTGGATTTAAATGTTTTATTGAAGATAAGAATCTCATTACCATATTGTGCTTGATGTCTTTTGTAAATGTCAATTTTACGCCTTCATTCACAAGTGATTTCATTACTAGTCCCAGTTTGATTTGAACGCCCCTCACAGGTCACTATCAGTTAGTTAGCTGGAGTATTAAATAAGTTCGCAAAAACATGTTATGTTTAAAAAAGAATGCGTGGCATAGATGAAGAATATAACAGTACAAATAATGTCTCAGCTGAGTATCTAACTTAGCTAAGTAGCGACGACAGCGCTAACCATTATACCACAGTGTCGCCGATATTAAATCAGTTAGTACATTTACGTATGTGTTACTGCTTTCAGTCATTATGTACACACTTTTTCAAGTTTATTTTAATAAAGAACGGCAATTTTATTTGAGAAATACCTTTTGACATTTTATCAGAATATGAACATTTGTAATGAGTAAGAAAGGCTGAAGAGAATACTGTACACAACACAGTACCAAGAGTAATGCTTTAGAAATACTAGATGGAATGGGTAGATGTGCTGAAAAACTAAAGATCAGTAAGAGACCAAAATGAGCAGGAAAGTCAGAATGTGAGAAAAAAAAAATCGAAGTCAGAGTGAGAAAAAATGTGATTGTGAGATAGAGTGCTAGAGAGAGAGAGAGAGAGTGTATAATCTGGACTGTGTATGGAAGGCTGCACCTCGTTCTCTCCTGGCTGTCTGCCCCAGCAGCCACTTGAATTAGCCGCCGAGGATTATGGGATAGCGGCTCATTAATGGGCCAGACAAACAGCAGGCAGTGTGAATATTTGCACCCCTAAATTGAAAAGATTAAGTTCTATTTGGCAACGACTGGCGTGCTCAGAGAGCAGCTACTGTTAAATATTCATATGCTGGCCACAAGGCTACGCAAATCTGAGTGTGTAAGTGTGTGTGAATGTGCATGTTTCTCAATACATGTACATAGGTGTGAGAGAGAGCAAGAGTGCACGTTTGTTAAAGGCGAATCCTTGAAAATTGTGTGTGAGGAAAAAGAAAGCAATGGGTCATGTTCTGTCATTTTGGGTGTACTGTTTGTGTGCTCATTTAAAGAAATGCCACAGGTTCCTAAAATATCTTGTTCCATTACGTGGAACTTGTGGAACTACCATGCTTTTTATTGTGGAACTACCTTGAATTACATTATAATAGGGGAAAAAAGCATCTTTTGTAGGTTCACATCAGACGTTTTTAGGTGTTTTTACCTTTCCTACAGTGATTTGTGGTACTGCTTTAAGGGCTTTAAGTTTAATTGTTCTAAACTTTCTTCTAAAACACATTTAATATATTATTTTAATATTTGTGATGTGTTCAGTGATTTTGGTGTTAAATAGTTGACTGGTGCTCTATTTCCATCATTTTGTAAGAAGTCAGTACTTGTATAGTATACTGTGCTGATGTCACAGGTGACACTACTAGTAAAGTTGCAATAATGTTTAATAGAAAAAATTTATTCCAAGATCTCATACCTAAAAGAAAAATTTTCAGAATTTATTCATGAAAAAGTTTAAATTTGATTATACATATTGATATATAAATCATTTAGGGTTGGTGTTCCCTTTAACACCTGCTGTATTTGTATACCTTTATGTAGCTCTCAAAATGCAGACTATTTTAGCCATTACAGTGGAACCTTGGATTGTGCATAATTAGGATATATATATATATATATATATATATATATATATATATATATATATATATTAGCATATGCTAACAGAATAGCTCTACTTTTGAGGTCTACTTTCTAAAAACAGAGATCGATATTATAGATTCACCAAAGTGCTGTGTCTGCTTATTTAACAATGTAAAGCTAATAATGCTGCACTATAACGCGCTCTGCTGAAATTCACATAATTCTGAAGACTGTGAAGATTCTGATTTTGTTAGGACATCACAACCAACTTTTACACATCTTTAAACCTAGACACGAACAGTTGTAAAGGTTGTGGCTCTTAGAAGTTAGATTTAATCAAGCCTCCGAGTGGCGTAGCGATCGCCCTATCATCTGGAGATCGCTGGTTCGATCCCCGGGTGATGCTGTTACCTCTCACAGCCGGAGGCCTAGAGAGAGCTGATTGGCCGAGCTCTCTCGGGGGGAGGGATGAGAGGCACTCCGTGCTCCCACATTAATGACAGCTCTACAAGCCAATCAGGGGCGTCTGTGAGCTCGCGAAGGGAGCGGATAGCGCTGTTCCTCTGAGTGTGTTACGCCGCCAACGGCGCGTGAGCAAGCAGTTCGAAAAAAATGGTCGGTGACGCCACGTGATCGGAGGAAACACGTGGGTCGGTCTGCGGCCCTCCCGACTTATTGGCGGTAGAAGCTTAATGTGGGAGCATCTAGCAACTGGGAGGAATTGGACACTACAAAAATAAGGGGAGAAAATCGGAAAAATTCGAAAAAAAGGGGGATAAAGTAAAAAAAAAAAAAGAAGTTTTTAATCAACTTTAATCAACTAAGATCATCATGTGACCTTATTGCTCTGGCTCCACTTAATGCTTAGCATAAAATTTGGTTGTAAATTGGTTGAAATTATAAAATATAGTAGTTAAGTGACAATAGTTAGTAAAGATAGGAGGGGGAAACAATTCAATGATGTATCATGATTGTTTTGTGTGGCAATTCATGTATCACTAAAATCGATTTTTTTAAAAACATTTTCAATTTGCATTTGAGGTGATAAAATGTGGTAGTGCTCTCTTAACTATCCACACATTGAACAGGCAGCACAGGTTCTGTGTGGTCGGAGCGAATCATTTGAAGTTTGTTTAGAATTGTAACATTTGTAAAAAATTCAATTTAATCTGGATCTTTATAAAATCGTGTTTTTGCAATGCAAATTGAATCGGTATGAAGTGTTTTTTTTGTGATAGGAAACGTGAGGTAAACTATTGCACTAATGTTCTGTGTCAGGATTGGTATTGTCTTAATTAAATCTAACTTCTTGTGGCATTTGATTTATTTTTTTTTTTTTACTTGTCCCCCTATTTTTTGCTTATAACTATCTGTAATGTTTGCTCAGTCTTTCTGGCCCAGTATTTTTCCCTCTGTTTTTGTTCCCGATGTCATATTTCAGTGAACGGCCTGGAGATACACCGTGGAATTATGGTTTATTTTAGCAAACCAGCGGCCAAAGAGCTACTTTTGGATAATGACGGTGTTTAACAGCTGGATGTTGTGATGTAATTGTAATGCAATTTCACGGTCGTGTCGTGCACCAGCAGGGTGATGACACACACTCTTGCACGAGCATAATATACCCAGCT
Source organism: Clarias laeviceps (assembly GCA_030014305.1). Taxonomy (NCBI): domain Eukaryota; kingdom Metazoa; phylum Chordata; class Actinopteri; order Siluriformes; family Clariidae; genus Clarias; species Clarias laeviceps. Next base: position 15,622,881 of record JAQMYJ010000019.1, on the reverse strand, counting down.
TTCCTCGTGCTAAACTCGTTCCTTCTGTCTGTCTCGTCTCATTACGTGAGCTCCTGGAGAACAGGCAGCGCTTCTAATCCGCTAATGGCTTCATGGACCGATTACGCCTTACACAAAATATAGTGTGATACTCAGAGTAAATGATGACGGCAACGTCTATAACTATATATACTGTCATTCCTTGATTTTCATACAGGAGTAGCAGCTAATGAAACAGAAAATATGTCTAACATGTCTAGCTAGTTGCTAGTTAGTTAGCTGGCTGTTAGGCTTCACATGGTGTGTTTGTATTCAAGCCAAATTCCAAATGAGAGGAATCCTGAATAAAAGCAGCTATACTTAAACATACCATACTATTAATATGATAATGATGTAAACCTATTGCTCACACATTAGGAATTTCCCCTCACAGCTTTTAGCCCTTGCGTCAGATATATTTACTTGGACATTATTCCTTCAATCTGATTATACATTCCAACTTAACTGATTACATGGCTGCTGATCTGATAAGATATGTATTCTAGATGGGGGACAAAAATCAATTCAGTTATGAGTCGCAATTCTTTTGGTGTGGTGATTCACGTATCGCCACACTGGCACCAAAATATTATAAAAAAAATATATATATATATTTTTACATTAATAAAAGAGATGAACAAGGACCAGACTTGGCTGATTTTTTATGATTGACTGGCCAATAGATTGAAAGGCATTACGTTATCAAAAATCGTGCACGTTGAAAACCTCCAATCTGCCTTTTTCTCTAAATTCTGTGAGTGAACAGTCTCAAACCCACTCATTACACATGCTTACACTAGTCTCAAAACACCCCAAGTGCTAATTAAATGACTTGTGCGCTCAACGTGAAGTTGAGTTTTGAGACTTTTTAGGCATTTGAGGAATGTAAAGCATCGCCATTTCTTTATAATCCCGCAGGTGGTACACTCTGAACTATTTACACATTTTCATACCGTTCTTTTGCTAAGTTTGTTTAGAAATAATAATTATGATGGATGACAGAGAAATATGCTACTCAGTAAAGTATAGTTTTTTTGCTGAATTTAATTTTTAGTTAAATGTTAAATTATAGTATATGAAGTAATTTAGTATTGTTTAAATGCTACGCTTGATTTTTCATTGAGAAAACTAATGGTATAAGGAATGGACTACATTGAATTAAACATGAATTAAAGTTTAAACAAAATCAGAGGAAAATGCAATATCGAATAAAGATATTTATAAAATCGCAATTTTAATATTGTATCGGGTGGTGACTGGCAATTATACTTTTCTGACATCCATGACAGGTATTTTTCTATACCTTTGCAGTTAGGTTAGGATTCCTATCTTTTCAATAAATTCCACCTTCTGCTTTATGATGGCTACAAGAATTCTGTCTTATTTATGATTGGTTTAGATGAGGTAAATCGCAGTATGAACCTGTGCAATTATTTAATCGCAGAAGGCTTTGATTTATTACACGTAATATACACAGAATCAGGAATTTGTGTAGAGTTTGTCATTAATTTCAGTATTTGTTTATTTTGAAAAATAATTTCAAGGTGATAATCTCATTAAGAGAACATTTGCCAAAATTTAGTAATCACCTAAAATAATTTATTTTTTATTTTTGAATGCAGTTTAATTTGCAGTTTAATTAATGTGTCAAAATAATATATATAGCATAATCAGTATCTCAGAGTTGTTAGAGTCTCCGATCAGAGTTTACCGATCAGCAATGGAAGCCAAATTTTCCTGTCAGGAAACCTGCAACATCACCCAAAGTTACCCCAACATGGAGGAAATTATGTGCAGACAGAATTGATTTATTCCAACAAGAGACACACGATCAGATCAAGTATTTACATGGCTAATATTTACCTATTGAAATATTACCTATCTAAGGTTTACGCACCTCCACTCTGATCCGGATTGAACATTAATTTCAATCAACCAGATTTTTATTCATACGTTAGTGAAATATTAGGGTTCATGTTAAGAGTAGAGGATAAGTGGTATAAGGAAGAGAGAGAAAAAGAGTGAGAGAGTGAGAAACAAGTGTCAGTTGCAGAATTGCTACTTCTGCACCAAACTGAAACTATAAGAAAAAAGCATGTGTGTGAGAGAGGGTGTGTGTATGAGTTGTATCCTGAGGCAAGAGGAAGTACAGTGTGATTCTACATTCATAGCTGTCGACGTCTATCTATCTATCTATCTATCTATCTATCTATCAATTAGTTGCAATGGATGGTTTCATGTGTCTCCAAAAAATCTAGTATTTATACTAGTATACGTAAAATGCTTTGGCGGATTTATTATTTTGTGATTCCGTAATTTTCCAATTGTTCTGTTTTTCAGAATGGTACACTGAGGTCTTGTAGCTGGATGTACTTCAGCAAAATCTTCAAATTTTGTTTCAGTCTAAATGTGTCTGTCTCGGCCCTGCATAATGGCTCGTGCCTGTCAACAACAGTTTTACACACAAACATTATAAAAGCAAGTGATAACAGTGTTTTCCCCTAGCATTAACTAGACCAGGTGACCCACCCAGTAATAATCACATGCTGTCTGTCATGCAGAAACCAAAAGAGTGTTTCGAACAGTAGTGCCTCCAGCCGTGCGTTTTAGTGGCTGGCTAATCTCAGTGTCAGACTCTCCACCCACTGCTGCTATCTCTTACACTCTTCAGGTTACAGTCTGAGCAACTTTTAACATTTCCCTTACCTAGTTTCTAATGGGAGAGCAGATATATGAAATTCAAAGTATTTAGGTGTGAAGCAGTTAATGTGGTCAGGCATGTTACAGTACTTCTTCCTGTAAAAGTTGGCGGTCGGCATGTTCAGTGACTAAAAATTTGACACTCATACGAGGGCGAGTTAAAAATGATCCGCACTCTGAGCGAGATTAGGAGTATAGGAAGAATGCTTTAACACCTCAAAACGAAGTTTTTGCGGAGTGTCGACAGTGTGGGCAGAAGTGTGCGGACATGCCTTGTCATTCATGGTCACAACATCGCCGGATAGCAGTCCTCTGCATTTAATCCAAAGTTTAGGCTTCAGCTCTTCAAAAAGCATCTCACTGTAAGGATCACTGTTGATTGTTGAACCTTTTTCCTGATAATGTTTCAATACTGGCCCTTGAGAATCCCAGAAAACTGTAAGCTTTTCTTTGCAGATAACCGAACGCTTCTTTTTATACTCTTCCACGAGTGTTTTCTGCACCAGGTACACCCAGAGACCACAAAAAAAATAATCATTGCACTGCCGTGTATATGGAAATGGTTTGGAGCGAGGTGAGGACTGTACAGGGGATGTGGCAATAACTTCCAGCCGAGTTCCTGTAACGTGCAAGTGGTGTTGGTGAGTGATTGTGTGTACAGTTACCATGGACAGATGCATCTCTTCTGCAAATTGGCGACAAGTTATGCAGCAATTTCTAAGGATCAGACGTTATAATCGCTCAATGTTCATGAGAAGGACTGCAATGGGCTCTGAGCCACCATCACTCACGCCTTCTTTAAAACATTTACACCATTAAAATATAAATGACTGCGGCTAAGAGTCTCATCACCGTACCAGGATGTACTTAAAGACTTTTGTAAATGTCAATCGGTTTTATGCAATCATACATGAGAAATTGCATCACAAGTCCCAGATTGATCTGAACGCCCCTAGTCATTCAGATATTTTCACTTTTTCTTCTTTCCAGTGTTAAACAGTTATCGCTACAGTTATTTTACAGATTTTGTGAATGGTAGCGCTGTAGTAACACTTTGCTATGGGGGAACAGCGACATTTGAATTTTTAAAAATGTGTTATTCTGTGTAATTCTACACATTGCCTACGATTGCCTGAATGAAATCAATTTTTATAAATAGATGAGGGTGTGTTTACATTTTAGATGGCTTCACACTACTAATTACACATCTGGCCAACACAAACACAGATATCAAGATGACTGGAAAGCTAGCAGGAGAGATGTACAGACGGACAAAAGCTGATTAAATGGATTTTTTTTGTACAGATATGATCATGCTAATTTAAAATAGTAAGAAATATGTTTGAGATGAGACAGGTAGCAAGCATGTATTAACACACAATATTTTCCTCAGTGTAAAAGTAGCTGAAGAACAGAAATTTAAGATAGGACAGTGTGTTTAGCATGAAGTTAGCTGTCATCCTACTGTACCGTTATGTAACACCTGCACATCGAGAGAGGAAATGAAAGATTATTGTTGTAGTACACACACTCATTTACACATTATTTGCCTAAATTTCTTGAAAGTGGCGAATCTCTGAAGCATATTTGGCTTATAACGTGGTTTGGAGAAAGCTGGCAGGTGCTAACGCTAGGAAAGACGTTTTCGTGTTTAGAGGGAGTTTTTGTCGAGTCATGCTTAAAATTCCAGGCATTACCGTTATCAGTAAACACTCATTTTTTTTTGCCGAACAAACCCCACAGCTACTCGCTGATTCTAACACAAAGGCTTTGTATATGCTTTCCTTCCTTATCGGTAAATCTATGGAAATAGCGACTTGAATGGAAGCTAACTGAATGGAAGTGTCCGGGCTTTTTTTTTTTTTTTGTGCTGATACCAAGGTCAGGTTCCCGTCAGTAGAATTAGCTAATACTATTTAGCCATCACGTTCAATGTTTAACCAAATTCAGGTCCATTGCCAAGTATTTGACCTTGTCTTTGTTTAAGCAAACCAGTGGAATTTGACAAAATCATTCATTCTGTTTTCATCAATCCGTTTCTTCAACTGTGTAAGCATTTACAACGTTGCATACATCCACCCCCCCCCCCCCATTATAATTGTGATTATATGCGACTTAAAAACAGTTTCACAGATAATCTTGAAGTAAGCTAAATATGTACAGTGTTTATATACCAGTAGTGATCAGTATCTCAGTTATCAGTTACTTACAAATAGGGAATGGAATCACCGTATACCTACCTGATACAATGATATCACGATACCTAGCTGCCGATTCGATTTGTATTGCAATTCTGTAAATATCGCAAATTTAAAAATGTCCTGTTTTTATATTATTTTTAGATTTTTGTTTCTTTTAGATTTTGTCACGATTCTAAACAAATTATTTGCTTAAGGTGCTGTAAGGATCGTTTAGATTGCACTACCTCTAGGATCATAGAGAAATTGCGAAATTTTACCACCTCAAATGCAAACATATAAGAATAAAAAAAAAAATAATAATAATTTTTGAGTTAGTGTGGCTTGTGTATTTATCACTCATTTTAATATCAAATCTATGAATGAAGGAACCATTTCAAACTTTAACTTTTACCTCATGGTACTATTCACCAAAAAAGTTGTCATAAGTAGGTCTAATACATAAAGATGTCATTTACTATGTATATTCTGATATTAATTACAGTTGATATTGTTGTGAAGTGTGTTGCGTGTGAATTACGTCAGTAGCGAGTGCTGATAGTCAAGCGGAAATGCACTTGTTTGGTTTGTCTGCAGACGCTTGAGAACACTGACATACAGAGTAGTCGTAATGAAAATCTGTCCTTTATTTTTATGTCTGTACGTGCATAAACAGACTGCTTCCAACTTTCAGACAAGAACTCCTGTTGAGCAATTCCCAGGCTCCGACACCAACCAACAATCAGTGTAATAAATACTTATGCTGCTGTTTTGTCGTTTTGAGGTCGGAGCGCGCCGGGGTGTTTTCTTTTGAGATGCTCTTGCATGGTGGTTGTGCTGCTGTGGTGAGCTGTTTCACTTGTACACAGCTCATAGAGCACCGTTTTATTATGTCTCTGTTTAAATCTTTAACACACGTCAAAATTTGGAGCGGGGCTGTTTTTTTTTGTTTTTTTTTAATAATTCAAGAGGTCCGGTCAAATGATTTATTAATTTCTGATATGACAAGCCAGGGGCATTCCATGAATGGGGATATCCTGGCACAACCTCACTCAGACTCACTCTGCATTGTATTAAACCTTAACTGTTGAATTACAGGAAGTCAACATTCCATTCATTCAGTTTGTTCTAGCTCTACTACAGGCAGCGATGTTGAAACATTTGATTTGACTTTTCTCAAGTCAGCAAATTAATTAGGGAGAATGTCCAACTTTGTACGAAATTAATGAGCAAACGCAAAATCAGCTTCGCTAGGGACTGAAGAAAGTGTTTGTTGCTTGACAGAGTTTGACTCTAAACCCTGTACAAACAATATTTTGTGGAGCTCAGAATGAAAAAACAAAATCGTAATACTCAAACATTAATTTCAAAGTATATATTAATATTAAAGTTAAGCAAATATAAGAGTAAGTCCTTAGTATTTAGGGAGTAGGGAGTAGGGTGCTGCCCATTTCTGACGTCTAAGTAGAGAACACCAGAGCTGAGCTAGACAATACAACTTCTATAATTTTATATTAGGTCACTTCAGGGGGAAAATCGAATTGATTCTAACAGGTTGATTGATTCTAAATCTATAATCTAACGGGTCCCTTTTAAGTGCACTGAGATGAGGAATAAAAATACTAATAATTTTGTAGATTGTTTCTTGCTCTGGCTTCGAAACAAGACAGAATTTCTCACACTGCTTAAGTGTTGCCTAATCAGGTGGCCTCCTGCAAGATAATAATATTATATCTGTTGAACGTTGCAGCAACCTCCGGATTATCTGCACATGCCTACAGGCTTATTGCTGATAATGGAGGATTTAGAGCTCTTGGGCTTGATGCTTTGAGAGCAATAGAAGTCATCACATCCATGATCCTGCTACTGCCTCACTGCTTCTGCTTTTTTTTTTTTTTTTGTCTCCAGCAACTAATTTTGGCAGCAGAGAGAGATATGATTTAAACCTCCCTTTTTTTTTTTTTGCTAATTACTTTCAGAACGTAATTAAAAAGGCGTACTTCATGTTACCATCTAATAAGCCGGAGCCGACTCCCCGGTGGACGAACAGGCCCTGAAGACGTGCAGGACACGATTAAATCCGTAACCAGCTTCGGCATGATTATCAGCGTGATTATTATCCCCCCCCTCGTTCCTCTGCGAAGACTTTTTCTTTTTTCTTTTTTTTTCTTTCCCTCCCACTTAATGACGAGCTCATTCTCTCTTATAATAGTTTTGGGATGAGTGCCTGCGCTGAGTGCAGGGGATTTAGTATTGTAGCTTACACTTTATTGACAGCCTTTGTATTTTCTTCCCCCCCTTTTTTTTTGTTTGAGGCTGTTGTTTTTATTTAATTTGTTGTTAATGAATATATTACATTAGGAAAGTGTGTGTATTAAGTCATCATATTTCAATCAATTTTGCAGTCTGATAGGCATAAGTTAAGCTAGGCGTGTGTTCCCACTGCTTGAATTTCTTTCCAGAAAAATAGAATGATATAGTTGGTAGAGATGGGGGAAAAATTGATTCAATGAGGTGTCGTAATTCTTTTGTATAGCATGACATTGACCCCAAAATGATTTTTAATTTATAGATGTTTGCTTTTGTGGTGATAAAATGTTCCTTTTTCTCTATAACCCTACAGGTGGCAACTTTTCACACAATGGCAGGCAGCACTGCGTCACATCTGGCAAGAGCGAATTATTTGCCAAGTTTGTTTAGAATTGTCACAAAATTTGAAATAATTATGTATATACTGTAGAATCAGGACATTGTGACAAAATTGTGATACTTACAGAATCGCAATACAAATCAATACCGCACCCAGGTATCGTAATAATATAATTATTGTGATTCCTCTCACTAATTGTTGGCATATATGACTGCAGAATGGAACTGTGGCTACCAGAGACGGCCTGGTGGTGTAGTGGTTTGTGGGTCTGATTCCTGCCACTGGTCTGTGTCCGTAGAGTTTGCATGTTCTCAGCGTGCTTGGTGGGTTTCCTCCGGGTACTCGGTTTCCTCCCACAGGCCAAAGACATGTAGGGTAGGTTAATCAGCGTTTTCAGTTTGTCTATAGTGTGTGAGTGGGAGTGTACTTGTGTGCCATGTGATAGACTGGCACTCTGTCAAGGGTGTATCCCACCTCATGCCCCTTGGGATAGGCTTCAGACCTTTCATGATACTTCAACATAAAGTTTAATGGATTATAATATTACAACAATATTGTATAAAGCTTCCTCAGTCTTCACTCATGGATGAAACAGGACTTCTGGCATTATTACATGTATTTTCTGTTTTCCTATTTGAAGTGGGTGCATGAATTTATGAATTTTATGCAGTCAGATTATCACTGGGTTATTAGCTGCTGTGTAAACTAAACTCAAGAACCATTGATAAAAATTCACGAACGGTTTGTAGTTTATTTCTGTTTTGCTAATCGATATTTCAAAGAAATGCTGTGGGTCGTAAACCACGCCACATTGAGCCGATCACATGTCAGTTGTGTAATTATGTCGTGATTTTCCTGGGAATTTCATTTCATAGCCACAAAATAAATGAGTTTCATGTCCTCAATATTCAGGAAAGAGAACTGACAAAATCATTTTTCGGTTATATAGAATATGAGGCACATTTCTTTAGGCAACCAGTTTTTCCCATAACACACACACACACACACACACACACACACACACACATTTCTCTCTCTCTTCTATCCTCATTTCCATTAAAGAATTTGTTTGAATAATCACCTGATGACATATAGCTGCTCGAGCACGTCAGCGTACGAACGCGAATATTCTGAATATGTCCAGCTTTCAGAAAATCTTTACCAGTTACATGAGTGTTTTAAGGCACACACGCACTCAATACTCTATCCCTTCCCCCTTTCACTAGAGAATTCCGCTTTCAAGCCGATGACATAAACCAGTAGCAGATCTATATAATTACCACGTTCCCTCTGACTTCAGGTGCTTCCTGATGGATGAAGTCCAGATTCTCTCTCTCGTTCTTCATCGAGGCAGAGCGTCTCTGACTCCAGATCAGTCCCGGGAACAGCTCGGTGTCTTTAAATAGCTTATACTGCACTCTGTCTGACTGGTCTGGGAAAGCTCAGCTGTCTCACTGATACACACTGATATCACACAGCTCTCAGGAGAGAAACATCCCCGGGCTGCCTGGTGTCGGAATATCGCTTTCACAGAAGTCAAGTCAATATTGCATGAATATATCATGATACACAATATGCTAAATATAATTAGTTAAATACAATCCTGTACATCCAGTATATTGCATTTTCATATCACATATAAGTATATCAAATTATTCTGATTATAGCTATGTTTACATGGGCAGTATTTCTTTAATCTGATTGAAATCGTTCTAATTAGAGATTAAAGTTAAGTGTTTACAGAGACGCTGATCCGATAAGATGCGTTTACATGCACAAAGCATTTAATCACGGTATAACCTTCATGACGTGCGCACAGTGGTTCTGCCCGCTGTGAAGTGAAGTGCTTAATTTGCCTGAAATATAACAGAAAATGAAGAAAAAATTTCCAATTTTCATATTGGAAAATTTTTCCATCTTTTTCGATAAATCCTGCCTTTGGTTACAATAATAAAGTCTCATCTATGATTGGTTAGATGCTTTATTCTGTATGAAATGGTGAGCCAGTCAGTACCCCTTCGTCCTCAAGAGACCCAATGTATGAGAGTAAATACAGGTGGGAAAGAGAATTGTTCTCATGCAGCAAAATGTCCCTCCCTATTGTTACACTCAAATAAAGCAAACGTGTGGAGAAGGAATATACTTATTCCAAAAAGAGAAAATATTCACCTCTTGAATGGATTATCAAAGGTTTACATCTCCACTCAAATTCTGATCAAAAATTTACAGTGTTATGATTGAGGTGTTCTAATTCCTATTTTTGTTCAGATTGCGCTATTATCTTTATTGTCAATGGCATGTTGCAGTCCTTTTAAACACGCCTAAAAAAAAATGTTTTTTCATTAAGGCCACGTTAAAGTGCTTCATGTATTAAAGTGTATCGAATGAAGACTTGGAGAAGTTAACAATAAGCTTACTATAAGAACTCAATACAAAACATTTATATTGATTGGTTTAATATTCTTTTACAATTTCAGTGTAGTATACACTCTCTGGCAAGTGTTTACAGTTAATGCACTGCCCAGACAAAAAAGTCGCACCCATTAATATTTCTGGAATCATTGCAGTAAGCTTATGCAATGTCACAAAAGCTGCATTCTGTCCATAGTTGCATAAATTTCTCCCCAAGATCTTGTCCTGATAAAGGGAGAATCTGACCAATGTGTAAAGCCTTTGCAAGCACATCCCAAAGATTCTCAATGGGGTTAAAGTGGTGGCCAATCCATGTGTGGAAATTATGTCTCATGCTCCCTGAACCAGTCTTTCACAATTTAAGCTGATGAATCTTGGCATCAACATCTTGGAATATGTCCATGCCATCAGGGAAGAAATAAATCAATTGATGGAAAAACCTGATCATTCACTAGTATCCCCAGATCATAACACTGCCTCCACATGCTTGTACAGTAGGCACTAGGCATGATGGATGCATCACCTAATCCACCTCTCTTCTTACCCTGATGCACATGGAACAGGTTAAATCTAGACTCACCCTTTTTCCAATGCTCCATAGTCCATTTTTCACTCTCCTTAGCAAATTTAAGCCTCTTTTTTTTTAACCCCAATTAGTCTCACTTAGTGTTTTTTAAGCTACACAGCTGTTTAGTCTGTGAGTTCTCTTCAAATAGCTGTGAGTTCTAATTTTATTTTATTTATTTATACATTTTTTAAACGGTTTGATCTTTTTAAAAGCATTTAAGTGATCTCCCATCATGCTCATTTAAGATGTTTTTTCAACCGTGTTTCTTTGTCGAAGATGGTTCGCTACTATCCTTCCAGGTTTTAATAGTTCATTTTTCAGTTATTAACCCAATTTTAGTAGTTTAAAAAAATCCTTGTGTTCTTTTCTTGATAGGGGACAATAATTTGACTCTTTTGAAACAGACTCCTCACGTCTTTGTCATGACCATAGGATATGTCTTCTGACTTGGGTGTTTAGGAAATGTGAAGCTACTCACTGCATCAGTTAGGGATAAAAAAAAATTGTCAGTTGAAACATGTTGATTACTGCAGTAATTATCCAGACTGGAAGACTCTTAACTATTTGCTTAGTTAAATCCAGATGTTTTTTTGTCCAGGCAGTTCATATGAAATGACACAAATTTTACACATGTTTTAACATTAAAAGGTTCCAATAAATAAAGTTTATATATATTTTCCCCCCTTTTTTTATTCTCTTACACAGATATTGAAGCTGACGATGCTTATAAATTCCCACCGCTACAGGAATGGCTTGAGTGTGTGTGTGGACTAAAACTGAGGTAAGCTAAAACACACTTTGTCTATGTGCTCTGTAACAGCATACTGATATATATGTACTGTTATATACCTAGGCCAATCAGGAATTCTTAATATCATTAACATTTTGTTTATACAAGTCTGGAGACAATCCACATGCCAAGCTTGTCTCGTAATATGTCCCCTGAAAATTTCCAAGGTCCTTCTTAGTGTTGAGTTAGTGAGCTACGTTAATGATGTCATGTTTATGATTAGCTACACTATTGAAGGCCTTCTAAAACTAGCTCGCTTATTTACAATGATTTTAAAAATTTTTTTAATAACTTTGAAGTTTTACAACTATCAGTCAAATAATAATAAAAAAAAAGATAGGCAGAATATGAATTGTAGCTAGCAGTCATAGCTAGCTAGCTAAACTTTAACAAGCTTTTTATTGTTACACCAAGTTTTTTTTTTTGTTTGTTTCTATAGCTAACAAAATGAGATACATGTATTCTTATATAGTTTTAACATGTTTCTGTGGAACCTAGTATGATTTTAAAATTGGTTTGGATGGCTTGGAAAAGTCTACCTAAATAGCTAGCTAAATTGTTAAAATCACTGGGGTACTTTAAACAGTATTTGTACATGCTTATAGCACATTTTACACATCAATAAGACTCTACAATTATACAAGTCTGAGGTAAAAAAAAAAAAACTAAGAGAGTACCTAAATAGCTAGCTATTTAACCGCTGTAGATTGGTTTCTTAATGTTTCTCTCAGGTAGCCATACTTCTTACACAGAACGTGCTTGAGCTAATGTGGGCTGTGAGTATATGTTGTGTTTTTGACAGCTTGTTGGGTAAAACCATTCCGTCTTAAAATAAGTGATGAATGAAAGTGAGAGCTGGCGCGGTTTCTGCGGAGATGTGACGCCGTTTCCTGTCAAACCGGGCTCGTGCAGCGAAAGAGGAACTCTTTCTTGTTTACATCTCGGCGTTCACACTCTCATTGCGTTTGCGGTTTGAATTGCCCGTCTTTTATCAGTTAGCAACAAGAAGCGCTTTCCTATTTGCGGCCTCCAGGCCTCCTGTTTGTTTGGTTGCACTTTTGCCATTGAGGACAGGCTGTGTGTGTATGTGTGTGTGCATACACAACCTCCTCTGCCTTTTTCTGCCTTCGCTCTCATGGGTCACATGACTGAAGAACCTCTCACATAGTGTTGCCAGGTCAGCTGTTTTCCCTCAGAACTGGGTTACTGGTTTCTTTAGAATTGTTGTTTTTTTGTTTTCATATTTCTGTCGGTATAGCATCGTGCAGTTAATAAACATTTTATTGAATCTTTATATCATTATATCCCAACAGTTTGGAATCTCTATTTTAGTCATTTTCTGAGTCTACTCATTCTTATGGCTGTTCTTCTATTTATGGCAACATCTACAATAATACAAGAAAGGAATGGTTAGGGAAGTACGAATAAAGCAAATGTATATTTTTTATACTGACTTTAGATATCATAGCACATTTGATGTCGGACTTCTGAAAAAGGTTAAAAGGGGAATGTTGTGAGTTCTGGATGGCTCTGATTGGCCATACGTTTTTCTTGAGGATTTGGCAACCCTGGCCTCTTGTTCTAAGGCCGGTGTCAGAAGCCGGAGGAATTTTCACGCGCTGGCTGTGCGCTGCATGTGTGAGCTGTAAGTGTGTGTGGGCTTGCATTAACCGTTTGTGAGAACATTTGGTCCTTTTAGACCAAAAATAAAAAATAAATAGTTTTTACCCCCCCCCAAAAATGTTGCTTTTATCTAAAAAAAAAAAAACAATAAATCAAAACCTTTATGTTTGTTTACCAAGTAAGGTGTATAGTATAGCTCTCTCTCTCTCTCTCTCTCTCTCAGTTTGTGTGTGCGTGCGCGTGTGTTAGCCTGGGTTGCTCACATGAGATTTGCATGGCCAGTTTGTCAGCTGTCATTAGGAGCAGATGACTTATAGGATAAGCTCCTCTTTAAGCTCCTCGTCTTTCTCTTCCTCTCTCTCCCCCCTCTTTCTCTTTCTGTTTCTTCCTGCAAAACGTCGTCCACTCATCCACCTTGCCTTCAAATTCAAATGACACTACAGCTCTAGGTTGTGGAATAGATAAAAAAAGAAGAAGTGTGCGTTTACTTTCTACAATCTCAGACTACTATACCTTGCAGCAATAAGAAAGAATAGCATGATGTGAAAAATCCATGGTAGCCTCTGGATGCTTTTTTGTTGAAGTGTGTGAATTGGGACACGGCCATAGCGGTAGCCAGGGGCCTGTCGTCATGGTAACTTGGTATGCATTGTTAGGGCAGCTAAACATACTGTATAACTTTCTACCTTAATAAATCATCGTATTAAACAGTACGCTTTTTTCTTTGTTTTCCATTCGCATCGTTCCCTGGCCATAAGCATTCTTTATTTTTGCCATTCATTAGTTATCAACACTCCCTAGGTTTCACATTTAATAGTTTTCTGTTATTTTCCTTTTGTTTTAGATTTTTGTAGAGATGGTATAGCATTTCTTTTTCTAATGTCGATACTGAAGAAGTACTGAATCGGGTATTGTTTTTTTTTTTTTTTTTTTTTTTTTTAAAGTCATATGTATTATTTTGTTTTGTTAAGTATTTACAGTTATGCTTTCACATAAAAAAATCACTTACAATGTTTACAATACAATATACGATGTTACAATATTTCATTCAATCAAAATCTAGTTGTCTTTTTAACAGAGTACCTGATTGGCCACAGAAAACACAAATTTAGAATACACATTGAAACTGTAAAAAAAGATAAAAAAAGTGTGTATTTATAGCCTTATCAGTTTGTCCCCAATGAGCACCCCGTAGACGGCGATGCCAAGGAAAAACTCCCTGAGATGAAATGAGAAACAAACCTTGAAAGGAACTAGACGCAAAAGGGATTCTCATTTTTGTCATACCGGATAACACAACCATAAATAAATATTTTGTAACTGTGCTCTACAGTATGTTGTCAAAAATTGCAATAGTATAACTGGAAGTCCATTTTAGGGCATTTTCACGTGATGCAATTTTCACGATTCCCCTCCTTGCCACTCCACTGCTGGCCAGGGTTCATATTTCATATCATACACTTGTGTATTTACACTCTCCTATACTCCTATACTCCATATGCACCTTGGTTTGTGTGACATTAAACGCAAGGGGAGAAGAGAACAAGGAAGTTAGCCTTTACGCTATGCCTAATTTTATTGATGTTTCCAAGACAAAAAGTCAAGAACACCACACTTGCGTTCCTTCCTACTTTTTCAGGTATGACGGTATAGGTCAGAGGATGAGATTGGCTCGTGCTATGTGCACCTGATTGGCTTCCATATCTGATTTGATCCGTGCCCTCTTCAAGTGGATTTGGGCATGGTTCCCAATTGTGGAACGATTGTGTTCTCCCTCATCGAAATGGACCAGACTTTGGTTCCAAGTGTACCCAGAAACGATTCCGTGGCCCTAATGTGAAAATGCCTTCGTGAACACGCAGTATACTTTGTTGAGGCTACTAACTGGTGCAAACGTTGGTGTTTGTTCAGGAAATTTGTGCCCCGAACTACTGGCTATGTCGTGATTCATTGATTCCATTTGAAGGAGTATGTTGGAAAGGCTTGCATACAGCCTAATATCCCACTAATAATCGGAATAGCCCAATTGGAATAAAACTGCATCATGTAGACACCTCATTCGGAACAGTCTGCCCCAATCCGGATGATCAGAATGAATTATCAATTATATTTAGATATTTCTTATTAAAACAATAAGAATAATAACACTTCCCTGAATCCTCTCAGCAACACGAAGGACCTCTGACCGAGGTAACACAATTGCTTCCAGGCATCATGGATTGCTAAACGGGTGTCCTGATCTCATAAAAGTCCTCGCTTTTCTTTTTTGTGAACGGAAAATAGACCAAAGCTAGGAAAGACTACAAGACATCTTCCTGATCCAATGACCTGAAGTAGGTCCTTGAATGTCCTTCCATTTTAAGGCAATAACATGCTTGGTTTACAACAAGCAGATATTAATCAACTTTTTCTTCCTTCCATTTCTTGGGGGAAAAAAAACATTGGCATCTACAGGAACAGCACATTCTGCGGGACTTAAAATTAACTGAAGATTTCTTTCCAAAATTTCTGTATTTTCTCACACTCCCACGTACAATGAAACAGTGTACATACTTCACTATTATATTTAATGCAGTTATCTGGAATACTGGAGTTAAACTCATGCAGTTTTTCGGGAGTAATATATATATTCTTGGCAGCCGTTAGCCATTAACCTGTTCTTAACAGCCTGAACCAAGTGTTAATAGTTGATGACATCATGACAAGATGACATCTCTTTTCTCAGGCATCTGCTGAGATTTCTGTTTGCTGATCATATTTCTATCCAGATAGATAAGAGAGAAAGTTTTCCTTAGAACCCGTAAGAAGTATATCATACAACTTTGATAAATGACCTTGTACCATGTAAATGGTTCATGGTGAAACAATCGAGGAAACGGGGGGTTTAGAAGATGACTTAATCTGTGAAAATTTCTAGTTTAAACATACTTATAAAAATGTTTCATAGGGAGGTTGTATTTGTCAGCCAGTTGTTCAAAAGA
This sequence comes from Clarias laeviceps, assembly GCA_030014305.1. Lineage (NCBI taxonomy): Eukaryota > Metazoa > Chordata > Actinopteri > Siluriformes > Clariidae > Clarias > Clarias laeviceps. The sequence goes on along the minus strand of JAQMYJ010000019.1, from coordinate 15,606,962 downwards.
CATGAAAATACCCTCACTGTATAGATCCTTTATTTTATTAAGTCCTTTATTTGACCAAAGTTTAAATCCCATGTTGGCTATCCTTTGGTTTAAAATCATTGTTACCCAAAATTGGTGAGAAGTAAGAAAGTTTATGGGCGTTTTCAAATTAGAACTCTGGGATAGTTTCCAAGAACACTTGACCCAAGGCTCCCTTATAGGCCACTTAATTAAATACTTGGTTCAGAATTTCAAGACTTTCAAGATTTTATTTACTTAGATAGATAGATAGATAGATAGATAGATAGATAGATACTTAGTTGATCCCAAAGGAAATTCCAGATATCCAGCAGCCATAGAGGCAGTAACACAAAGACAGGTTGTAGATGGCACATTGTATATTTTACATATAGTCTGTACACACAGGGTAATGTGAGAACTGACCAGTGCAATGAAAATCTAAGAACACCGCAAGCTCTGTAATGAGTATTTTGTTAAGCATATAAATCAAAAATCAAAAGTTAAAAAAAAAAATCATTTGTGATAATTTCAAAGGTTTTTATTGTTGTTATTTTATGGTGCATATCAGAGTCAGTGAAGTTATTATATGTGGTTCTTCACTCATTTTTCTATAAAAAATTTATATAATATATATAAAATATATAAAAGAAAATGTGTGTGCATATAAAGAAAAAAAGTCATAAAAATGTGGGAAAAATAGGGATTTTCTACAAATATGTTTTTGGTTATTTTTGAGATACTGGCGCTGCCACATGAACCAAATGTGGATCTTTGCTCGATTAAACTCTTTGCAGTAGACATGGGGAAAAAATCAATTCAGTGATGTATCAAAATTCTTTTTTTTTTTTTGTGTGTTTTTTTGGATTTTTCTCTGATTTTCTCCCTAATTTAGTTGTATCCAATTCCTCCCCGTCACTAGGGCGCTCCCAAGTTAAGCTAGTACTACCACTCAGTCGGGAGGGCTGAAGACTATCACATTTCCTCTGAACCACCTAACGCCAGCCGATTGCATATTTTCGAACAGCTCGCTCACGCACTCGGAGGACAGCGCTATCTGCTCCTTCCGTTTGCGTGAGCTCACGCCCCTGATTGTCTGCAGAGCCGTGATTAATGTGGGAGCACTAAGTGGCTCTCATCCCTCCCCTCTGAGAGAGCTCGGCCAATCAGCTCTCTCTAGAGCTCCGGCTGCGGGAGGCTACAGCATCACCCGGGAATCGAACTCGCGATCTCTGGATTTCTAAAAATAAATATAGAATCTGGATATTTCTAACATTATGATACTCACAGAATGGTAATACAAACCGAATCGGCACCTACAGTAGGTGTCGTAATGATATCGTATCGGATGGTTCCTGATGATTCCCATCCCTAATTCAGGGCAGACAGAATCACGTTGCACATGTCAAAAATAAATAAAATGATGTTAGGATTAAATACTTTGGGCATGTAAACACACATCTTATCAGATCAGCGTCCTTGTAAACAAGTTAAGTTGGAATCTCAAATCGGAATGATTTTAGTAATATTAAAGAAATGTTGTCCATGTAAACACAGCTAATTTTAAGATCATCTCTTTTTCTAAACAGTAATCTCTAAGAAGGCGTAATGATTCAAATGAGCAGTTGGTCTTTTGGAGGAACCTGAGTTTGCTGGTCACTTCAGTGGATAACCGACTATAAACATCACACATGTCAGATGTTTGTCTGCTGATGAATCACACACTTGGTGTTGGACAAACTTGAAAGGCGACATAAGGCATTTTAATGCAAGCTGTATTCATCATCGTTAATTGGTTCAAGCGTCAGATGTGTGAGTCAGCAGCTAAACGACACGAATCATTAATCAGTTTTCTTATGAAAGACTTGCCTGCATTAAGATATTGTTTTTTTTTTTTTTGCTTTTTGAAAATCAGATGCAGTTTAACTAAATTAGCCTTATAACTCGAGTACAACTTGAAAGACTCTTGATGATTTCTCAAGATGGAATAAAGCACTGCTGAGGAGAAGAGAATGAATCTCTTGAGACTGTACCAGGGGTCTTTTATTTATTGAACAAATATGCTTATTTGCGTAACGACACACCCCTACATTACTGTGTACGGTAAGCAACTAATTTCTACAAAGAACAATAGCTGGCTCATGACGCTTATTGTTTGTTGTCTAAAAAGATTAACTTCACACACTTGGATTTTATAATTTTATTGGTTTTTAATTTTTTATTTTTGTTCAACATTATGGCTTAAGAAGTAACTATTCATCAATGTTTGCTGAAAATCTTTTTTGATCTTTTCAATTAAAAAAATCACCAAAATCTGTTATTTATTAAAATGACACGGCTCGGTCACCTGGGTGTGATCACTGACTTCCAGGAATTAAAAATGCTGAGTAGCTCCACCGAAACATTTAAACAACATTCAAGCTCAGGTTAAAGCTTATGTAGTTAGTGAGTAAGCATCTGATAGGTTGATGTCGAGCTGTTCTGTAAGTGTAATTATATTTGATGGGTTTCTAAAGGTGTGGTGTGTCTTCAATGAATGAAAGGAAGCAGAGCTCTCTCTCTCTCTCTCTCTCTCTCTCTCTCTCTCTTTCTCTCTGTCTCTCTGTCTTTTTATCTGTGTATGTGGTTGTTTTCTTTTTATTTTTTTGAATGTGTGTATGATCGAGTGTTCTCCCAGTGGCCCTCTGAAGTGGTCCTTCATGTTAAAGATTTATGAACACGATCAGCTTTCCGGAAACGGATCGTTTCAGAGTCAGTTTAGAGCGATGGAGCGATGGCAGAGTGCGCTTACGAGTGGAGTTTTATTTTCCTTCTTCTGTCTCGCTTTTTTTCCTTCATTATTCGCACTTTGTCTCTCAGAATGAGTCTCTTGTTTCTCTTTCACTCAAGTGCTCTCTGTTACTAAGTCGGTCTTATTCTCGCTGTCTCTGGATTTCTCTCTCTCTCTCTCTCTCTCTCTCTCTCTCTCTCTGATTTCAGGCCTGTGATTTAGGATGAACTGATGCCTTCTTCCTCGCTTCCCTCTCTCCTCTCTCATTGCATTGCAGACTGTTGTTTTTTGACACTCCCCTTCATTTTTTGATCCTCCTGCTTCTTGCTATTTCTTTGTTTTTGACTCTTCCTGATTATTTCTCTCTCTGTCTCTCTCTGACTCCCCCCTCGACTTTCTGTCTTTGATGCCTCCCTCAGTCCAGCTCATACTCTCAGCAAAAGAATGTGTGATTGCACATTTGTTTTTTTTCCCCCTTCATTCATTTTGTCAATGGATTACTATTGAAAGCTTTAGTTAGATAATAAGTAAAGTCTTGGATAAGATACGGTTTTAAACTGAAGATGCAGTAATGTTTTCCAAAATGCATTCGTCCTTGAGTTCCTCTGTCCTGGTTTTCTTTGTGGGGAGCAGCTAAGAAATGAGACAAGGATACACAGAGGCGAAGTTAAAGAACCGAAAGGCGTCCGTCCCTCTTTTCTTATTTTAAAACATGCAGTTTGCTACTTAGCCAGATTTTAGTCATATAGTGTGTTTTTCATTATCTTCAACTGATAAATTCTTCAACTCCGCCGGCCTTGGTTGCTTGGAGACCTAGCCGAGGAGCTGTACCGCGCGCAACGAATAAATATACAAATATATCACATAGCTAGATGTGTTTGCTCCCTCCTGCTCAGGGCACAGGGCAGCGGTGCACACTCGGTGCAGAGTGCTATCTACCTGCTTCCTCATCTAGACACCCATGTGATTGACAAGGGAGAAAAACATGGGTCCTTTAAACTCAGAAAGCAAGGACATTTTTGCTGCCTTCACTCCCAGCCATGGATACGGCGAACAGCTTCATCTTGCTTAGTTTCATCAGCGTTATTATGTCGCTGCGGGTTAATGATTCTTAAAAGATGCTCCGTGATGCGAGCACGGTAATGATTCAACCGTGCAAAACCTTGTTTTACTGTCAACTTGATAGCTGCTTGGCCGCTGCAGTAGACGGTGTGATTTGGAAGCAGATCTTGTGCTGTAGTTACTGTGTTAAAGTGCAGCATTTTGGATTTACCCCAATTTCTGTCCCGCACACTCCTCTGCACTGAGCCGTGGAAACGACACACACTACCTGCTCCTGTGACAGTGTATTGGTTTGCTTTCTCGCTATGTCTAACACCTTTACACTCCAGTTATTCATTCATCTTCTATACCGCTTATTCTGCACAGAGTCACAGGAAGCCTGGAGCCTATCCTAGGAGACTTTGGGGACTAGGCGGGGTACGCCATGGACAGAGTGCCAGTCCATCACATTGCACAGACACACACACACACAGTCACTCACTATGGGCAATTTGGCAGGTAAAATAATCTGCATGTTTTTATACTATGGGAGGAAACCGGAGTACATCGGGCACACATACCAGGACTCAAACCCTCGACCCTTGAGGTGCGAGGCCACAGTGCTACCTTTAGAGTTATTAAATGTTTGGAAAATACAACATTTTGCATTTGTCTGTTTTCATCAAAAAAGAACTAGTGTTGCACAATTTAATTAAATAAAAACTGAAATTTCAAGTACCTTTGCGGTTATTTAATCTCAAATGTCTGCAGTGTAATACAGGTAATATACACGTAGTCGTGAATATATGTCAAGTTTGTCAGTATTTGTTTTGAGCCGTATTGCAAATTAAATCTCACTCGCAATGTGTCTCCACAATGTGTTTTTTAATTATTATTAGATTTGTTTATTTATTTATTTTCTTCAAATCATGACACACATCATGACAACTTAAACACACTTTTTACGTAGGCTTTTTCATAGCGGCCGAGCCGTGTATAAATCTGCAGCGTGGTGTGTAATTTTCCAGCCTTCTGCAGCTGCAGTGAACAAGCTGGCAGGAAACATACAGCTCATTTGACAGTAAGAAAGGGAAGTGAAAGTTTGTCAGGGAAAAAAAATGATTAAAAAACAAAGCGTAGAGGCTAAGAACGAGAAATACATTAGTTATTACTATGTACTGTATTACTATATTTATGAAGTATTTTTATGTTAATTGGCTTAAATTTGTATTTATTTATTTATTTATTTATTTATTTATTTGTAAAAAAATAAAACAAACATAAAAAGCTTTTTAAAAAAAATACAAACGCTACCATTTTCTAAAAATTACTTGCTAAATACTCTGATTTTGTGAGATTATCACGTCTCCTTCTTTCAAATTTATGGGTCATTTGGTGCAATATCACCACCTACTGGAGTGGAGTGTGGAGTAAAAGATGAACAATGTATACCTTGTAGTTTTTTAGTACTTGTAGTATCAATTGTTTGATACTATGATGTGTAAACAATCAACAACACGAGTTATGCAGCATTTCAATCATTATTAGACACTTTGCTAGTTTAGTACTTTAAAACCTATAAGATATAACTTTTTGAAATAATCAACTTAAGTACCATACAATTGAATTAAGTTGAAAATCACATGACAAAAAATCAAATCTAATCGAATTTAATCGACAGTCTTAATACGATTCGCAGTGCTACTGAACGTGCAGCGCTCCAATGTGGATCCATGGAAATCTCTATTTTGGAGTTAAAGGGTGGATAAGGGAACAACATTAAAAAAAAAAAAAAAACACATGCGCATATGGTTTGTCATTGGTCTTCCACAGTTCCAAGATGGTGGAATGTTTTTATTAGATATTTCCCTTGCATTGTTGACTGATTTGTGGCGGTCGACTTGCAAAGAAAACAAAAAGCATGCTCTGTGTACATATGAAAATAAAAGGAAATGCCAGAAATGGTGAAAAGTTCACGGGTCGAAATCTCAGTGACCATGCCTCGTGTTCTGTTTTATGTTTTGCATGTCATTACAATTGGGAAATGATCTGACATTAGCGGCTCAAATTGCGATCTTCCAGAACGTATTAGGCTTCCCCCCCCCCCCCCCCCTTTTTTTGGAGCACTATTTCGTTCACTCTCAGCGTGATGTCCGGCCGTATGTGACAGAAAGGGCAGTGGCATTGCGAGGCCAAAAGGCTTTCAAAAATGCCTGACTCAGCAAGCAAGAACGCGCCTCCACTGTGACTGTGGATATCTTTCTGCATTAAAATGTCAGAAAGCTTTTATAAACCCTGCGCCGTAAACATCTCATTATAATGTCAGGGCAGCTGTCGTAGACTCTCAGGACAGTTTATGTTCAGTGGCGTAACAGTGGCGTGCATAATGAATCTTCTAAGCTATTTGCATCATGAGCCACTCCTCATTTCTTCATGTTCAAATAAATGAAATCAGGTTGGGTCAATTAAAGAAATGGGAACACATGTTTTACTGAGGCAGATTGCAAAGTAAAAACCACATCAGCAACCTCATTTCCCCTCTCGTCCATCTCAAACACTCAGCATTCGGTATCATCAGTATAACTAATGGTCACCTGCACCTGTTTCTCACGCTTTGCGTTAGATGTTTTTTTCTATGCTGGAATGGAACATTTATCTAAAACTGTCTCTTTGGAGACAAAATATGAAGAAATGAAGAGTGTCTCAAGATTTTTGCACAGTACTGTACAACACCGCATACGCTTTGCTAAGTGCTCTAGAGTTACAACACCTGCTTAATACATTATGTTTTATGACCTGTTCTGGCAAATAATTCTAACTGTCGTAATGCTTAATGACAGGTTTAACATCACTAATGGTGCTCTCTTCAGCATGGTAGAGCCGTCGGGAAATATTTCATAGACTATGTGAAGTGTTGGAGTTGAGGGAAGAAATGTTGTGAAATCTTGAAATTTCGAAGAGGAAAAAAAACTGTAAGAAATAAAACAACTCTGACAAATGAAACTAGCGTAAGGCTAAAAAAAAGGAAGGACCTTATTTCTGCTGTCATTCTAGTAAATATTCCTCTGTCTGATCAAAAACAAAAGGCACACAGGCTAAAGACGCTGTTTTTCATCTGTCTTTAGCTTTGATTATGGAGGTGGCCAATCCAGATGTTTTTTTTAAATGATGCAATTGTTGAAGTGATCTCTTGATTACTCTTACTCACTCTCTCTCATCGTCTATAACGCTTAATCCTGTATACAGGGGGCCTGGAGCCTATTCCTGGAAATTTAGAGCACGAGGCACTAATATATCGCAGGGCACACACACAAACACACACTCATTCACACCCTTCGAGCAATTTGAAAACACCAGTTAGCCTAATCTGCATGTCTTTGGACTGTGGGAGGAAACCCACCAAGCACAGGCAGGACACGCAAATTCCATGTACACAGTGGCTGGAATCGAACCCGTAACCTGGAGGTGCAAGGCGATTAGGGCTAACCCACAAAGCCACCGTGCCGCCATTTCTGATGAATTTTAAATCGAACTTTCCTTTCTGAAAATTATCAAGCACCGCATAAAAAGTTGGTGAACCACTAAGCCACAGTGCCGCCCTACACTCTAAACTATTTACACATTTTCATCCTGTGTGGTAGAAATCATAATTATGATGGATGACAGAGATATGTGCTGCTCAGTAAAATTTTTGTTTAATTAAATTTTACCGTAACTCTTGTATTGGAAGTAATTTTTTTTTATGAGAAAATGAATGTTATAAGGAACAGACTACATTTAATTACGTTTTAATTACTCATTAAACTTTTTTTTTTTTGGTTTAAAATTGTAACAATATCTGGGAAAATGTAATATCGAATCAGGATATTTATGTAAACATGATACTTATAGAATCGCGATTTTAATCAAATTGGTACCAACTGCAGGTATTGTGATATCATGTTGGGAGGTGACTGGTGATTCCCATGCCTATTACATAGAAGTAATAATACTACATAATGTATTAATACTACTACTACTACTAATAATAATAAGGGATGAGAAACATCAGGGACCAGGTTATACAATATTATCACGATACAGGAGTGATTAATTTATGTGATTATTTTTTAGTAGCACACTTTGTAAATATCTCAATTCAATATATACAGTATATAAAATTCTAAACAACTTCAGCAAATAAATCGCTCATACCACACAGAATGTTGTGATGCCTGCTAATGTGGGAATAATTTAGAGTGCCCCACCTGGAGGATCATAGAAGAACGGCAAAATTCTACCAGCTCAAGTGGAAATAAGTGTGCCGATACATGAGTTGCCACAAAAAAGAATTGCAATACATAACTGAATCGATGACCCCCCAATAATAACAGTAATAATGCTGTTGTTTTGGCTTCTGAGTAATTATAAATAGAAGTATTATTAATTGCTAATCTGAAAAGAAAATGACTGTGTGTATGTGCGTGAATAAGCGGTTTGTTAGAATTACGGTAGAGTTGGTTACGGTTCTGGGCTTCTAAAGGATATCTATGAAGAAAAGCCGTTTCTTCTTTCTGCACAGAAGCGTCCACGTACCAATAGAGCCGTTACATGTGCATGAGACTCTAGAGGGTCACTGTGAATCAATACAGCGCTCTACTGAATGATAACCTTTACCCCGTGATGAAACCTTTCTATACTGATGGGTGTAGTCTCTTTCAGGATGACTCCGCCCCCACCCCATCCAGAGTGCGCCAGAGGTCACCGAACAGTTTGACGAAATCACATGCTATGGCTTTCCACCAGATTTCTGTAGGAGAGTCGGTTTGATTTAATGTTTTTTTTTTTTTCTTTTTTCTGTAAACTGTAGTTTACAGTGTTCAGGAACATGGAGGGTTGCACAGAAGCTGGAGGTTTATTCATGTTGCGAAATGATTTGGCTTTAACCACATGTCCAGAGGGCGAAAGCTGTCGAAAGCTCCCCGGGTCGGCTTGTTTTGATTTCGGTATCATTCAGGAAATGGGGTTGAAGTTGTGTTCGCTGTTTCCCAAGAGCGACCTCGACCGAAGTGTTTGCTCTGCTGTTATTCAGTTTCTATGACCAACTGCGATTGCTCCAGTCAGTGCCGTAGTGCTTGTCAATCATGACCGTATGGTGCACTTCCTCTGGCACAGGAATCCTGGTGCCCTTGCTCCTGGTGGCACACGCGGGTCGAGACGCTGTCTTGGAGCGGGTGTTCGAATAATGTTGTACGTTTCTTAATAGCAGTTTATCAGCACGTGTCTTGATAAATGTGCATGGAAATGTCTTTTTATGATTTCTGGTAGGAGCGAAGCAGCTTCTCATGCCGTGTGTTATGTTTGAACTGGTGTGTCTGTGTTCTAAAGTAACTGTGCTCTCGTTGCAGTGATTTGATTTCTCTCTCTGTCGTTTGGGTAAAGTAGGCCACTGCAATCCAGCAGGGATCCAATAGCAGCACTCGCCTTACGTAATGTGTGTGTGTGTGTGTGTGTGTGTGTGTATGAGAGCGCATGCACGCCAGGCCTTAACAGCGTGCCAGCCTCATGCTTTGGCACCATGCAGCCTTGTGTGCGTGTGTCTCCACCTACTTAGCTCACACACTGCAGATAAAGCACAGCTCAAAGGAAGCACTAGCCAATGATAAATGTTGCTTTATTAACGCCTTCTTGGTAAAACATATTAAGCTAATTATCAGAAATTGTCCAGATTCTTAAATTTACAGTTATATTTAAAAAAAAACCAAATCAAATTAAGAGCCCTGTTGAGCGCACATGTCCCGCCCTAATAATATTTTAATCTGCTGTGGATTGATTCACTTGCATGTGGTAAGGAGTTAGGGCGGAGAATAAACGTGGTTGGATGATGTGAGGGAAGTGAGACCCCTCGACACGTCTCACGCAGAATCAGATCATCGCCTTCACGTCGTTTCATGGACGCTTTAATGCACTTCTTAATCTCTTTAAACTCCAGCTGGCTGACGGTGTGGGTGCAGGAGTACAGTACCATAGAGTTACCTAGCCCTCCTAACAGCACAGAAAGTACTGAGCATGTGTGTGTGTGTGTGTGTGTGTGTGTGTGTGTGTGTGTGTGTGTGTTAAAAAATATAACAGTGTTAATACTCTTCCACTGACACAAATAGTTTGACTATTTCTTTCTTTCTCTTCCCTTTTCCATTTCATTCACACTTTCTTTTCCCTCCCTTTTTCTTTTTTCTTTTCTATCCCTTGTCTCCTTCCCTTTCTCTTCCCACCTTTCCCACTTTTTCATATTCTCAAATTTTTCTTTTTTCTTCTTTCACTAATTCTACCACCTTCCTTATTTTACTTTTCCTTTACCTTCCATCATTTTCTTCATTCTTCTTTTTTCATTAGCTATCCCTTGTTTCTTTTTCCCTTTCTCCTCCAATCTTTGCCTCTTTCTTATATTCTTCCTTTCTTCCCTTTTTTAAATGAAACCATTTACCTTCCTTCCTCCCCATTTCTCCATTCCTTCCTCTCTTGTCCATTCCATTTTCTATATTTTTTCTCTTTTCCTTGTCCTTCATTTTCCCTTCGTTGTCTTCTTTCTTTTTCCTTTTTTTTACCTCACCATTTTCTTTTTAATTAACTTTTTAATTTCCACCCTTTCCTTATTTTCTTTTTTTGCACTTGCCACTTTTTTATTGTTTCTTAGTTTATTTCTTTTAATACTTACTTTCAACACTTCTTCCTTCCTTGATTCCTCTCTTTCCTTTCCGTCCATCTTTACCGTCCCTTTCTGTTCTCTTCCTGTCTCCATTTCCTTTCCATTATTTTACTTTCTCCTTCCTCATTCATTTCCTTTTGATTAACTTTCCATTTATTTCCTACCCCTGGCTTCTTTCTTTTTCTTTCTACCTTTCACTTTTGTTTTCTTTATTTCCTTTTATTCCCATTCTCTTCTTGTTTCTTTTTCCTTTTTTACTTCACCCTTTTCTCTTGATTAACTTTTTTATTTATTTTTTATTTTTTTATAATAAATAAATGAAATGCTTTCATTGCTTCCTTCTTTTTCCTTCCTTTCTTCCCCTCTTTTTTTTTCCCTTATCCCATCTTTTCCTTCCCTTCAAAATTTTTTTTCTTTTTTTTTCCTTTCGCTTTGTATTTCCTTTTGATTAACTTTTTAATTCCTACCACTTTCCTTGTTCTAGATCCTCTTCCTACCTTTGATTTTTTTTCTTTTCCTTTCCTTTTAATTTTCTTGATTTTCCTTTTCCTTTTTTCTCTCTTTACCTATTTTACCTTATTTCTTGTTTTAAAATGTTTTAATCCACACAGGATTTCCTTCAGGAAGCACTCCTTTTAATCCCAAAACACTCTTGATTGTGTGTGGATGCTGGGTAAATTAAAGTTGTCGTATGAGCAACACTCGGCTAAATATTCTAACACAGCCAGTTGCTAATCCAAAGTCATTGCTGAAGTCACAGCATATGAAATATATGTGTATCAGAGAATACAAAAGAAGCTTTAACATGAAGGCCTGAAGCAGGAGTTTTCAAGCATTGTGTTCCAAAATCACACAGCACGTTCACTTCCTCCTCGTCTATCAGCTCTGATATATATGATGATATTCAGTGACCTATTTGCTGAAGCTCCCATTAACCATTTTTTTTTTTTTTTTGCCTCACTATGCAGCGACGACATCTTCTTGAGTCCATTACCATCTGTGACGCTTATTAAAATGCATTTCACCTTCAATAATTCATTACGGCTCATTTCCCTGTTCTTCCACACGCGTTGAGGGATGCCTATGTCATTTCCAGCGGACGCCAGTGACCGATAATCAGACTCGATCTCGTCCTCACTTTAAAAAAAAACATTTTTTTTTTTTTTATCTGGCTGTTTTGGCAAAACTTGTCCATTTACAGCCTTTTCTTTGATGCAACACTTCCTATTGCTGTCAATAATATTCACTACACTCCTGTGTGCAAAAGTTTGTATCCCTATTGCTTTCTGGGTTCAAAAATGAATCATACACCTCTACACTACAGATTGTCTACAACAAATATCAGTAAGACCAGATTGCAATATTAGTGCTTTCTTTTTTTATGATCATGAATATGAATACTGCCCCCTGCTGGTATGGAGAGTTCATGTCATATATCAGGTGTCATTTGCAACGTTTTTTAAACGCATTTGAGGATGATGAGGATGATAAGTGAGATTGTGTGACGGCATTAAGAAGGAAAAAATTAAGAAATCATTTAGTCAGAAACAATTTCATGGGTTCACAGCAAAGATAAAAAACAGTGGATTGACTATGTAAGGATCATATTGGGGCATGTGCATATTGGTGTTTTTTTATCTCCTACTCAGTCTTTTCCTGTCTCGCCATCTTTTTCTCTTAGTGTGTGTGTGTGTGTGTGTCTTTTCCGCTTTCTCTCTCTCTATCTCTCTATCTCTCTCTCTCTCTCTCTCTCTCTTTCTCTCTCTGGAGAACAGACCTATTGTAGAATCTAATTGATTGACTTTGCCTTTGCCCCACTTTTCCGCTCAGCGCCTTAGGCCTCCCAGCGTCGACCATGTGATCCCAAGCATCTTTTTGCTTTATTAAGAGCTGATTAGCTGGGATCTGCACCGCATCATTAACTGATTTTTTTTATGGTAGAGGAAATCACTCAAGTAGAGAGATTTTTATCATTTCTGTATGTATTTGTTTATGTGGATAAAATAAGCAGCGCATGTATGTGTATTGCACACGGATAAATTGTTGAATTCACGCCATCACATGTGCTTTAGTTAACATTTTTCTGTGTCATGGTTGAGTTTTGGAGGTTTGGATGATGTTTTTAAACCCGTAATAACACTCTTGTGCTAATAAAACCACAAACTGGCTAGAAGTGCTGGGATGCAAATGTAAAATCCATATTAAGATTGATTTTTTTACTGTACACTTTCTGAAATATTGCTTTATTTTACAATATAATTTTGTAAAAGTTTATCAGGATATGAAAGTTTTGTCATATCACCCACCTTTCTCTATGTGAATATATATTGTGGTGTTCAAGTCTATACTGCTGACATACACTACCGTTCAAAAGTTTTAGAACACTTGCATATTTCTTTTTTTTTGTTTAGTGATTTATTTTCTACATTCTACAACAATACTGGGGATTTCAAAACTATAAAATAACA
>JAQMYJ010000019.1:15571256-15583309 GCA_030014305.1 Clarias laeviceps | reverse complement strand
TTTATTTATAGTTAAGTACAGTACTTAGTTGCTTACAGTAACTTACAGAAAGTATATTTCCATTTAATATAGTTGATGTAATACAGAGTATATAAGTATAACAAGTTTCAGTACAATTTTGTATAGTAAGTATATGGACTGTTATACAGTAAGTTTTGTAATTTGCATAACATATATATAGTATAGTAGGTATATTAACTTATAGCAACAGATTAAGGTAAAGGTAAGTATAGTAGTTCACAATCTAGTAAATACATTACATTAAATACATATTTAAATAGGTAACATCTAAGAAGTATAGTAAATTTCGTTATAGTCTAGTAAAGTAACCCTAGCTTCTCATTTTGTATATGTTTAGCAGGTTGCAGTATAGTTATTAGTTGTATGGTAAGTAAGTATGCTTTAGAGACTTATGATCAGAACATAATGCATAGCAGGTTGTAGCATATTTTTGTAGATACAGCTTATATTACGATAACACAGCATATAGTGAGTGTAGTGGGCTTAAAGTATGTAAAATATAGTAAACATTTTAGTTTTATTATAGTACCTTGTGCAATTATAAATAAAAACTGATTTAGGTACTTCTTACAGTACCTTCTACTATATCGATGTAAATATAATATACAGTAACATTTTATAATGTAGAGAAAGGATACTAGCTTATGAATTAGTATCTTGTAATACTACAATATGGAACTATAGTCATTCAAAGAATAGTAGAATATAGTGCCATACCACAATGTATAGCTTATGAGATGAGGATTGTCTTTATAGTATAGTCTCTATTGCAGCTGATAACATTGATCATTTTGTATTTATTCTTTATTAATGCTGTGTGACAGTGAATGGCGTGCCATGGTCGAGCGAGGGCTCCAGGAGGAACAGTCACTCGTTTACATGCCGCATGCTGGTGAACCCGGAGGAGGCGCAGGAGCAGGAGGCACAGAAATACGAAACCATGCAGTGTTTCACTGTGTCGGAACCCAAATCCATTAAAGAGGAGGGAGAGGGTGAGAGAACACTGAATTTACTAATCACATACCACAAACTGTTTATTCCGCAAGTTTGCAGGAAAGTCAGGAATTAGACCATACATAGTTTGTTTCCTCATACACAATAAGTAATAGGTAATGTACAACGATTGTATGTTACTTGACTGTACAGTCATTTCTGTTCAGAGAGTTTCGTGCTAGGTTTAATCATGATGAAAAATAATTCTTGAGGCTCTACAGCTTTTTTGCCTTCTGAAATCTTCTTCAAAGCACATACAGTACTGTGCAAAAGTCTTAGGCACCATATTATATGCTGTACCAATTTTATATATGTTTATCATGTCTGCATAATTATGTACAAAATGATTCAGTATTTCCATATATAACTTCAAAATTAATAAATAAATAACATTACAGCAGAATATATGCATAGGCTGTACAGAAAAATATATAGAACAAGACAGACCAGTTTTCAGATGGAAGCAAAAAACCTAATGTACACTTCTGGGATTTGCATAAAAAACTAAAGGAGCGAGTGTGACAAAGTTACCAGAAGAACTCATATTCTCCAGCAAGCTCAGTAAAACCTAACAGCTGTTTTACTTATAGTTCTGTGCAAAAGTCTTGGGCACATACAAAAATATGGCATAAACAAAAAGATGCTTTTGAAAACATTTCTGCAGAAAAGAAACTTCTATAAAAAGCAATAAAGAGTCATAAAATAAACAGTCAATATTTGGAGTGAAAACTCATTGCTTAAAATCTAAAATAGGAGTTTTAGACACAGATTAGTGCAGTTTTATAAGAAAACAGCTGTTAATCTTGAAACATTTCCCACTTTCAAACCCTAGTGTATACAAGTGTATCAAGTACCCCTAGCGCGTGTGTGTGCGTGTGAGAGACACTGATGGATTCTCTAACTGAATGTCTGCAGCGTCACCAGGGCAACGTACAGCTCAAAGGTCACGTTCAACCATGTAGCTCCTGTTGGTCTCTCTTGCTCTCTCACTATCTCTCTCTTTCACACACAGATCACAGAGCCATCATATCATTCATTATTGATTGGGGGTCAAATCACTGCCTGCCCTTTAAACAATTCTGTCTCTCCTTTTTCCTCTTTTTTTTTTCTCTTTCTCTTTCTCCCTGCAGATCTGCAGTCGTGTCTGATCTGTGTAGCGAGGAGAGTACCTATGAAGGAGCGACCGATGCTCCCCACACACGAGAGCTTCACTACACGGCAAGATCTCCAAGGTAACACCATGCCAACACACACTCACACATACACACGCCACAATGAGTCACTTTACAGCCACAAAAGAACCGCTCACAGTTAAGGGGAAAAGAAAAAGAAGAGAGGGACATGACTACTGAAAATAGTTTGAATGCAATTCATATAGAGGTGCATGTGCTGCACAAAGTGCATGTTTTTACAATGGGTTGAAAAGAAAGAGAGCAGAAGTGACGCATGCTTTTCCAGGAAGCATGTTTGGTTATTAAGAAATGAAGCGAAGCATGTGATTGGCCAGGAAATATGATGGTGTCAGGAGCAAAATGAACTGCCAGAGCTGCGGTTAGAGATAATTAATCCACACCATCTGACCAGTCAGTTTCCGCCTCTAGTTTTTGCATCTTGATGGGTTTCCTCCAGGTGCTTTGGTTTCCTCCAATGCAGGTTAGGCTAATTGGCGTTCCCAAATTGCCCTAGTATGACTGACAATCGGGCATCGAACTGGGTGGCACATGGACGGACCAAAACACCAAAAATAAATATATTTTTGACCAGTCTCATTCGTCAGCACTGTGACATCACTCAAACAAGTTACACAAATGAGGATGCAATAAGCCTGCTTTGTATGTGTGTGTGTGTGTGTGTGTGTGTGTGTGTCTGTAGGGAAGATCACGTCATTAGACACCACTATGTTACGAGCCTCTATGAAGCCCGGATGGGAAGACTTAGTAAGGAGATGCATCCAACGCTTTCACCTACAAAACGACGGAGATATTTCTTACGCCAAACGTCACCAGCAAGAAGGTTGTTAATTCAATTCATCGTACTGATAAAATAACACTGTAGCTACAGTCAGGTCCACGTCTGCCTATCAGTTATGGACGTAATATTTCTTCGGCAAGATTTCCTTCATACACTAGTACATCGCTGATGATGGTGTGAAGTTCGCCTTTCTAGGAACTGTTTATTCATGTGCGAACTTCCCTAAAGTGCTGCATAAAAGGAATGTTGCTGTGCTTTTACTTTCGATTGCTGTATGTAGCTCCTTGTATTGCACTCAGACTTTACACTGTTGTAAAGTTGACTTTACACTGTGAGAGTGTGTTCCAACCCTGTGTCTTTTTCCTGTGTTTAGTATTAAGACACGGCCAAGCGTTCAGCCCCACCTATCGCTTCTCCCTTTCCGATGGCACCATCGTTTCGGCTTACACCAAAAGCAAACTCGTCCGCTCCCCAGCCACCAACGAGCCACAGCTTTACATGTCGCTACACGTCCTCCAGAGGTACACAGTGTGTCTGTGTGTGTGTGTGTGTGTGTGTGTGTGTGTGCTTGTGTCTGTTTGTCTATAATTATACGATTTTGTTAATGTTTTTCTTTAATTTTTTTTTTTTCTCCTCTCAGAGAGCCAACCGTATGTGGTATGGCACCTGAGCTGGGCAAACCCATGACCCCACTGACCACAATGACTTCCCCGAACCCAATAAGCGGGAATGCTCAGGGTCAGGAGGGCATCATTAGTAGCAACACGCCAGCCTTCTCGTCTCCAGGAACTCATAAAGATTTTCGTTTCGGATGCCCAGGCAACCCTCAGGGCACTGGATACCCGCTCAAATTGAGCAGCCCATCACATCGGCCCAATCCTGGGGTAACCAGCGCGCCACGTTTACCCCCATCCCAGTTTAACCCCACCAATCCCCTCCATTCGCCCGCAGGTATGTGCCCGGGCAACAGTGGTACTCAAGTGTTCACTAGCAGTTCTCTGAATGCCCTTCAGGCTCTTAGCGAGTGCCAATCCATAAGCCTGAGCCAGTCTCTGGGGTCACCTGATTCCAAAAAATTAGAATCACCAGCCTCAGGTTCTCAAGCTTTGCCCAAACTAGAGCCATTTGGGGAATCTGAGCAAAGCGACGGACATGAAAACGACAGCAGCGGGCAAAGGGACGAGAAAGGCAACCTGGGTCAGTTCAACAGCTCTGATGAAACTAAGATCCACGAAAGCAAAGGGCACACAAAGCTCCTCCAGCTTCTCACCACTAAAAACGAAAACATGGACTCGTCCTCCTCGCCATCGCCTGCGCCCGAGAAAGAACTCATGACCGGGCATCAGGCTGGCACATCAGGAACGAGCGCTACGTCCTTAAAGGAGAAGCACAAGATCCTGCACCGGCTCTTGCAGAACAGCACGTCGCCGGTGGACTTAGCAAAGATCACGGCCGAGGCGACGGGGAAAGACGCGAGCCACGACGGAACCAACGTGGCCGACATCGGCAAACAGGATGCGGCGAGTCCGAAAAAAAAGGACAACGCGTTGTTGCGGTACCTGTTGGACAATGACGAGAACACGATTAAGGACAAGGGGATAAAGATGGAGCCGGGAGAGATTAAGGTGGAGGGGAATAGCATGGTCACTGTAAAGAAGGAGAAACCGGATGGAGGATATGAACAGGCAGAGCAGGTGAGTTGGAACTGATGGTGACTTTGCAAAAAAGACATTGCAGTTACGTTTTCCTTGTCAGCATGATCATGCTGTACTGTGAACTCTGATGAATTATTCAGTGAAACTAAGAACAATGCTATTTATGCACAAGGCTGAGGTGTGTCACTGTCTTATGAGTGTATGCCTGCGTGTGTCGATCTACAGTCCAGCGAGCTGGACGATATCCTGGATGACCTGCAGAACAGTCAGCCGAATTTCTTCTCCGACGCTCGTCCCATGTCGCTGCCAGCTGCCGTCGATAAGCAGGCGATCATCAATGACATTCTGCAGATCACAGGAGAGAGCGGTGTACAGCCGCGAGCAGTACAGAGTGGGTGTCTGGTGATTTCTTTAATAGAAAGAAAACATAAGAAACACACACGCTACCGTTTTAGTGTCACTGCTGCACTTCGAACGCTTCACTAACTCAACTGAACTTCCTCACAATACACAATAGCATAGACATTTTTAGTTATTCTAATATTCTCATATTATTGGGTGTGACAAATTTCTCACTTGACCTATAATGTACTATAAACCTATAAACCTATATATGTGTGTGTGTGTGTGTGTGTGTGTGTGTGTGTGTGTGTGTGTGGTTGAATAGATTTCAGTGGCCCGAGGCCTCTAGGCCGGGTCCCTCCCATGCGGAGCGTGTCTCTGGACATGAACGCCTCGACTAAAGGATCACCGGGTCAGTATCCCATCATGAGGAACACCACTCCATATTCACTCATCCAGCAGCAACAGCAGCAGCCAGGCATGATGGGAAACCAGGGCATCTTGACCAACCAGGCCAACATGGCAGGTAAGCACGATTTAGCATAATATTTAATAACAGTAATTTATTTTTTTTATTATTGTATGTGCAGGTGGGTTTCCTGGAGCTGGAGCTGATGGAATTCAAGAAGGAGAATTGGATAGTCTAAGTTTCTTTCTTTCTTTCGCAGATGTTTGGGCATCGCAGGGCGTGAGCAGTTCCTCCCCTCAAGGGGCGCTGCAGGGACGCATGGTGCAAAATGCCAACATGCCGATCAGACCCAGCAGCCAACCAGGAGCCAGGCCAATGCTGCCGAACCAGATGATGCCCGGCGGTATGCATTTCGTACAGATAAACAAATTCTCAGCCAAGTGTCTAATCTAAAAAGAGATTTAATACTCATTATACTTGTTAGCATGAGACTAAGTGTCTGTACGTATCGATTTGTCTTTGCCCCCCTACAGCCCAGTCTATGGAAGTGGACATGGGTCTGGCAGGCCCTACGTTTCCACAGCAGCAGGCTCCGCCCAATCAGACCGCTCCGCCCAATCAGACAGCTCCGTGGCCTGACAGTATGATGCCCATTGAGCAGGTGGCGTTTGGAGATCCTAACAGGTATCACACACACACACACACACACACACACACTCAGACGCATGCAGACATAGACAGTGATGACTGGTTGTACTGTCAGTATTCTAGACAGTAATTTAAACCATGTGTGTGTTTGTGTGTGTGTGCGCATGTGTGTCAGGTCCTTGTATGGTGCACCACAGGAAGATGTGCTGTGTGCAGCTGAAGGACCTGCTGATGAAGGTGCTTTACTTAATCAGCTCTACACTGCCCTCAAAGACTTTGATGGTCTGGAGGAGATTGATCGAGCTCTGGGAATTCCAGCACTCGTGGGACAGGTAGCTCTTCCTCTTCCTCTTCCTCTTCCACTTCCACTCTACTCTTTCCCTGATCCTTGTCTTGCTCTTCCTGCTGAACTTTTTTCAGCATTTTCCTGCTCTTTCTTTCTTCTGCTCTTCTTCCCACCTAGACCTACTCTTGTACCTAGACATTTATTCTTTTGCCTGATCCTCCTGTCTTCTTTTCCTTCTCTTCCCCTGCTCTTCCTCCTGCTTTTCCTTGCTCGATTTCTTTCTCCTACTCTTCTTCCTTCACTTCCACAGCTCATCTTCCTGCTTTTCCATGCTTTCTTTTTCTTCTTCTCTGTATGCATTCCCCTGCACTCTTTCCTGTTTTTCTTTGCTCTTTTTCTTTCTTCTGTTGTTCTTTCAGCTCTTTCTCCTGCTATTTTCCTGCTATTTTCACCTTCCTATTGATGATTTCCCTGCTGTTCTTCACACTCTTCCCCATTCTTCCTCTTGCTCAACTTTCTTTTCCTCCTACTGATCCTTTTTCTCTTCTTCTTGCTCTGCCCCTACCTTTTCTCTTGCGCATCTCTTTTTTTTCTCTCCTGCTGTTCCTAAAATATTTCTTCCTGTTCTTCTTCCTCGTCTTTTTTCTCCTTCTCTTCTTTCTGCCCTTGTTCTTGCTTACCCTTTTTCTCTCTCTCCTGCTCGCTCTTCCTCTTGCTCCTTCCTTTTCTTCCTTTGTTCCTTGTTCATTTCTTCCTGCTCTTTTTCTTGCTCGTCTAATTTTTTCACCTGCTGTTCTTTCCGCTCGTCTCCTTTCTGCTCCTTCTCCTGCTATACCTCATTCTTTTTCCTGTTCTTCATCTTGCTTGTTTTTCTTTCTCTTGCTGTTCCTCATTTTCCTCTTGAAAATGTTCTTCCCCTTGCCTCCTTCATACTCTTCCACTTTTTTTCTTCTTATTTTTTCTGCTGTTCCACCTGCTCTCATTACATTTCTTCCTACAATTGCTCTCTTTCTTTTGCTCTTCATCCTGCTTTTCCCACTGGTCTCTTACTGCTCTTACTGTTTGTCCTCCTCCTACTATTCTCGCTGCTTTTGACCAACCCTTCTTCATAAACTTCCTTTCACCTTTTCTCATGCTGTTCAAGAGCTTTACAGTATCAGCTACAGAACCGAATCTCAAATTTGCCCTTGTTCACGTGGCTGTAAATTGTTGATGACTGTATGTTGTGTGTGTGTGTTTTTTATTCAGGCTCCATCATTAGATGCTGAAATGTTCCCAGGTCAGGATCAAAGCCTGTTAATGGACCAGAAGCCTATTTACACTCAACAGCAGTACCCTGCGCCACTGTCCCATAACACACCAGGAGGCTTCGCTCCTATGCAGGACGCTGGTTACCATGGCATTGGCCTAGTTGGAGGGCAAAGGCCAGGATTTCCCATGATCCGCATGCAGCCCAGACCAGGTCTCCGGCCACCTGGGAGCGTCCCAAATCAACCTAACGCGCTCAGACTGCAGCTGCAGCACAGACTACAAGCACAGCAGGTAAAAGACCCTGACAGCCATGACTGTATAATAAAAAACTGACATTAGTAACTGTATACAGTAAGGACTTATATATATATATATATATATATATATATATATATGTGTGTGTGTATATATTGTCTAAGCAGTGTTGTATTGGGTTTCTGATTTTTTTACACCGCCATGCAAAAGGATTTCTGGTTCACCTTCTTCAAGTCAAATAAATCAAACAGTGATTTTAGAACACTGAGATTTTACACAAACACACAGACTATACTTCCACCTGCAGGACGATATAGGAACTGCAGTTTGACCTTAATTTCTGATCTCATTTACTTACTCTATTCATTTTAAGCACTGTGTAATGTTATTTTGTTATTTGTTATTATTATCATTTTAAATGTAATTACTACTGTGCCTGAGGATGAATTTAAACCTGGGGTTTTGTAAAGTTATCTGACTTTTTAATCATGTCCGTCTGCCATGTAGGTCACTTTTCACTATGCATTTTTTATTTTTTTTATTATAACTTTTTCAGCGCTGTTACAGATTTCCGACTCTGTCTGTATTTCTCTGCAGAATCGCCAGCCTATGATGAATCAGATGACTGGAGTGTCAAACATGAACCTACCTCTAAGACCCAATGTTCCGAATCAGGTGCGTAAATTAGCCAAGATAAAAAAAAAAAGTAACATAAAATTAGATATCGCAGTAAGACGTTAAATGTTTTTTTTTTTTTTTTTTCAGGGGACCATTAACGCTCAGATGCTTGCACAGCGTCAGAGGGAGCTGCTTAGTAATCATCTGCGTCAGAAGCAGCGCAGCATGGCCATGCGACCTCAGGGCCTCAACGTTCCACCAAATATGGCTGCCAGCACCATGGGCGGCGCCCAGATCGCCCATGCCAACCCTACACACTTCCCCTACACGCCCAACTATGGTACCTGCCAACTGCCATCATCATAACCATAATACAATAATAATAATTAATATTATTAATTAATATAGTGCTTTTTTTGGTGGATTTTCTAATTAATACTAACACTTTTACATATATCTTTGTTCATAACAAAAATGTTAAGAGACACTAAAACAAGAAGAGGCAAAAAAATTTAATAAAGAGAATGAAGAGATGAAGCTTACAACTAGAAGTATTTTTGTGCAAACTGTCAAAATGTAACCGCATCCATGTTACAATGTTCAGGATATCAAACAGACGTTCTTATGTGTTTTCTGACGTCTTATATATATAATATCGTTCATCTGTTTAAATTGAAAGTGTTTCGAACTATAGGTTGGTCCTTGATTGAATTTCTTCTCCTGAAAAATAATAGTGATGCCCACTAGAGGGCAGAAGACGCTTCCAGTACAGAAATCTGTGCTATAAATGATTTCAGGATTATTATTATTTTACTAATTTTATTCAGTGACCTGAAACGTATAACATTTTTCACATGAAAGTATTCAAACTATAATAAAAATCGTTATGAACATTTTTGAATATAAGAACGGTAAAGCGATTCAAGGATTTCGTCCTGTCTAATCAGCAGGAAATGTAATGTTCAACCAAAAAAAATATGCAGTTTACCAAAACTAGAAATAATGATTCAAATCAGATTCATATGTGTTAAACGTCATGTATCTGTTAGGAATAACTCAGCAGCCTGACGCCGGGTTCGGTGGTGCAGCGACCCCTCAGAGCCCCCTCGTTTCCCCTAGAATGGGTCACCCCCAAAGCCCCATGATGCAACAGGGTAATGCCACATTTCAGTCGTCTCCGGAGATGAACGGCTGGACGCAGGGCAACATAAACGCCAACAGGTGGACACCCCACACACACACACATACTTGCACTCTTATGATATTTTGACTGAGGGTTGAATTTCACAATGTCTATAACGTGTACTTTATTATTTGTTTCTTTATAATTGTATATATGGATGATGAATGAGAGAGATCATTGGCTATTATAGAGCAAGCGAATATGCGATTTGTGTGTGTTAGTTTTTAATGTTTGTCTTTTGTTTAAAATAAATGATGAGAGAATGATGGTTGAAGAATAGTTGGATATGACTGGTGTTGTTTTCCTGCTTCTCTGTCCACAGCATGTACACTCAGCAGGCCAGCGGCAGTGTGTATAACAGTAACGGCATGAGCATGAACGTGCCCATGACTCCCAACAGCATGAGCAGCATGGGCCAGATGGGCACAGAGCAGGTTAGACACACACACACTTTAGTTTGTACTGGAAGGTAAACAGACACAGATGTTTTCCCCAGTTTGTCTCTTGAGATTCGTTCTGTCTAGCTGTAATAAAAACAGAAAATGTCTTTTCTTCCTTAGTCTTTTCTTCACTCTTGCGTAATCTGAAACTAGGGAGTAAACACTTCAAAATAAGAATCTGACTATTGCAGTAGCTGTAAGCCCTTTCAAGGGACACAGCATGGGTAAACCTATCACTTTTTGCTTTAGAATAATCTTAGTTTAGCAAGGACGAGTCGAAACTGATCATTGTGGCTGTAGAGTTTATATTAATTAACTTTAGAGGAGACAAACGCATCCTTTTTCGATTCCTACATACATTGTTCATCTGTCAAATCCATCCATCAAGTTCAGGCTTCAGTTCTTCAATAAGCATCTCAGATTGTTGGACCTTTTTCTTGATAATATTCCTTTACTGACCCAAAGCATCAATTTTCCATCTTATGGTTGACTTTTCAACGTTTTCTTGGTTAGCGATTGAGGATATTTCCGTTCCATACTCTGCCGTTGGATGAATCCATGTCTCATCACCAGTAATGATACACTTTACCTTCCTTAAAATATTGGTCCAAATTTAGTTTGCAGATATCTAATCACTTCTGTCTTTGCTCTTCCCTGAGTTTTTATTTTTATTTTTATTATTATTAAAAAGTGCGGATCATTTTTGACTCTCCCTCGTACATTTATGAACGCACTACTCACTTCAACCGTCTTTCTCTACACTTGTGATGCATTATGTGTAATACCATCAGTCCCCTGACAACAGTATAGTTCATATATTGTAGGTCTTACTGTATACTGACGTTCCAGCGTAGCCCCGAGGCGATGTACAGGTACGCACTGAGAGCCGCTCAGCATCTTCTCATCGTTAATGAGGCCAGCATGGTGTCACACACAGGACTTTAGGTTAAAAGGTCTCCGTTTGAGATTTACTAGATACCTTTGTTCATGCAGTCCATTACAGGTTAGAATGTCTTACGTTGAGATGCTAAGTGTCCTGGTTTCTGTAAGACGAGCTCATAAATAATTGAGTCCGATTAATGTGATCTGAAATGGTGATGGAACAGACGGAGAGTATTAGCATAAACTCTCATACATGCACAGACTTCATGTTGTGGAATATGAGGAGTGTTACATAAACAAGTTGGTCACTCTGGGAGAATCTGACTTATTGCAGTATTATCTGCTTAAAGAAAACTCCAGTGTATCTAATCTGAATATAAAACAAATATGAAGTAACAACTGTTAAACTCTTAACAATAAAGTATTTTACCCAAATTTGCAACACGCATTAAGGTGAAGGCATTCCTTTTTAATTATGCTTTCACAAAGATTTTGCTGTATCTGTTTGTGACTACAGTATTTGTTTAACACATAACCACCGATTTTTCCCTCAAAAACAGGCAGTCAGTCGTCTGTAGCCGAGATGGGAACCGTTAATTGATTAATTGGTGCTAAGAATTTAACCGATTATAATATATTAAACGGTAAGGTTTGTTTTGGTAACGTTAAGAACCCAGCTGTAATCTGATGTTAGTTTAGCTATCCTATAGAAATATGGGGAAAAATTTGATTCAGTGATGTATTGCGATTCTTTTGTGTGGCAATTCATCTATCGATTTTTTAAAGACATAATGACAATATGAAAAAAGTTTAGTTGAGATTTTAGCAAATTTATTAAAAAAATAAATTTAAAAAATGAGAAAGCACAAGTACATAAGTATTCACAGTCCTGGTGGTTTCGACCTTCTTCCACTTACGGATGATGGAAG
This sequence comes from Clarias laeviceps, assembly GCA_030014305.1. NCBI lineage: Eukaryota > Metazoa > Chordata > Actinopteri > Siluriformes > Clariidae > Clarias > Clarias laeviceps. Next base: position 15,571,426 of record JAQMYJ010000019.1, on the reverse strand, counting down.
CCACGGTGCTCATTGGGACCTTCAAAGCAGCAGAAATTTTTCTGTAATCTTCCCAGATTTGATCCTGTCTCGGAGGTCTACAGAAAATTCCTTCGACTTCATGCTTGGTTTGTGCTCTGACATGAACTGTCAACTGTGGGACCTTATATAGACAGGTGTGTGCCTTTCCA
>JAQMYJ010000019.1:15546533-15571156 GCA_030014305.1 Clarias laeviceps | reverse complement strand
AATAAAACAACGTCTATCCGACATGAATCAGACATTTGGCAGATGTATGAACATCTGATTAACATCATCTAAAGAGCAGATCAGGAACGTTTTAATTAATTTACGTTTTAAATACGTAGGCTAAGCGTCGTTCTAACATCGAGCACGGACGTCTCGGCGACGTCTGCCAGATGAGCAAACGCCCTCTGCCAGACATCTGCCAGACGAAAAAGATGACGTCACATAGACGTCTCTGCGACGTGTGTGTGCTATCTGGGAAGTCTTATTTATGCCAGTTAGATTTTTCTTCTTATGTCACCTCATATAGGAAATTGTGTGATTTGGCCTGGAGTGGGCGGAGTTTCGGCTCTGCATAGAGGGATCTTGTCGGTGTGATCTGGCAACCGTGGTGTAGACAAAAAAGCGAGAGTGTTTGAATAAGCAAAAATACAAGTTTTTCAGTCAGGACTCGGCCCCAATATAACATATTATCACGCCACCTAGTGGTCAGTATTTATAAACGCTGTATTATTGTTTTTTCTGAAGGTGACCCCTGACGTCTACTGAAAAATGGCTTGTGTGTGTGTGTGTGTGTGTGTGAGTGTGTGAGGTAATACGAGCTTTCCTCACTCCTCCAGGATCATGTCTCGGCTAAGTGACTGAGGAGATGGACCACATTCTCATCTGTCATCTCGCCATGTTATTGAGAAACACGAGCCAGATCTTCATCTCTGCCTTCTGGTGATGCGCAGATAACTGAACAGTTTCCCCGACAAAATATATCCCTTTTTTTCCCCCTCCCTTTTTCCTTCCACGTGGTACAGAGTTATCAAGCGATGTAGCGTCTCGAGCCGTACAGTACAGGAAGACGCTCCTCGCTGTGATTCAGGCACTCTGGACTTAATTAAGTGACGCCTGATCGTTTAATGATCATCCTGAGTAATCAGCTAATTACTGGACACTGCACGTTTACTCGAGATGCTCGTTATCTTCTTAGGACTACAGTGTTAACCGGTTAAGCTATTACTCGGCTAATTTACACACGCCAGGCTCGGCTTTGAGTTCGCCTCATCCTGGCTGAAATGAATTCCTGGAAACTGTGCGTCTGCTCCTGATTTTATTTTCCCACCACAGCACGCCTGAGTGTTTTATTTCTCACATAAGACAATAAGATAGCATCTAGTGGGAAATGGAAACACACACAAACACCTGTTACATTAATCTCTCGCTGCTCTCTCCTTAGAAAGACTAATCACACAGTTCTGCCTGGGTAATTATGTCAGGTAATTAGGGACGCAGACTCCAGGGGTCACTCGGATTAACCAGTGATCCTGCCGTCTGCCTCAAGGTCATAGCAGGGAAGTTCACCCTCCCCGCAGTCCCTCACACTGTCCCTCATGCCGTTCCTTACATTGTTCCTCACATCATTCATTACGCCATTCTTCACGCTGTCCCTCAGGCAGTTCCTTACACAGTTCCTCACGCCATTCTTCATGCAGTTCCTCAAGCTGTCCCCTACACCATTCCTCAGTGTGTTCCTTACACCATTCCTTATGTTGTAACTCATGCATTCCCTTAGTGTTCCTCATGATGTCCCTCATATTGCTCCTCATGCACCTTACACCGTTCCTCACACTGTTCCTCAGTCTGTTCCCTACACCATTCCTCATGTTGTTCCTCATGATGTTCCTCACGATGTTCCTTACACCGTTCCTCATGTTGTAGCTCATACGCTGTCCCTTATACTGTTCTTCTTGATGTTCATCTTGCTGTCCCTTATATTGCTCCTCATGCAACTTACACCGGTCCTCACACCATTCCTCACGCTGTTGCTCAAAATGTTCCTCACGCAGTTCCTTACACCTTTCTTCATGTTGTAACTCATGCTATCCCTTATACTGTTCCTCATGATTTTCAACCCAACGTCCCTTATATTGCTCCTCATGCTGTTCCTCACACCATTCCTCATGATGTTCCTCACGCTGATCCTTGTACTGTTCCTCATGATGTTCCTCACACTATTCCTTACACCATTCCTCATGATGTTCCTCACGCTGATCCTCGTACTGTTCCTCATGCTGTCCGTTATACTGTTCCTCATGATGTTCCTCACACTATTCCTTACACCATTCCTCATGATGTTCCTCACGCTGATCCTTGTACTGTTCCTCATGCTGTCCGTTATACTGTTCCTCATGATGTTCCTCACACTATTCCTTACACCATTCCTCACGCTGTCTCTCATACTGTTACTCTCACCGTCCGTTACACCATTCCTCATGATGATCGTCATGATGTCCTTCATGCTGTCCCTTACACTATTCCTTACCTCATGCTGTACTGAGAAAACGTTGTTGGTGTCCAAGCACGAGTGAAACACTGGGATGAGTGCATAGTGTAGCAGGGGATTATATAGAGAGAGTTTTTACTCTCAGAACTGTCTTATTCTGCACAATCAAAAGTCCCGGTTTGACTTGAACACCTTCTGTATTTATAAAACATGTATAGAATAAACACATAAAACTGACCTTAACCAGGCAGGCTATTATAAACTCACAATTATATATAATATAATCAAATGATTCCAGTTGAAATCAGTAACATCACCATTTTACATCTATAACAATTTATAATTTAATTAATAATTAATAAACTTCCCATTTTGAGAAACGCCACAATTTTAGTTCTTATTTCTCAGTTTATGCTGTACACGTCCCTGTGAACGTGAATGTTACCATAGAAACGATAACGCATTAGAAAGAGTGCATTAATACTCCATAATCCTGCCTCGAGTGACAGTTGGGGACGTCAGTCAACAATCACCAGCTTCCGACCAATCAGAGTGGAGAATCAGGGTCCTGGCACGAAGACAAACTGTCGATTTCTCGGAATCAGTAACTGTGAGGCTGCCACGCTGAGGCGAGTTTGTGTAATCTGGAAGCGAGACTGCGGTGTGTAATTCAACCCCGGCTGTTGGGCTGTAAGTCTGTGCTGTAACAGCGTCAACCGTGCGGTGGCTCAGTGACTGCGGCGTAACAGACAGGAAGCTGGTGTTAAACAGCACAGACACAAACGACTTCCTTCAACGAACGTCCTGCCCCTCAAACTCCTGCTTTCATGTGGGAACTGCGGTGCCAATACTTCTAAGCAGGCAAATCCGGACCCTGAGGATGCGCTCACAATAACCTCGGGACAATACCACAGGCGGGAAATGATTAGATCTTCACATTCACCATGTCAATCACAGAACCAACACACACTCTCTCTCTCACACACACACACACACACACACACAGAGGATTTTACTGCCTAAATATGGGTGTGTGGCATTGTGATTGGTTAGAACAGTTCCACACCCCTCACACACCTCCATGTGAGCAATACCAGGTGTGTGCATGTGTTTACTTCTCTCCCTTTGTATACAGTACGAGTCAACAGTTTTGACACCCTAGACCAGCGGCCTCCAACCTTTTTTGCACCACGGATTATAAAGTGCACAAAACATACAACGTACCATGAAGCAGAATCGGTGTGAGCCTGACCCTGAGCTTGTTTTTTTTGTGGGTTTTTTTTGCGACAAGACGTTCCCATCTAGGACCGATGGGGGACAAAGACACCCGAGGTGTATCCCTTATGTCCGGTCTGGTCTGTAATTCCGTTTTTGTTTATGTAGGAAATGAAAGCAGGGTTTTCAGCGCTTTTGTGCCGATCTCAAGCTATTCCGCTTGTCAGCAAAGTCAGCAGAGTAGAAGAAGTACTTTTAAGGTCGCATCCATTATGGTACGGAGCGTGTGAATCACCTGCTGTGATAAACCAGTAATTTAGGCACCTGAGTCTTGGCATTTTCCTTTTCAATGAAGCTTTCTTTTTGTTGTCAGTCTCAGGGTCTCATCATCGAGTATTTTCCCTTTTTTAAAAAAAAGAATCGCTCCAGACATGTTAGTTTTTGACTCATTTTCATTTTTTTGTAACATTAGCTTAATTTTTATCAGGAATCTAAACCGATACAGAGAAAAGCGTAGGGAAAGAGATACAGGTGATAAAAAAAACTCTGCAGACACCGATAGTCAATAAAATGGAACTTAAAAAAAAAAAAAAATATATATATATATATATATATATATATATATATACACTGTATATAAATGTATTTTAAGAGAAAAAGAAAACTATAAGTTATTTTAAGAAAAAATCCACTTACTATAAAAAAAATTCAATTAATCTTAGAAAAAAATAATCTAATGTATATTATAAAAAATCAAATTCACATCTTTTGTCCTACTTCAAAATTCTGATAATCAGAGAGATTACGTTTGTCTCACTAAACACTTTTAAATATCATAAGTAAGAAATTGTCTGTAAGAACGTGTTTAAAAGTCTGTTGACGCATGCGTGCCCAAATCCTGTTACCTCTGACAGGAACTCGTACTTTTTGTGATTCTTTTTTTTTTCTTTTTGTATTTTGCTCATGATCACACCCTTGCAGAAGACAAATACAGTTGGGTTTCCGTCGTTCAGCCTCTGATTCACACGTGTCCTGATCCATCTTTTCTCACGGTGTTAGATGACACAGTCGGTGCAGATTTTCATTTGTGAAAAGTCGCCTCGGCCTTGTCTCATCCCTCAGCTGTCTCACTTTTACTATCAGCTTCACTGCGCCCTTCCTGAAATGCGTCAGTGCTATTATCATAATTCACCCTCTTTATAGGTAATGGTACAAGTCTGACCGTAACAGGTGGAGTTTTTTTTTTTTTTTTTTTTTTTTTCCAGAATACATTCTCACGTGCAGGTCCGTATTCTCGGGGTCGAGCGGCTTTTGATGAACAATACTGAAAGTGCTTTACACCACAGATGCTGAGGCAGGCTGTCGAATTGGAAAGACTTTTGGCTGACTCAACCCATCGACGTTCTCGAGGCGGCAAAAGCTTCATGTGTGAATGAATGAATGAAAGAGAGGTTGATGAATGACTCAGCACAAATAATGAATGAAGCTCTCGCTGGTTTGTGGAACATGACGCATTCTTGGAAGCACTGGATCCACCTCGTCTTCTTCTTCTTCCTCCTCCTCCTCATCCTCCTCTTCATCCTTTCTGTGCTTGCCCACACTGGAACTCTGTTGTTCTGTTGGGGCTGGTGTGTGTCATCCTAGTGTGTGTGTGTGTGTGTGTGTATGGAGGCTCAGTGTCAGTGGAACTGAGACAATGATTCACCTCACACCTGCTCTGGCTAAGCAGAAAAAAAAAAACCTCCCTCTGTTTCTTTCTGCTGCTCTGAGTTTTCCAGCTACTACACGAGTGTGGGTGTTGTGTGTGATGTAGCCCGTGTTCCTGTGGCTCGGGCTGTCAGAACTAATTGCACTTTTTGAATACTACTCAAGTGTTCATGATATTCAAGCATGAAATTGAACAATGAGGAGAAAATCTTGCCTATGCATAAATGTGTAATATGTATGATACTATTATGATATTGATATACTGATATATATATATATATATATATATATATTTTTTTTTTTTTTTTTTTTTTTTTTACACTTTTCTCAGTACAGCGTAGGACAAAAATGATTTTCAGTTGTATTAGAGCACGTGGTACGAGGTGTACAGTAAGCACTGGTGACTCGCATCTCCTAGGTCGAAGGTTCGAATCTTGCCTCTGGTCTGTGGGTGTAAATTTTGCATGTTCTCTCAGTGCAGTGTTCCTCTGAGTACTTTGGTTTCCTCCTATAGTCCAAAGACGTGCATCGTAGGCTGATTGTGAAATTGTCCATAGTGTTAGAATGGGTGTGTTCCTTGGGATAACCCCTAGACCCCCGTGACCCTAAACAGGACATATAAAAAAAATGAATGAATCAATGAATAGCACTTAAACTGCAGATGAAGTGAATAAACTTTATATTGGAAATCTTGCAATGTTGCTTTAATATATTGTAATGTTTATAGAGCAAAAAGAGAGCGTTTTCACAAAATAATCTTAACTCATCTGTAGTCTTTTTTTTTTTTATATATAGTTTTATTGACTTTAGGATAGAGGAAAAATTGGAACTGCTGTTTACAGCTGCTGTAATGTAAGTGATAATGGGATTCATGAATATTTTGTGAAATGTGCTTAAATTATCTTTTGTGTAAAATGCAAGCAACAAAACTCTTCCTGACATGCTGTTAGAGAAACGTTTTCACCTTCAAGGTAGTAACAGGCACATCACAATCCAATAACAGCGCCTGTACATGGCGTGCGCTTAATCATAACCGTTTCATCCAACATTAGCAGTATATGTATAGTATCCAGTACAGTATATAACTTCCATCTAAAATTGGAGTTTTAAAGTGTTGTTGTTGTTTTCCAAGTGCAGCTCTTAAGCGTTGTAAAGTTGTATGAATATTTAACCAGTCCACCGCATGCACTTGATGTTCAGTGTCGGCCCATTTCTGATTTATTCCCAGCCAGTGTTTACAGTAACGAGTTGCTTTAAATAATTTACTGTTTTTTGTACTTTTAAAGAGTTATGACCTCCTCTATTTATTATCTCTTGGTGGCCTTCTAAAGTTTGGCGCTCTGCCACATAATGAACTGCGGACGATCAGGACCGGAGGCGAAAGTGCTTTTAAAGTCCGACGTTGATCTGCATGATGTGTTACCCTCGTCTCTGTAGTACATCATTGACCTTAATGAAACGCATTAATGAGTCAATTATCTATATATCTATCTGTAATTCGGAGAAAACAGGCTTGTAATGAGATAACAGATACCTTAATGTGACCGATCACAGTGATGGATTTTTACTAATATTTTTCTTCTTTTAGTCAAACACATGAATTAACTTGAACGCGCAAAAGTGATTTTCAGCATGCAAAAACGAGTTTGAGAGCACGCGAGAGCGAGAAATAGTAAATTAAGTACATATGAATAAGTACATTCAAATCCAACTGAAAATATACTGAGACTGCCGTATATTAAAATTTCTATTCTAATGTATACTTTCTTTACATTGTTACAATTAGCATATTGTTTTAGAAATATACCAAAAATACATTGAAAAACAAAGTTTAAATAAGTGTGCTTTGGAAATTAGACCAACCTTTCATTTTAAGTATATTTTCCTATAATTTATTTTTGGAAAATGTACCATGATGCAATTATTTTGAAGTAGGTGTAGAGTTTAATTCCAAACTTGGGTAAAAGCATGATGTTGGTATACTTTTTATATATTAACTGCTGGTACAACTTTTTGTTAGTATATTTGCAATGTACTATAAAAGATTTCAATATATTTGTAATACAATGAAGTGTATTTTTTTTTCACTGGGGAAATCAAGGTTCATGGTTTTAATTTATTTCCAAGACAAATGTATACATTTATTTTGGAACAAAAAAGCATTGTTTAGTAAGCAGGTTTTACCTAAAACATGTAGGTTTATGTGAAGCGGTAAGGAGAACTTTGAATTTGAGAAAGTTTGAGAAAAAATGACAAGAGTGTATAGTTTCATGAAGGTTTGAAAGAATCTGGGTTGAAATTGTTCAGCAATTTTTTCCCTAGTCTTTGCATAATTCCAAATTTGTTATTTCTTTATGTCTTTGATAAATAAAAAAATATATATAATAATAATAGCAATAATAATAGTATTGTCAGGTGCAGTGCACTTCGGTTTATATGTAATGGTTCTGTTTTACAGTAAATAAGGATTAAACTGTAAAGTGTTAAACTCATAATGGAAAGTTTAAACTTTTTTTTTTTTTTAAAGTACCTTCCAATTATAATACTGGATATTATAACTAAAGGCTGATTTATGCTTCTGTGTCAAGTCTACATGGATCCTACTCTATAAGCTATTCAAGTAGCCTATGGCATTGTGAGCGTTTATACTTGTGCGCTGGTGTGTTTGTCTCACGCTCACTGCAGTTACACCGCCGACCTCTAGCTGGTGATGGGGTTTTCATTTGCCACTCTCGAATGTAAGTGAGCAGATCCTGGTAGTGTGAGAGCGAATAGATGTTGAACAGCAGTTAAGTAACTTTTATGTAAATTACTGCACTGGGGAAAAGTATTTACAGACTTCCTCGATTAGTCTCCCCTCGATTTGATCCAAGTCCGGTTTCAACTCGATTGAGAAATTGAAGTGTTGAGGATGAAGTCGTAAATCCGTGGAAGCAGCAGCTATTGCTACCATGTGGACCATTCACAGTTTTTATGGTCTGCATCGTTGGATTTCTAGGCAGGTGAACATCAGGCAAAGCCTTAGGCTACAGTGTTGGGAATGCAGCTAGGCGAGACCTACAGCGTAAACTTGACACAGAAGTGGAGTCAATCAGCCGAGCCAAATTTCAGGATTTTCTGGTATAATTGTAATACTTTAAATAATTTTTAAAGTCATTTATGAAAATGAACACTCCATTTGGCTTGTTTATATAATATATTTGTTTATTTTGTTCTAAAGGTGTTTGTACACAACTGTATTTTCCTTCTTTTTTTTTTTATCATAAAGCTATAATTCACTGGAGTTTGAATACCAGACTAACCCTTTGTTCTGTTTTTTTTGTTTGTTTGTTTGTTTCTCTCAGCCGAAGTATTGTTGACCACGAGTGGATGAAGCGTGATTTCCACCAGCACGGGCCAAGCAACCCTTCAGAGGTTCTCTACACGTCCCCAGAACCCTACAACTTTACTGCCCCCTGCTGGAGGGAGATCACTCTCACTCTTACACACACACAAACACACACACAAACACACACACACACACAGTGTGATATTTTGGACCTTGAATGTCACCAATTAAAATTTATGGATCCCACACACACACACACACACACACGAGGCAACGTCAATTTGTTGTATATCTATAAAACCGCATTCACCGTAGTGTGACTTAGCGTGACTCTCCTATAAATGGTGGCATCAGGATCCTGTGAATGTATTCTTTCTCTCTATCTCTCTGACTCTCTCTCACTTTCTCTCTCTCAGTGAACCCAATCCACACACTCTCTTACAGAATAAGAAATATAATTCTGTCCCAGTAGTCCCACACAGACACCACAGCTGTGCTCAACATTTAAGCCGGTTTCCCTTTGTTTGTTTGTTTGTTTGTTTCTTTCTTTCTTTCTTTCTTTCTTTTTTGCCTTCTTCATCTTTCTTTTTTCTTCTTCTCTAGAGTGAGAGTGATGTTAAAGATTAAACCTCTGCACAGATCTAAATGGTTTGCGGGCAGCGAGATGATTTGTGAAATCGCATATTATCCTGTCCGGTGTATCAAAGGAACAGTTCAGCCAGAAATGACGTGTACACAGTTTCCCCTTTTTAACACCTGAACGTAGTCCATCAGCCAAGATGTGTTTTTGCGTTTGAGGTTCACGAAACGAATGTAGCGGAGAGCAAAAACAAGTTTATCTCAGTGGAAAATATATCGCATAAACACAGATTTGTAAAGGTATTTTTTAAATAAACGATTTTGTGTCAAATTTCTATCAAGCAGATAACATTAACCGAACATGAAGTATTTGACAGGTTTTAAGAGTGTTGTGCTGTAGAATTTATATTTAAAAAAAAGTAAAAAAAATTTAAATAAAAAATTTACTGCGATCTATAATAGTTATTTTGTCCAAATGTTTTATTCTGTTCAAATAAAGTATTCGCAAAGTGTTTGTGTTGCAGCAACACTGTAGGAATGTTGATGAATGTTGCATTAAAAATAAATTATAAATAAAAAAAACTTGTTAAACTGGATTGTTTTCTTTTGCATTAATAAAAAAATCGGATGTAGTTTAAAGCAAATATTATATTTAGAGAACAGATTTGAGGTGATGAGTAAGATGGACAGTGTGCAACTAAACAAGCAAATGTAGGAGATGAAACATATCTTGGCTGATCTTGACTGGATTTGAGGCAGTGGCGACTTTATGTACATTTAATATATATATTTTTGCGATAAAGTTCCTTTCAATTTAATTCTATTCTCATGTATAGTGTTTTTTTTTATTTTTTATGTAGATATCTGTAATGAGCTAGCGATGAGAAGAAATCCCAGAGTGATGCAACGAACCTCGCATTTGCTTCTTCAGCCGTATCGCTTAATATTTATAATTAAGAGTTTTGGGATTTTGGTCCAGTAGTTTCAGATAGAGCAAATTATGGATTTTTTTTCCTTTTTTGTGATTAGCAAATAGATTGTACATACCGATAATAAAATATATATATAAATATATATATATATATTATATATTTATTTTGGATTTTCAGCTCTTCCGTTTTCCCCTTCAGCCTGGTCTTAACTGCTTCTTGAATGTTTTCACGTGTGATTTTTTTTTTCTTCTTTTTAAAAAAAAAAAAAAAAAAGCTTAGGGCTGGGCGATATGGGCAAAACATCATATCATAACATTTTCACTTTCGCAATGTATGACAAATTGTGGTTTGCTAATAAAATTCCTGTATGAAAAGCAGCACTGCTTAAAAAAGGAAATAATTAAATATAAAAAGGTATTAACTTCTAAATCTCGCTCCTAAACAAGAGTCAACCTTAAATTTTGATTTATTATTATTATTATTATTATTATTATTTGACAACTCAAATCCAGGATCAAGAAAAGAAAAAGGAGAAAAAAAAAAAAACATCCACTCACTGACATGAGCAACAGTTCAGTCAGTGTCATGAAAGCATTACTGCTGATCACGTTGTTGTATCGCCTGGCCCTACTTATGGTACTGAAGCAGATGAAGCGGGTTGTTTTAGACAGTGTGTGTGTGTGTGTATGTCTGTGTGTGTGTCTGTGTGAGCTCGCCGTGTGTACGGTGTACAGCTAATTGCTTTGCTTCTCAGCCTTTTCAAATTAAAAACCCGACACAGCCATAAACTCAGCACTGACGTGTTGCTTTTGTCTGTCGTGTTCCAAAAAGACGAGCAATAACTTGGTAAATGTTGCTTTGTTCGATTTTGTAATTTTGTACAAAAAAAAAAAAAAGAACTTTGCGCTCCCAGTTTTTTGACCCAGTATTAAGGATGGATGTTTTTTTATTGTGGTTTATACAGTATATTTGGGGGAAAAAATCTACTAACACTTAAATCTGTATGTTCCTCAGTGATAAGCCGGTGTTTGTGGGGCAGCGCTGGACTTCAGAGGGGGCTATTCTGCAGATCATTGAGGGCCATATATGGAAATATGAGTAGTTCTGAGTGGGTGTGTTATAAAGCCATGGATGCAAATGGGGTGATTTGTTTTCGGTCATATACGGAAATAGGAGCAGCTCTGGGCTGGTGTGATTTAAAGCTGTTTGATGGTAACTTACATATATGAAAGTTCAGAGGAAAGGTCTTTGACATTCATAAATGCATGTATTTATATATTAGCTGAGATAATCTGAGTGGATTTCTGACAGGGTTTGCAAGTTATATTGTTAAATGTGTAGTACAGGGCTGCCAACTTTTCAAAAAGATCTTTGATTCTGAAAATGAATTGGTTCTGCACATGCATGATATGACACCTCCCTTGCACATGCCCAGCCATTTTGTCTAACATTAACCATACACCTTTTACCCTGCATGGCTCAGGTTCTGCTTATTTTAACATTGCAGAGATGTTTAACAATGTTTAACATTGTTAAGATGAAACAACAGATGTAGCTGACTGTTTATTCCAGTCCCAAACTGACATATAAAATATTCACCCAAACAAATAAATATAATCAAGGGCCTACTTTACTCAACAGCCAAATCACCTAAATGCACTCCAGTAGCTCCATGTAGGGAAGCAGGGGTGTAGCACAGAACTCTGGGCCCTTTCCATAAGCAGTCTAGTCTCATTGGGCCCATTTCCTTTCTTGTTCCATATCTCTAATTTTTCCATCCAGAATTACAAGGTCCCTTTTGTCATTGGGGCTCTGGGTGTCCACCACCCACCCACTATGACCCCCCTGAAGGCAGGAAAATTATTTACACACAGGACAGAAAACATTACAATAATTGCAATAAATTTTAATCATACACAAAATTATGTATCAATATTTATGTTCATAAGAACTTACTTGATTAAAAGAATACAACAAAACACACGCAATATTGTGTAAGATGTGACAGAACCAAGAGAATACATGAGGGCAGCGAGGAAAGTTCGCCAAAGTGGATCAACCACTTCTCCTAGGAGAGAATTCCCACAGATTGTGTGAGCATAAGAGAGAGAGAGATTCAAAGGGTGCTTTATTGGCAGAACAAATATAGAGCTTTAGTGTTGCTAAAGCTCAGTATCAAGTCACAAAAAAACGGAAATAAACTGAACAATATATATAATATACAAACATTTAACTGTGCAGTCAAATAATATGCCACTAGTTATGTAACCTACTGAGAAAGAAGGAAAGCAAAGGAGATATTTAAAATAGTGATGATGATGATGATGATGATGAATGAAAAAAGCACAGTCAAAGAAGAATCATTACTGATACAAAAGAATGGGAGAGGAAAAGGAAAAGAAAAAAAAGATACAGAATATAAAGTGGGCCTGTGCTACTTGTGTTATTGTAAATCTCTCTGTTTCACTCTCTCTCGCTTGTGCACGTGTGTGATTCTCTCTTCTTAATTATGTTAGTGGGCCTTTGAGTGTTCTTATGAATATAAAAATATGATATATGCTATATGATAAACCCGATGCAAATATTTTAATGTCACCGTAAATATTCACATGTATTTCACACTTTGGATAATATCATGTCACTACCCTCACTTTCACACGGTCTGTGAATGTTGGTTTATTTCATTAGATTTTTCAACTTTTCAGCAGTTGTTCCAATTATTATCCCACCCATTGCGTTTAATTGACACTGGAGTTCAGTGATTTTGCTTGCATCTTGAACAGACAATTGTTTTGAGTATGAAAGAATAAGAAATTGAGACTGTGTGACGATGAGTGATTGCGTGAGGCTCAAGCTGAGTGTGTGAGAGTTGGCAGCTTTGGTTTAAGATTAATCACTGTACATGCTATCAAACATAAATGATTCTGACAGTATTTCTGTGAGGATTTTCTGTTAAATTCAAGGAATATTTATAATAATCACTATACACACTAGCTCCATAGCTAGCATAAATGAACCTGACAGGTTTCTGACATGATTTTAATTTATATTTATGAATGTTTATAATAATCACTATACATGCTAGCTCCTTAGCTAACAGAAATTAGACTGAAAGGATTTTAAGTCATATTCATAACCGTACATGTTTATAGAAATCACAGTGCATCAGTGAGATTAAGTCATATTCAGAGATTTTATAGAAATCACAATACATGCTAGCTCCATAGCTTACAGAAATTAGCCTGACAGGAATTTGAACATGATTTTCAGTCATATTCATACATTTTCAAAATCCTTGGTGGCCCAAATGTTTGGATCCATAGGGAATCGATCAAATACTATCACATTTGGCAGAACCGACCTATCTGTCTCTCGAGAACCCTGTTTTACATGAGACAGAGTTCTGTTGTTAGTATCAAAGCCATCTTTGGTCTGAATTTTTTTTTAAAAAGTATATTAAGTTTTAAATAAGGAAAACAGTATATTGAACCAGACCCTTGGGGCACTCTATGTACATTCATATGCTAGCTAACTAAAATGTATTAACAATATAAGATTTCTAACAGGATTTTGGTGAATCTTTATCACTTATATTGATATTCTAGCCAGCTAGTTGGCATGGATTAATCTGGAACACTGCTTGAGTGCAATCTTGAAACTACTTTTGAGGATCTGGTGCTAAACATGTGCTTTACTTTAGATATCTTTCATACACCAGGCAAAAGTTTGGACACAAATTTGGATTTCTTTTCTACATTCTAGAACAATACTGTATTTTAAAAACTAGGAAATAACACATATGGCATTAGGTAATTAAGTAACAACAACAACAGTCATTTTAAGACATCAAGGTCAGCTGTTGTGGAAAGAACAGTATTGTCAAGTGCATTTCCCAAACCCATCCCATGATGGAACTGGCATCCATAAAGACCATCCCAGGAAAGCAAGACCAAAACTTATCTCTCCTGCGGAGAAGTTGTTCATTTAAAAATCACCATTTAACATCATCTCAGATTAGAGGCATTATGAAGGCTTTAAAGAACCTAAGTAGCAGACACATCTCAATATCAACTGTTCAAAGGAGATTACTGCATATTTTGCATTGAAGGAATTATAAGGTGTGTTCCAAACTTTTGACTGGGAGTGTATGAGCTCAAAGACACACCTCCCAATTTTCAAGTGCCAATAATCAGTAATACAATATTATAATGTAGCACCATATTTAAATTAAGTTTGGGTGTCTGCAGTTGTTTTAGGAATATGAAGCCTGTCCCTTTCAAATGCATCATAAAAACAGCTGTCTTATAAAGTCCCTTTATTTGAACATAGTTTTATGTATCTCTCTCAGGGAAAGGCAGTCCCATTATTCTGTTTAATGTGAAAGTTTGAGCAACATGCCTGTATCAGTGTAGCTCTATCGTTGTTGGCCATGTAATATTTTTATTTTCTTTACAGAGGTCTCTCTTTTCCCATTATTTACATACACTACTTTTTTTATAATTGACACTTTGAGATCACATTTGGACATCACTCTGTTTTGGAAGTCCAGCGCTGTTGTCCAGCAGAGACACTTGGTCGGGGGGTAGCCGCTTCTTGAATCCCAAAGATTGTCACCATTTTAAATGGGTATAATAAGCCATGAAGTGGAGGCGCTGTAGGGTTTTCTAAAGTCTTTTTAATCAGCCGCTTTACACTGGCACCTGTAGTTCCCTCTGTTGTGAGTGTCATTGTGCTCTGTAGTCGGCCAGTAGCATAGTGCTAACTGCAGGAAGCTAATATGCTAAATGCTATATGTTGCCTTAGACATTAATGTTGCATTCAGGAGCTTTGTGTTACATCTGTACAGTCAGTCACAGTATGAGCTCACCACTTTAACCAATAACTTTACTAACTGCGCTTTTCCTTGTTGCTGGAGTGGTAGCCTTAAGAGTTTATCTTTTGTACTTTAAATATGTTTGGGTTTTTTTTTAGATAAAAAGTGCACCTTAATTACGGTAATTATGTACCTTATTTTTTTTTAAAGGTACACTTTACATGGTGGGTTAAAAGTTTGCATTCTTAGGCAAACATGCAAATGATGTCAACTTCAGCAGCAACTTCTGTATGTGTCTTGTATATATGAGATATATTCAAAGATCTATTTAATTTTCCATTGTTAGGATTGAAAATAAAAATAAAAATAGGACATTTTATATAAAAAAGAAAAATGGAAACGTGCCCATGGATCCATATTATTAGACCGCCCTGTATAAACCATGATCAAGCCAGGTTTAAAGTACAAAAGGTACAGGTACCACCACAGCAACACAGAAAGGAAAGGATCATCTTAGTACTCTTTCCTGGGAGTGCCCTCTAGTGGTGGTCTCTCTCTCTCTCTCTCTCTCTCTTTCAACCATGTTTGTCTTCTTGTAATCAGCTGTGGGTTTATTAGTTGTACAGTTCAGACTTCACCCTTTCAGTGATGATGATGATGATGTTCATGATGCAACGGGAAATCGAAGCAATATGTAATTTATGGACCTTCCTCAGTAAAGCCGACAGTGTTGCGCGTTATGAAATGTATTAATATTATTATGAATTTGTGTGTGTGTGTGTGTGTGTGTGTGTGTCCGTGCACATTAAGAGCTCATCTGTTCACGCGCCTCGGTATTTCTGATATTTAGTATGTGTGAGCGTTTTATGCAAAACTAAAAAGGTTATGCAAGTTGGCAAACTAACGCGGCTTCGCGGATGCTGTTTGATGTTTTGAAATATTATTATTAATAATAAATTACTGTTGTAAATAAAGAATTCTGTTTCAAATCAAAATGCCTCGTTGATTCATTTCCTGAGTGAGAAAAGTGGTTGTTTTCAGTTTGTGATTGGCGCGTGTTCGTTCTCGGACGCTTGAATTTCATAATAATAATAATAGGCTTGGTAATATTTGCTGTATTTCGACAACCTTCCCCCGCAGAAACTTTAAAAACATTAGTTGTAAAATTTGTTTAATTTAACATTGTTTATTTAAAACTATTATATTATTATATTTATATAATATAATAATATATATTATATATAAAATTATAAATATTTTAAACTATCTTTTCGTACACATATTTTAAATATTGTGTATAGTTTACGTTTTTAATTGTATTTTTTTTAAACACGGCCAAGAAAAAAACCCTAGATTTCATATATTAAGTTTTGATGACCATAAATTAGTTTATTTATTTATTTATTTATTTATTTATATGATATCATATAATAATAAGATTTTATATAAATAGTTTTTTTGTTTATTTGTTTTGTTAACATTTTTTGCTTACTTGTACAATCTGTGAACTGGGTGCTGTAATGATACAATTTCCTTTTCACAAGGACAGTACAGGCTCCTTTGTTTATTACATTTTCTGATATCTGATGCGTACTGCTCAGTCACACATGCAGTGCTTGGAAAGTAATATGTGATGTAAGTAAATAAAATGTGAAGAAATAAAAAATAAAAAGCATAAATAGTCTACATGATACTGATCCTGAAATGATGCTTCTGGTTTGGTCACATGCAGCACTTGAGGCAGGTCCTGCATCCACTCCTGCGCTCTCCAGCCCTTCATCACTTCTGGTAACTATATTAGTGTGTACATCATGCATATAACTGACCTCCTAAAATTGAGACCTTTTCTAGAAAGCGAACCATGCATTGGTTCATAGCGATGAAGATTTTATGCAAAGTTTTCTGACACACTTTGACTACAAGTCCATGTCGTATCACACAGCGGAGGGCTATAAATAAATACGCATCAATCAAATAACCAGATTGATTATTAATTATTCACTATAATAATATTCATTTCAGCTTCTTTCTTTATTACTGTATGTTTAATGTTTCCTGTGTAACAACTGCATAATTGTCTTGTTGAAACATGAAATGTTAACAAAAAATCTGCATGAGGTGGCGTGTGTGTGTGTGTGATTATTGTAATGAGGCAGTTGTAGTTAACACATTAGAGAAGTCATTGTTGCATAAGAAAGAGTCTTAGAGAAGGAAGAAGGGGGATCAGGACTGAACATTAAATCCCCCTGGAGGGAGGGGAGGACGAGAGAGAGAGAGTGGGGGGAGAGAGAGAGAGACTTCCCTTCTTTCCTCCTCATGTTTCCAGTCCAGTATCCAAGCTTCAACTGATCCACGTCTCTCTCTATCTCTATCTCTATCTCATTTGCACACACATTTTGCACCGTGTGAAAAAAAAAAAAAACATTCGTATCCAAGAGGAATGTTGTCCTGATTTTTTTCCCATCTGCTTCAAAAGCTGCTTTCCGGTGAGTGATTTACATTTCTTGACTTTGACCCTTTAATTGGCTAAATTTACTGTACAGTTTAAAAAAAGAAGCTCTAGCTATTTGTGGTCAAGGAAGAACAACTACAGTATGTCTTGATTTTTAGAGGCTTCCATGTAGACATTTGGCAACACTACCAGATTTAGGAATTTTGTAAAGCGTATATACTGGAAGATCTACTTTTTATTGCCAAGGCGGACAAAAATGCAGAGATGAGATAGACTGTGGTGCATCACTTATGAAAGTCTTCAAAGACAAAGTCTGCTCTGTTTCAGGTAAACTTTTGCGAGCATTCAAATAAGCTATGAAGAGATTTTATGCATACTATTTATGCATTCTGTCATTTTATGCATAATATTATCATTATGTAATTAACTCGATATAAAGCGATAATAGTTTGCTTTGAATGTGTGCACCTGCTCGTTTACAAATCTGCAAATACCACTGGTTGGTAGACCTATTTATTTATTGGGCACGCTACTCTAGTGTGTGTGTGTGTGCCCGCAGTAATGAGTCAGGCTCGGGAAGTTTATGGAGCATGACACCTCCTTTAATGCTGCTAAAAGAGTGCGGCGCTTCATTAATGCTGACCCTCATGACCCTGATTTGTTTCGCCTTCTGCACGTTTAGATTTTTATTTTTATGTATTTTATGAGTAGTAATATGTGTATAAATTTCATTTATTAATTAGTCTTTTTTAACATTGCAAAACAACTCGTACTGAATTGAATTCTTACATAGGCTACATAAAGGTGCCATAAATTTTGTCTAAAACATTCAAATAGAAATTAAAACTTTTTAGGGTTCATGAAAAAAAATTGATTCTCAATATTTTAGTTTAAGCCTCAAATGCATTAAAGCATCACCTATCAGCACAAATAGCTTTTACTCATAGTGTAAATATTTTTTATATTCGTGGTAAAGAATCATTCAGAGGGGAAACACAATTATTTAAATGTAACTAAAATGTTTATTTATTTAAAAAAAAAAGGTTTTTGTTTAGTTTTTAGTTTTGTGTAGTTTGTTTAATAATTAGTCCGATTATATAATAATAATAATAATAATAATAATAGATTATTTAATGAATGCTCTTTAGTGATGGCTCTTAATCATTTTGTGGTTCTGTCTAAATCAGGTTGACGTTCTGGACTGCAAAATGCAAAATCAGCTAAATATAGATTACAGTTTATATAGAAAACAAACAAACTAAACAAATGTATTTGCATTACTACAATGACTCTTTAGTCTTTTTATCTTTGTCTAACACGACTAATATTTGCGATTATTAAGGAATTTTCTCTCAACTAAGCATGTGACCTTTTTTAATTAAAACGCAACAATGAATAAAATTATATATTTTCCTGATAGGTTGGAAATTGTGTGTGTACAAAATGTTGCTTCTGAAAATCAATTTATATCCAAAATTCACCCCAAAACCCCAGCGGGATGCTTTGATCTTACAGAAATAAAACTTTGTTGAAAGAAGTGTTTTATTTTTAGATAAAAGTAGAATTGTTTTCGATATTTTGCCTGTTTTCAATACCAGGATTAAATATGTAATAATAATCCATAGTGCATATTCTCTAGAGAACATAATCGTTAATAAGAACGTTTTTTGGGCTCCTCTCAATTTCCATTTGGAGTCTTTTCTAAGAAGATAAAAAAATTCATTTCAAATTTCATACTGACTTTATGAAACGACATGATCATGACCAAGTTTGCTTGCGGATGTTCTTTATTTTCTTCTCGTTAGTGTTCTAAAAAATATATATATATTGTATTATTTTTTGAAATAAAATAATAATAATAATAACAACAATAATAATAATAATAATAATAATTATTATTATTATTATTATTATTATTATTATTATGTTCAATTTCTATTATTTGTCTACCTATTTTAGTGTTAAATTGAAAAAAAAACACAAGGTTAAAACGAATAATTTTGAATTTCATTATTTGTTGTCACAAATCAGCTTTACAGCAATACGGTTTTTAGTGAATTTTAAAACTACTATCTAATTAGCGATTCTTAGTCATTGTTAATGAGCTTCTTCTTCTTCTTGTTATTATTATTATTATTGTTGTTATTATTATTATTATTGTTGTTATTATTATTATTATTATTATTATTATTAGTAGTAGTAGTAGTAGTAGTATAGAAATAATGAAAGTGAATTTTTCTCCACATTATAGGCCTCCTGAATCTCCAGATCATCTCGCCATCAGTTCCGCGTGCCTTATGTCTGCTGCGGTGATGATGGCCACCTCCAGTACTTGCATTAACCTGTTAAGGAGAACCCCCACCTTTCAGCCTCTCCATCCTCTCCATCCTGCGCTCCATCCTCCTCTCCATCCTCCTCTCGGCTCAGACACACATTCTTTCCTGAGCCAGCAGTCTTCAATCATCCATGAGCACATATTCAACCTTCCATATTTCAACATCATCCAACCGAATCACACACACAGACCCCAGCACACACCGGGCTCTCTGTCAGGCTTCAGCAGCCCTGTCTCTTCTTCCGCATCCTCCTCTTCCTCTCCGCACAAAGACGCCTTCATGCACCCTCAGATGATGGAGGAATCGAAGCGCACTTACAGTTTCACCCAGGAGGATTTGTTCACTGTGCTCTATGGGTACAGTAAAGACCACCAGCAAGGAGTCGGGCACGCCATCTCAGGACTGTTGCTACCTGATGATCCAGGTATGCTGATTTAACATTCATTTCATATGCGAATTAAACTCCCCTGAGATTATTATTATTATTATTATTATTATTATTAATTATGTATTTTTCATATCGTTTAATTATTATGATTTATTAATTATTTTTGTTTTATTGTTAACACAAATTGATTATTTATTATTGTCATTTGTATGAAATTGTAATCTAAACACATATCTAGTCTCAATCTGTATTATTATTATTATTGTCCATAACAGTACTACTGTAATAAATAACAAATTTAAAGCGTGTGTGTTTTAATTATTATATTAATATATTTTTAGAAATGTATATAAAATTACTAAATATTCTTAATAGTAAAATCTGAAGTTCTTCCTAGTTATTCTCAATAATAATAATAATAATAATAATTCGTGTTGTTCATGTTATCTGGCAATCTGTAACCTAGTCGCCCTCTTAAACAGCCTCATGAATCCAATTCCAGAAATAATTCTGCTAAATTTATATTGAAATCAAATTATTATTTATTACGATTTATTATTTATTATGATTTATAATATTTTTTTAAAATCAAAACATGAGTCAGTAATGTTTCTATCCACTGGGTTTCAGTGGTGCTGCCTGCTAACATCGACACAGAGAGCCTCGAGCTGCCTGAAGGTATGGTTTTTTTATTTTCTTGCCTATCACGTGATCCCAATTAACAAATTTTCCTTAATGTTTGCATTTAATTAATTTTATATTTAATTTTTATCGAATGCACAAAAATCTAATGCATGAAGGGTGAAGATGAAAAATAAAGCTGTTTGTGTGTGTGTTTGTGTGTTCTCAGGTCTGTGTGTTCTCCGCTGCTCGTGCGCCGGTGTTCCTCATTGTGGTGTTTTTGCCGCGCGCAACTCCATACCTAAAGGCACCCGCTTTGGGCCGTACCGCGGAAAAGCGGTGAACACAAGCGAAATCAAGACACACCACGACAACACACTCATGTGGGAGGTCATTATTATTATTATTATTATAATTATAATTATAATTATTGTTTTTGTTGTTGTGTTAGACTATGAGATAGTAACTCGTGCTCTAATGTGATGTATCTCTGTAGATCTTTGAGAAGGGCCGGCTGAGTCACTTCGTCGACGGCGGCGGCGCACGCGGCAGCTGGATGTCGCTGGTGCAGTGCGCGCGCTTCCCGCAGGAGCAGAACGTAGTGGCCGTGCAGCGCGCGGGCCGAATTTACTACGAGACGTGCCGGGAGGTGCGCCCCCTGCAGGAGCTGCTGGTGTGGTATGGAGACACTTACACTCTGTACATGGGCATTCCCATGTCACTCAGAGAGGAGGAGGAGGGCGAGGAAGACCAGGAAGGAGGTGAGGACAAAAGCACATGAATAAGCAGACAAATAAATCTAACATTATGAAAGGAAAGACTGAGGTAAAGAAAGAAAGTAGAGAGTAGAGAGCATACCTTTGAAAAATAACATTTGGACAGAATAAGGAATGATTACAATGTGGGGAAGAATAAAGAAGGAAGGAATATTTGTATTTAATGCAAGAAAAATATATGCAAGAAAATAGAAATAATAGAAATAATGCACAGGGTAATATGGCAGGTATCATGTGCAGGAAGGAAGGAATGGGAAGAATATTGCATATATACCCAACAATAAACAAAAACGAGGGGTCATATGTAAGAACGTCTTTCTTTCTAAGAAAAAAAGAAAGAAAACAACTGAAGCTGGAACTTATAGGAAGCAATGTAATTAGATAACTAACAAATTGTATCTCATTTTCTTTCTGTGTGTGTGTGTGTGTGTGTGTGTGTGTGTAGATTCGGCTGAGGGCTATAAGTGTGATCGATGCGGAAAGGTCTTCGCTTACCGCTACTACAGAGATAAGCACCTGAAGTACACGCGCTGTGTGGATCGGGGAGACCGGAAGTTCCCGTGTCATCTCTGTAACAGATCGTTCGAGAAAAGAGACCGACTACGCATCCACATCCTGCACGTGCACGAGAAACACCGACCGCATAAGGTACAGCAACTCATACCGAGCAACACGTGCACAAGAGGGCCAGTACACAATCCAAAAGAGTTACTACTGTAAATAGAAGATCAGATGTTTGATTTAAGTTTTAATCTCATTGTGAAAGACTTGCACAGAGATAAACTTTTTTCTCTGGTTATATAGTGATTTTTGTTTTATGCAAAAATGCTCTGTTTCAATAATCAGACAAAATAAAACAGTAGCCTATTTTACCTTTAATACTGCATGCTCTTTTAATAGGAAGACAAATCCATTCAAGATCAAAATTCTAAATCTAAAACATTTTTCATTCAACTTTAATTCAAATTAACGTTTTTTTTAAATGTAAAAAAATTTGAAAAATAGGAGAAAGGGTAAAGGATATTGTGATATTTCATATTTCTGGAGCCTGACATTAATGCAGATTTGTAAACCAAAATATATAACACAATAAAAATAAATGCGCAGATTTGCACATTTTAATTTCTTCACGTGTGATTTATTAATTTTGAAGCAATTCTGCAAATTGGTAAAAAAAAGAAAATCCACCACTCTAATATGGCACTAAACGATTACTCAGTAAATAAATAAATAAATAAATGATTCACACATTGCAAATAAAGACGTGCAGTATTCTGTCTTATCTGCATTTATGTTTTTTATATATACTACTGTTTCATTTTATTTCTATTATTTGTGTGTGTGTGTGTGTGTGTGTGTGTGTGTGTGTGTTTAATGCGACGCAGTCCTATGAAAGCTTTAAACGCAGCACCAAAGTTCATCGTTCAGTAATAATCTTAACTTTACGATTTACTTTGGTTTCGGGTGAAAGACGAGGTTAGAGGTCAGAGCCTAAATGTATGAACCGTGACCTCTGACGCC
Source organism: Clarias laeviceps (assembly GCA_030014305.1). Lineage (NCBI taxonomy): Eukaryota > Metazoa > Chordata > Actinopteri > Siluriformes > Clariidae > Clarias > Clarias laeviceps. The sequence goes on along the minus strand of JAQMYJ010000019.1, from coordinate 15,548,219 downwards.
ACCCTGCTTTAGAAATGATGAGGAATGTTGAATGTGACAATGTTCAGATGAACGGGTTAGTGTTTCCAGCTCTAACACTCTCTCGTGCCGTGTCTCTGTGTGCAGTGCTCAGTGTGCGGCAAAAGTTTCTCTCAGTCCTCGAGCCTCAACAAGCACATGCGCGTGCACTCCGGAGAGCGACCTTACAAATGCGTCTACTGCAACAAGGTGAGGAGGGGAAGAAAAAGATTTCATGGTGTGTTTAACGCGAGTGTGTGGTCATTGTGTACACTTTACATGCTAATTAATGCCAGATGCACAGCCGAATCCTATTGTTTACCGGGATTATACGCCTTTAATTTATGACTAGCGCGCAGGAACAAAAGTTTTCCTGCTCCTCTTGTCTTCGAACAACACAAAAGAGGGAATTACAGACTCCTGGCACGGGGTTGAGTGTCACCCACGATGAGGAAGTCTTTATTTTTCTCAAACCCATTGTTTTTAAATATAACAGCATATACTGTATTACCATTATTAATAACAACAAAATCCGGTTATACCATATGACGTCACTAAGGATCATCATGTACGATGTGGTTATGTTATACTTCATTGAACTGGCCCTGAACTTTGCAGATTGCTCCACCGACTTTCATCTGGCATTCATTTAGAAAAATGTCAAGGGAAGAAAAGTATTTTTCTGAAGTATTGCCTTGCAGCAATAAGGCTACTGCGGCTAAAAATTAAGGGAAGCTTATAGCATTCAGTTTATCCCAGGGCACAAAAAAGAGAGACAGAGACATTCAAGAAGTGAATAGACTCATTTTATGATAAAAATTTATGCAGCAAAATTTGTTCTTTTTTGCTTAAGTAATTTTTGTCTTGACTTTTCTTCTGCATAGAATGAGACAGTTGTTCTTAACAAGTCTTCAAACTGCACAAAGAGTTGATGATGTTTCTGTAACTTGAACTGTTATTCCGTTAATGGTAAAAAAAAAAGAAAGAAAAAAAAAAAGGGTGATTTCAAGATTCCTAGATATTTGTCTCTGAAACAGCCAACATTTAGACTGACTAACAATCCAGCATCTTTGGAAATCAGACATTTGTCCCTTCTAGGCATGCTTAAAGACTGGTAAAATTTGAAAAGAAGGAAACAATGAGTTAGTTACAAACTTTAATGCAAACAATTTATCATAAAACTATAGAGATCTATGTACTGTATATATTCAATAGCGTTTCTAAATTGTGACTCTTTTATGGTTGTTGTTGTAGGCGTTCACGGCTTCGAGCATCCTCCGCACACATATCAGGCAGCACTCAGGTGAAAGGCCGTTTAAGTGCAAACACTGCGGGAAAGCCTTCGCCTCTCATGCCGCCCATGATAGCCACGTACGCCGGAGTCACGCCAAAGACAAACCACTGACATGTGATCTCTGTGACAGCACATTCGAACAAGCCGAGGAGCTTAAAGAGCACATGAAGATCCACAAAAGTAAGTTCATACTTCATATCCTATCAAGTAGCCATCAGATCTGTTATTAGTTATTCATTTTGTTGACTTGGATACAACTTGTTTGCTCCATCAACTTCAACTTGTTTGTTCAGTGTGGTGTGTATTTTCATATATTCATATTGTATAAACTGATGATGTAACCTATGTTTTACTATAATTTTATTTCTGTATTATTCTGCTTTAATTTATATATA
>JAQMYJ010000019.1:15514691-15546433 GCA_030014305.1 Clarias laeviceps | reverse complement strand
TTAATATAATTTTTTTTCTGTATTTTTCTGCTTTTATTTATATATATATATATATATATATATATATATATATATATATATATAATTATATATAAATGTTAGCTTGTGTTCAGCAGCATCTTTATTAATATATGGCTGAAGTTCTGTGACGCCATTGTGGTGGGAAGTTTTGGCTCCACATAAATTATTTACAAGTTTTACATCCGCAGTGCATCTTTACGTCCTCTGTGCATTTGTGCATTTATGAGAGGCATTTATCTTATTGAGAAAGGTTCGCCAATGACAGCAAAGATACTCATATATGTAAAAAGGACTTTTACTCTGCAACTCAATCTAGTTTAGTTTATAGAAGGAATCTACTAAACATTTTTTATCAGTTTATTTTAAAAAGAAGATTTTCATTTGATGATATGTATTTAAAGGGGCAGCGGAGTCTCTGGGTTGATCATCATCACTGGGTCACTGATGTTGAGCCCTTGAGCAAGGCCCTTAAAATCACTCCACTATCACCGTGCCAAAGCTCTGATGAAAAAGGAGGAGGGTTGGGGATTGGGATAGCACCCTTGCCGCGTAAAAAAAACACCACTGCAATAGAAATGACAGAACCCATTGCCCAATGTACTGAGCAGCAGGGAAGGGGAAAAATTGTGATTGATTGATTCACAATGATTCACAAAAGTTATAATCCTTATAGTCTTTATATATAATACATTCTTAATACTTATGCTTCACATTCTATGTTATGTATTTTCCACAGAGCGCCAGCTTATGCAGTCCCCAGCTCTTGCTTCCTCTCCTGGAACACACACGGCAGATCAGAGTGGCCCTTTAACCACTGAATGTGCTCGAGTGCAGCAGGACATCACCACAAGTCTCCTGCCCTTTCCAGGAATTACCTCCAGTTACAGACCATGGAATTAACTCACAAATCATTGTGACTCCATCCTCAACTACGCACTAACATATTACACAGCATGGCTGTGAGCCAATACAAGACACAGGCCCTAGCTCAGGCACAGGATCCTGGACATTTCTTTTCGTTTGTGTTCAAAATGGTACACTAGCCTATCTTTGAATTGGGAGGAACAGGCTAGGCGTCAGCATGTCACGGCTGAAACGCAATGTGATTGGATCTTCAGGAGCGTTCTGGAGTTCAGAAACAATAACCACTAGAGTTGGTCAAAGTTTTCATTTCCTGAATAGAGCTACACAGTAAGGGTCGGGAAGAAAATGTATGTAGCTTTTGTGTTGTCTGTAATTAATTAGTTTTTGTGGGATTAAGTTAAGCTATACTCTATTAGTACAGTTATTATTTTTTTTAATTACATTGGATCATCAACTATTTTCAGAAGCACCATGACTACAAAAGTTTGCTAAGCCACTAACCAAGTCAAAGAAATTACTGGTGAATTAGACTAAAATAAGGCACCGATGTGGCACTGCATGTAGCATTTCCAGTCCTGACCAGTCCTCATTCTACTGTCTATATATAGTTTCATGTGTTCTTCTTGTGTCAGCATGGGGTCTCTTCCGCCTCCTAAAAACATTTAAACTCCTATAAACTGCCTATACTAAGTTGCCCCTTGGTGCAAATGTATGTGCATGGTGCCTTGTGATGGAATAGTGTTTTCCAGTCTCACTTTCCATGTTCCAAGGATACAGTCCAGGTCCTCCTTGACTGTGACCAGGATAAAGAAGTTACACGGTCAAATGATTGAATTAAGCAATTGTGTCATGTCAAACGAAACAATCGACTATGTATGCACAATCATTGAAAACAAAAGGATACTTGAAAATAAAGGATTGTTAATCCTTAAAAGACACTAGAGAAATTACACAAGAGCATCATGGTGGGGAAAGGCAGAGAAGACATCCGTGATGCAGTCATGGACATCAATGAGAGAACCTTCTAGACCCAAGGCCTGTTCAGCTCCATTAGCCTACTACTAATCAACTTTCAGTCTTCAATTCATCCTGTTTTATTCTATTTAATGCATATGGAAGAAGCTTATATTTATTCTAATTTACTCTTGTGGAATTTATATGTTGTGATTTAACAAGTCTTAATTTATTATATTGTATGGTTTTAACTAGAAGTGGTGTTTTGTTGTTTGTTTCAGCTTGCAGCAAATTACGATATCCAAATTGCGCTGTACGAAATCTTATTTTATTTATAATTGTTTATTATTAGTTTTAGTTGTCATCATTGTTCATGTAACTAATCATGTTTGTATTGAATGTAATTTTTTCGTGATTCTATTCACTATAGCTATAAGCTAAAACATGGTGTTGTATCCCTATCAAAAATCATACAGCATGAATAATGAGTAATCTCGTTAATTCAGTAAAGAATCATTTTACACAATATGCGTGGTGGTGTTATTTGTCTGAATCAACATGATATATAATTAAATCAGTTCAGCGCCAAACTTGAACAGAAAGTTGTTGTTTTTTTCAGGTTAAAAAATGTTGCTAACTGGATCATTTCACACTTATTTTTAATAGTTGCTGTTTTAAATCTGGAGATAGAATGATATATAGGCTCAATAATACGCAATTTTGTGTATGTGTGTGTGTGTGTGTGTGTGTGTAAATTTGCACATGTGCAGTAACGTAACTGTTATCTTATGAGTGTTATTTGTTAATTGTAATGTGTATGTGTGTGTTTTACTAAGTGATGACTAGGGGTGGGAGAGGAGGGGCATGAACCTCCCCCAACAGCAAATTAATGATAATAGACTGCTGAGATGTGGTGTGTATAGTGAAGGCACAAGAAAACAAAAGCAGCCTTTCTGACATCTGCCACCCAGTTTGTGTGTGTGTGTAAAAGGAAAGAGAGAGAGAGTGAGAGAGAGAGCAAGAGAGAGAGAAGCACTCTGCCTAATTACATGTTACTTCATCAGTTCATGTACGCTTACGTCACCCTTCGACCTTACAGTCATCAGTCAAATACACACTAACAATTAATGTGGACTAACTACAGTTAGATAACAGATAACATTACCTGGGTAGAAAAAAAGTCGTTATCTTTACTATTTGGCAGCCTAAATTCTACTGAAGGTACTAAAATGCTCATAAAAATATCCTTTTTTTGCCTTTTAAACGCAACACAGCTAGCAAGGCTGAGAGAGCAACAAAGCTAAAATGCTAGCCAAAGAATTGTTACAAATACATTTTCTATATTTTTTTCTATTTAAAAAAGTTAAACTGAACAGGTTAGCCAATGTAATTCGGACATATTGCTAGCAAATGCTTGAATCTATGGAATGAAAGTAGTAAAAAGTAGTGAATGTTGGTGCTTAAGCTAAAATGTTACAACATGAGTTATTACTAGCCATTAATGAAGTTCATAACATTTTATGTTGATTTTGTCTAATACTCATTTCTTAATTCCATTCTTTTTGTTAATAGCTAGGCTTTTTGTTAATAGCCTGTGGTAATATTTGTTAGCTAGCTAAGCAAAGGTAGCATAATCCAAAAACATACCTTAGGTACAGATAGCTAATACTAAAGCTAAAAATGTACATGTGGCTTGTATTGCTTGTTGTTAGTTTTTTTTATGATTTACTGAAGACTTTGCTATCAATGAAGATGTTGTTATCAATATCTCTAGCTAGCTAAAGTTACCACAAGTTATTGCTAGGTATTACATCAAAAAAAAATTTCATCTCTTTACTTTTGTCTTTCTTTCTATTAGTTGACCAAAACATTATATTGTAGTATACAGTATATTCAATTCATATCAATTAAATTTAATTTATATAGAGCTTTTATAAAAAATTGTCTCAAAGCAGCTTCACGAAAAGAAAATTGATGGAAGTTTTATATATATATATACTCAAAAAAAATAAAGGGAACACTTCGTCCCAGTTTGACTTGAACCATGCATACACATATGAGAGGCATTCAAGTCAAACTGGGACTAAGTGTTCCCTTAATTTTTTTTTGAGCAGTAGATATATAATAGTATTATATTTAACTAAATATATACAAATATAAACATGTATAAAAAGCAATAAAACACACATTTTTATACAAATATTCTTAACAGTTTCATGGTCTCTCTCTATATATCTCTCCTGGAGTTTTATATGCTTGTTTATAGGCATTGATTGAATCTCATAAGCTATTAAACTCTGCCCCCTCACCACTGGAGATCTATAATTCATATTCATCTTACTCTTAATTTGATATTACTGATTTCTCCTCTGAGGCGTGGACATGGATTATTATGCTCAATGTTGACCTCCAAGTAATAATTCTTTCTAAATAAGAACTACAGGGATGTAAATAAGGAATGTAGTGCTTATTTATGTATGTAGAATGTACACAAGTCAAGATAATAGTGTGGTACTGACCTTTGGCAGACAAGTGTCTACCATGACATCGGTCACAACAGCAGACAACAGATATCCCATTAACCGACATTAGGCAACTATGTATTTTTGCTTATTACATTCAAGGTATATTTTGATAATAAGAAATATAAATAATAAGAAAAGCCTCACAATTGATAGCTTCTGTTCTGCTGAATATTTTCATATGCAGAATGTTGCAGTGGACTTGGTAACATATTCAAAAGAAAAACAAGTGTGTGAAAATAGATGAAAAAAGTAATATGAATATTAATTTGCAGATGTTTATGATTTGTTATAATAACATGATTACCTCAGACAGTGTACAAATATGTGATTCCTCCTGTATTTGGTGGCGTTTGCTAGCAGTCATGATTGTTTCCATTGCAAATGAGATGATGCTATGTCTTGTGTTTGAATCTAGTTAGCTTTTTAGCTTTTGTTGTTTTCTTGTTGAACGTGCTGGAGACTGGTTTAGTATGTGGTAAGTCCTTTTTGCCAGCTAGAAGTAAGTGGCACCATGCCGGGCAGAACATTGTGACATCAGGCGCAAAAGGTCTATAGGTGGGGCTGTATAAGGCAAAATGTGTACTGCACTCAAATCTGTCATTCTAAATAGTATTTTCAGTTTTTAGTAATTTTTCACATTGGCTTGCAGAAATATTCACCCTTTACATTTTGGACACATTTTGTAGTGTTATGATTGAATCCTAAGGTGACTTTATTGGGATGGTAAGGGGTGAACACATATGAAAATCATGTATTTATGTAAGTACAGCCCTAAGTATTCATCTTAAAGGAATCACTATAGAAAACTAACCAACCCTTGAAGAACCAAATTTTCCAAAACTGTGTGTGGTTGTATTTGATTACAAATGAAGTGACATTTGACAAAAAAAATAAATCTCGATGTACTGTAATGACTGCTCCCCTTAGCACAAATGTGTTTTTCAGTTTTGAAACTATGAGCTAATGTATCTAACAACGATGGCAAAACTGGAGGTAACATGCATTATAATTAGCCACACCTCTTATCCGACTTGTTGTATGTATCTAAAATTAAAACCTACTCATTTTATAGTGTACTGTTTTGCTGGTTTCACAATTTCACAGTCACATTTGGAAGCATATCCAGTGTACTTATTAAATCTGACAAAGCAATGAAACTGGATTGTGTCAAATTAAGTGCCCTAGCAGGTACAAAATACCTATAATATACTGAAATATTTCTAACCTGAATACCAAACTAACTTCCGATGCCCACTGTTCTTGTCTCTAGCATCCTCTGAGACATCCTTTAGTGCATTATTTAATATAACAGTATGACAGCACATCAGGACAAATATTTGAGATACTGAATAGCTCAACAAAGCTTGATTGGGTGAAATGTTGTGTCAAATTAAAGAAAACTACACACGCCCTTACTGCATAGAAGATCTGCCATCTTTCTGACTCTCTCTTGGTTACCTGTCAGTTCCTATTTCAGCTGCCCCTCCAGTCACTACAATTAGCCTTATTGATTCTCTAATAGCATGAGCACACAACACAGGACTGGTCTCAAACCAGCCTCAGGCTCTTAGCTGAGTGCAACCATAAATGTAGCTTTAAAGTGACGCACACACACTCCGAATAGATTGAAAAAGAGGTACATGCTACTTGGTTGTTCCTGGTTAATAATTAGTTTGGCAAAGCATTCGATTTTTACAACAATGGCAAATTTTTATTATAAAATCTCCATGCTGATAAATCCTGATGAAAAATCTAGGCAGTATAATTTCCACTAGCCTCAGGATAGTAGGTGTGTGTCCAGGTGAGAGTGAAAAAAAAAGAGATACCAACAATTGTACCGAACATTATGGATTATGGTATATGCATGAATTAGTTTCCAACACTTTTTCTTTATTTGATACTCATTGGCACAGTCTATAAGATTAGAGAAATTGAACCAAACTTATTCAAGGTTGAAGTTAACTAGAACTTTGACCAAAATTAGTGAATATTTTTGAACATTTGTCAATTTGGTAAGGTTTAAACTGACTGAATGAAATATATTATTTAAAATCATCTGCAAAACATTTATAACGGGTTCTAAATAACTTTTTTGCACTTGTTTCAGCATTGCTACTGTGGTTCTAACTTTTAAAAACATGAATTAAAGGTCAAATTGAACCAGAATTATAAAGATATGGTTATTATAAAGATATGGTTAAACCCACTTGAATTTCTTATAGTGAGAAATTCATATTTAAAAAATTGCAACGAAAATAGTGTACATATATGTATATATGAAAAAAAGCTTCCATAAAATGTATTTATTTATTTATTTAGCAATGCATTCCACAAGTTATGTAAAACCTGATGATCCATAATCCCTCAAATCTATCAGGATGTCACGTGAGCATGAGCTCCAAAGAAAGAGATAAGACTCAGATTATCAGGTTATAATTGTCTTACAATTTTAATGGCTGATATCACAAAACCGGCTTAAACAATGAGGTAGGAATAAATGAATGTATCATTTTGTATTTCTGTTTCAATATTTTAAGCAAATTCTAAGACATTCTGAATATGAAAATCTCCTATAATATAAGAAAAAAAATGAAGTAGGTTCCAGAGCAGCTTGCTGACATGTTGAGTCTGTGTTGTGATGATGATGCTGATTTCCACTGGGACAGTAGAGATAATCCTCAGAAGAAGAAAACGAAGAGAAAAAAACAGCCTGAATGTGGCTCATCGGCTGAAAGGCAGATTAAACACAGTAAAGCTGCTTCATATTGGCTAAAAAAAAACAAAAAAAAACAGAGAAGGACAGTGAGACACAGATTGTCCAGATGACAGTAGCAGCAGGGCAGATGGACAGATGCTTGTCTGCAGCTTCAGTAAACCTTTACTGAGAGTCGGTCTCTTGGGACAGCACACACACAAGCACACATGCGCACACTGCTTTTATTTTGGGTTCTACTTCAGCTTCAGGGCTCAACAAATTGATTCAATTCCTCCATTGATCAAGATCTTGATTAATGAAAAGACTTATTGAGAACTTTACTGGAATGTGATGGAAAATGATCCTAAAACATAGAATAGACTATTCCATGTACATGGAGCTAATGTGTTGAGAGTTGTAAAGTGATAATATTCCACATATATCACTTTAAAAGCAGTATTGGTAAAGTAAAATTTGCTATGATTCTTACTTAATAATTAATTGTTTGCTTTTTCAGAAAAGCCCACAATGTTGTTCTCTATTGGCTTATAATTCCAAGATTCCTGAATTTACAAGATGCATGACTGATGACTTTTTGTTCTTCCCACCAAAGGAATGGATTTTCTAATTAATAATGACAAGTTAGGTTAAATAATAAATAAAATTGGCAACTTGTGTAGTTTTCATGTGAAGTGTAAAACCCATCAGCAAAAATAACCCTAGGGGTACACTGTTGACCCAAAAGTATTACTAAATAATAATTTTTTAATTACTGTTAGCTTAACTGAAATTAAATAACATTTAAGAAAACAGAGCAAGACAGCTAGCTAGCAATCTGGTCATATAATTTGCTATTAAATATAGCTAGCAAACTTAAGTTATCCCAAAAAGCTGTCAGGAGTTGGTTTAGCTAGTTAGCTAGTTATTTAGTTATTTAGGTAGCGACTGTAACTATAAAATTGAATAAAGATTGAATAAATATTCTGGTGTTATTCAAAGGCTAATCATTACCTCGCTAAGTGACTTAGAACATTGCTAAGTGTTAGCAAGAGGAAGGAATTGGCGTTTAAATAGTGATATTTTGGATTTAAGCAGCTTCAGATCCTGTTTTTCTTTTAGATATAAGTTCACTGTTACAGAATTTTTTAATTTTTTTTTTATTTTTTTTAACTTTTTACAGGAATCGGGGTTTACATTTTTAACAAAACATTGTTACAGATTTGAATGAAGCATTGTCATTCATGACATGCGAAAGAGGTCTCGCCACACATGCTGAATACAATGGGCTCAGCCATCACGTGAATGAGTGAGTGAGTGTGTGTGTGCGTGTTTTGCTTTTGTCTCTGTTTCACAGTTATTCCACAACAGTAAAACAGAGCAGCAGGAGAGCTGAGAGAAACAGAGGAGAAAGAACGAAAGAAAGAGAGAGTGCTAGTTAGAGACAGAACCACACTGCTGGAGGTCCACTGTGGTTGTGGTGATGCCACTTGTGGTGCGGTCACATGCACTCATCCTCACACACACTCCTTTTTGATGGTCCATGTCCATATGAATTGCATGACTGGTCTCCTTTTCACAGAGGTCGAACTCCTGGGGTTATAGCGATTGATTTAGTGCGGAGGAGTGTGTTCTTTCAGTGCCACACACCCGCACACAGACACACACCAATCTCAGCTCTAGAGGCATTAAGGTACTACATAAAATGCATTTTAGTTGACTTCTTTACATTACTGTGCATAATTACATGTATTATAATTATGATTATGATAATTGTCCAATTGAGATGTTATTTAATTGGACATTTGTGTACAGTTTCAGCACTTCATTACAGTCTTAGGAAAAAAAACTGTAAACTTCAAGAGCCTTCAGAAGAGAAGAATGAGTGTTTTGTGGTTTCATTTTAACCAGACAAGATGCATTTTTTATATCGTTTACTTCCAGAGAAAAAACTTATGATGTCATTATTTAACTAATAAAAATTAGCATTATACTGTAGGTTAACCTCTGTGATATAATAGGAATAATACATTTAATAATACATGCTGCTAGGAATATAATTGCCTCTATGTAAAACATGACACTGGTTGTTTTATAGCTGAGCTATAAGGTGAAAAAAAGAGAACAAGATTGTTCAATTAGATTATCTCAAAGATTAGGAATTTGGAAAAATGTTGCCAAGTCTAAAATAGATTATTCTACACATAATTAAAAAACAGAAAAAAAGAGATAGTTCTGCTGTTTTGCTTTTTTAATTCCTTCATTGTCTCATTTTCCCAAGTGACTTTTGTCCAAGAAAAAAAAAACAGTGTGTACTCACAGGATTGGACTCAGATGGAAACAGTATGGCATAAGGTGCTCTTTCTCTCTTTCTCACTCTCTCACACACACTCTCTCTCCTAGTCGCACTCATTGCTAATGAGTGTGGTGTGTGCTGTAGCTAATGAGCACTCAGGTTTCGAGTTCATAGCCTCACTAGCGCTTTGATTCTCCGGCTTCTATTGTGCGGCTCAAATTCAGTTTATTAATCTGTACAATTTATCCTGTTTAGTTTTGCCTGGGACCAGGAGCCTATCCCAGGGAGCTCAGGTGCACATGGTGCACCTTGGATGGCATGGCAACCCATAGTAGCAGTGCACAAGCACACACACATACACACACTATGGGTGATTCGGAAATGTGAATCAGTCTATACTGCATGTTTAGATCGGATTTTATATTAACATATTTGAAATTAATAGTACATAAGGGTAAGGGCAGTTTCTAATTTAATCTGGTGCAAGAATATAGAAGATGAAAGAAAGAAAGAAAGAAAGAAAGAAAAAAGAAAGAAGCTCTATGATGCACAGCTAGAAGGTTGCTCAATATCTGCCTCTAACATTTAGAGCAGCTGCCAGCATATATGTCGACATTTATGCATGCTTTATACAAGCCGAATCTCTAAACCTAGCTTCTTTTCATCTTAATACTGATACTGAACTGATCATCTTGATGTCTGATCATTGTAATGTCACACACTAAGGTGACTGACCCTGTGATTATTCTCTCATTATTCCTCCCCGTTTAGTCTGAGCTGAACAGAATGTCTCTCCCTTCTCATTCTTTCTCAACTCCTCTGTCCATCCTTCTCTTTTGTCAACATCGACCTCAATCCTCCCATAGGTCAAGCAGAGAAATAAAGTATGACGAGGGTTCTGTCCCAAATTCTGGGATTCTTGTTTCTTTTCAAAAGTAAAAAGATAATTCTGTGTTTTCTATAACACACTTTTAAATGGTGTGCTTTCAGGAGACTGCTATGGAGCACTGAATTTATTAATAGCAAAATGTTGTATGTGCACAAATAGATGCTAATAAGAATGTAAAAAGTAACTGGCTGTTAATACTGTACATGCCTTTTTTTTTTTTTTTTTTTTTTTTTACATGATTTTCAATTATTTTATAGATTTTCTTTCATTTATTAGAGAAACTAAGCCAAGTGCATGGTTTAATCCTCTCTGAAAGCAGTTCCTCCTTGTAAAACCACACTGCTCTCTAGCGCTGCAGGACATCCAGCCTCCTGCTGAAACATTTATGAAGCCTTATGATCCTCACTCAGCCTAATGTACCCTAACAGGCCTTTATGGTCTCTCAAACTTAGCTAAGCCTCCAGCATCTAACTCCTTAACACCCCTGTCTCAGCGCTTTCTTAAAAAAGAAAAAAAAGAAAAAAAGAAATTAGTGCGTTAAAGCACTTTGTATATCCTCATGGATGACTGATGTGCCACGCATCTGAATTTTATGTTTTTCAGTGTTACAGTGCTTAGTTAAATGGTTTGTTAGTAGAAAGCTGAATTGCACTTTTATATTTTTTCGACTTTGATTAGCACGAAATATGCTACGTTTAGAATCACAGTAATATAATATAACATATATTTAATAGCTAGTTAAAGCTTTGAAGAGTGATCTTAATATTCATGTTATTTTTAAAATAGGTGTAGAAATGAAGAAAAAAAGGTCAGAAAGTGTAAAGAGGATAAAGGAACGTGACAGAGAAAGAGAGACAGAGGGACAGTGGTGTGACCTTAAGTTGTCATTGTGCTGTCAGAGGCCTGACTGGACATTAGGAGACCACCGTTACTAAGTGTGTGTGTGTGTGTGTGTGTGTGTGTGAGTGTTAAAGCTGAGCCCCCAGGAGCCTGTTTTACTGCACAGACCCTGTGCCCGTGTTTACCCTCGCATGTCGAAAAGGCCATATGCTAAATGGCTAGAGTTTCCGCTCAGATTTCCCATCTTACACACTCGCTCATTTCAAAGAAGCCACGGGTTAAAAAAGCGTCACTTAAAAGCAAAGCGATATTGAGCTGTTTGATGTTCAAGATGGAAGACTTTACACCTGAGAGGTCCTAATGATAGCGAAAATTTTTTACCTCATCTGACTGATAAATTCTAAGTGAAAAATTTGATATATATTTATATATATTTTTATATAACCATTTATAATAAAATATATTTTTTTCTGGAATATTTAAAGAAAAAACTGAAGTAACAATATAATGAAAAATTTTGGAATTATAATTAAAGATTTTTTTTATTCAGTGGTTTGTAAACTGAAAATATACATGGATTATAAACTTATATGTACATTGATTATTAGACATTAGTTCAGTAAAAGGTCAGAAATGTTGCTTAAAAAACAAAACTATTTTTTAGCATGTCGTTCAGCCTTTACACAGTCTAAATCAATGCTGCTGAAATGGAGAATGTGTTTTCATCCACACTAGTCAAGCTAATGGGTCAGAACATCATCTTAAAAATGGCTTCCCATCAACACACACACACATTCTGCATAGGAGAGATAGAGGTCAATACAGGCAGCCTTAAAGGTGCCCGTGGTGTCCATTACACACACTCTTCATTACTCACAGACGAAGAAAAAAAAAATGCATAAAAAGTGAATCCCATCTCAGGTCCCTCGTGTGATTCAACTACAATTCTCCAACATCCGTGTTTTTGCGCTTCCTGACACAAAATATCCACTCAAAACTGATATCACGGTCACATTCAGAATCAATAACGGGGAAAAAGACATATTTAATCTCTTGAAGCACATGTTTTCTGGGCCAAATTGGAGTGTTGTGGTTTCTGGGTGGTCAGAATCTTCGCTTAAAGTGTCACAGGGGGGAAAACGGCCTGTTGTACGGAAGGAGGTGAGGGACATTTAGTAGTTTTCTCTTTCATGGAGTTCTCTGGGGAGCAAAGTGGCCCGACCAGGGAGGTCATACAGGAGGCCACCCACAAGAAAATGCCCTTATATATGAAAATTAGCTGCGTGTCCATATGTGTGTGTGTTTGTGTATTTAAGGTGGTGTATATTAAAGTAAACCATAGTCACCTTTTGTGAAAAGAATTTTATATCCTAGATACATAATTACACACCTATACATTATTTCCAGGTAGAAAGAGAATGTTGGGAATGTAGATTTAAGCAACATTCAAAATTTATCTAAATTATCATTAATGCATAATACTTGAGGCAGTATGTATTTTCAGGTAATATATACAAGAGGTGTTCAAGTCAAACTGGGACTTTTGATTGTCCAGAATAACATAACACAGTTATGAGAGTAAAAACTCCCTTTGTTTCACTAGTGCCTGGATACCATCATGGTAGAAAATTTTTCTCAGTACACCGGAGCCATGATCAGACTGCCTGCTTCGTGTCTGAAATGGCCCCCCAGGAACACCTTTAATTGCCCAAACAGTGAGGTCTGGACTGTACGGGGGATGTGGCAATAACTTCCAGCTGAGTTTGGGTTCCTGTAATGAGCAAGTGGTGTTGGTGAATGATTGTGTGTACAGTTCCCACAGAGATATGGGAACAGTAGGCTCCAAGCCACCTCGACCGGGATCATCATTCATGGATGTACTGTACGGGCTTTTAAACATTTGCACCATTCAAGTGTTTTACTGCGAGTTTACTACAGTAAATGTCAATCAGTTTTTTTGCCTCATGGCATTCACGAAAAAGTCCTGGTTTGACTTGAACGCCCCTCTTATATGGAGCATGCTACAGATTGGGCATGTGATAATAAATCATATAATGGGACCTGATATAACCTGAAAACTGTTCTGTATAAAATTCTAAAAGAATTATTTTGGACAAAGCTTAAATAAAATGTATGAAATAAGCCAGACAAAAGATTTGTTTCCCCCAAGTACATTATAATGCTAATATTATAATTTTTCTTTACAAATTACAATACAAAGACCAATCTAATACAACATGTTTAGTCATTAAGACAAGATTTCACAAAAAGATAGATAAATATATAAATAATAATAATTTTAAAAAATCGATGCAAAAAAGATAAATAATTCTAGAAGTACATTGTAATGATTTCTACAATGGGCTTATCCTACCTAGTCACTTTTTTATTAATAAACCAGTTACAGATTCATTGTTAATGGAGTATCGCTGACTTCCTGTTTGTATGACCAGTCACTTGGCACCGCTTAAGAAATTAGAATACAGCTGTTAAATGTAAAATCTTTTACATTCATTTCTTTTCCAAACTTCACAAATGTACACTTTAACACATGCAAAACATTTTAATATGTAATTTATTCATATTTGTTTATTTATTTTTGTTTCTAATAATTTATACTTTTCCACAATGAATAATGATTCCGTCACTGCTCTCGAGTTTAGTTAATGATTGTGTTTCTGTGATTACTCTCCGTGTGCTGTGTATTTGGCAGTGTTTTTTTTGCCTCCATTCTTTCCTTTTGTCCTGCCAATGTTCAGCATCATTGCTCTATTGATCAGAATTAGTCAGTTAATAAGCTCGAGACCAATTCATCAGGCAGCTAGAGACTGGAACGGAGAAGCCAGGCTTAATCAAGTCCTCAAATCAAGCATTCACCGCATGAAGAGGCTAATTAAAGGAAGCAGAGAGGGAGTGTGTGTTAGATAGATAGGTAGTAGCAGGGTTCTAGGCCTCGATCAGGAAGATAGAGAACTTTAATTCTCTTTTCTGCCGTCGTGGTGCGCAAGTGGAAATGATGGACGATCCACTAAGGAAAGAGAGCGAGGCCAAAGAAGGAGTTTCATTTACAGCGTGTCAGTCAATGAGAAAAAATATACTTCAGTAAGTGTAAAAGAAAAGAGAAAGAACTTGAAAAGTTTATAACCAAAGACAAATCTTTCCACCGACTGTGTTAGGCGCTGTCGACTTTGAGAACTGAATATAAATCACAGTTCAAAAAGTCACGGTTTAATCTTTTAAACAGATTTAAAGAACATGAACTTGGTTTAGTCCCAATGAAATTTTGATTGGCAAAACAAAGCACACATTAGCCTGGTTAATTGCTAGTAAATACCTACAGTAGCTAGCTAGTCAGCTTATGTGTTATTTCACAGTACAAGTATGGTAAGAGGTGTTCAAGTCAAAATTTCGTAAAACTGATTAACATTTGCAGAAGACTTAAGAACAGTACACTGTTGAGACTTCTAGCCCCAGCAAAACATTCACTTTAAAGCAAATTTTCTTTTTAAAGCAAGTCGTACGTCTGCGAACAACTATCCGGGCCAAGGTGGTGCGGAACCCACTGCAGTCGTTCCTGTGAACATTCAGTAAGTGTAACGCCTAATCCTGGGAACTGTACACACAATCATTCACCAATACCACTTGCACATTACAGGTACTCGGCTGGGAGTTATTGCCACATCCTCCATACAGTCCTGACCTCGCTCCAATCCATTTGCACATGTTTGGGCCATTAAAGGAGTTCCTAGGAGGCCAGCATTTCAGACATAAAGCAGGCAGTCTGATCATGGCTCTGCTGTACTAAGAAAAACGCTCTACCTTGATGGTATTCAAGCACTAGCGAGACGCTGGGATGAATGCATTAGAGTAGCAGGGCATTATATAGAGAAATAAAGGCAGTTTTTTTCTCTCATAACTATGTTCTGTTATTCAGCACAATCTAAAGTCCCAGTTTGACTTGAACACCCAGTAAGTCAACTCTATTGCGTGTGTTAGCTCATGGCTAAAGCTTCCATTTATTTTAATACAAAAAGTATTAAAATGTACAGGGATTTACATGTTTTTTTTTATAATAAGTAATAATTGTATAATTATACTTAACTAGTAATTTATATTTAATAATTGAATAATTTAAACTAGCAATTTTCCTCCATTACTCATTTTTGTCGCCGTGACCTGGTCTCCAGTTAATGATCATTAAATTAATAACAAACATCTGACCCATACATCCAGACACTCCAAAACGTTGTGTCACGGTTAAGAGATGATGCAGCTCCAATTAACGACTGCAAAAAATCACAGATAATTACTGCCCCTGTTTTCGTATCGAGTGGAAACATGGCAGAGAGCGATGGCCTCATTTGGTATGTTTCACGCAGCTTGGATTTATGGATGACTGGGGGAAAAAACAGTGGCTGCTTTCCCATAATAATTCCTCTCTTTACAAGAGTGAAGAGTGAGGTGGAAAAAATGTAATGACTTTTAAGCACAAGATATGTATACATTATAGTAGGGTGTGTTTGACTGGACAGTGATGAAGTGGGCTCTTGTGAACCGGGAATCTGCCTGGTCCAACCATCATGCACGCACACCTTCATACCTAAGGGCAATTTGGAGTAGCTAATCCACCTACTGGCATGTTTTAACTACACAGTTGCAACATGAGGTGGGAAGTTAACCATTAGCTAGCTCAGTGAGCTCCTAATGAATCCGAAACAATTAATTGTAGCATTAGTTTGCCAGTTTTGCGTGGTAGCCAGCTAGTAACATGCATAATGGTGGGAGCAGAGTATAGATTGTAGTAATTTTATTCAAAGATACAGGAGGATTGAAACTGTTACTACAGCTTTAGGAGAAAATACATTTGGTCACTAAATAACAATGGTTCTAGTTTTGTTTTGGAAGTTTAAATGGCTAGCAATATCCTGGTGTAAGGTAGGCTAGGCTAAGCTATTATGTTCATTAGCTTAGGTGAATTGCATGACTGGACATATAGTCCATTTACAGTGGGTTTATCTGGATGTAACCTTATTATAAATCGAGGAGCAAAGGTTTCACATCATATTAACGGGTAAAAGAACGTTCGTCTCTTTGTTTAAAGCAAACAGATGAGACCTTCCTCTTGATATGTTCTATATTTAAGCTGAGTATGTAATCAAATTCTAAGATCAGACACTGATAGCTTGATCAACTTCGTGGTTTGGTCAAACTCCTAGACCCAGTTTCCACATGCCGATATGCTTTCTGCCATAATTACTGCATGACTCTACAACTTTCAACCCATAAAAAGCAATAATAAATTCCCCAGATGAACTCCTGTTGTCTGTATGACCAGGAATAATTACAGATTGTCTACTGCATGCTTTTTCCATGTGAACTGTCTGCCATGTCTGTTCTCTTACACACAATATAACCTAGTGTTCACTTAAGTGACAAACGCCTGTTCAGGAATCCTTATAAACAGGCCTAATGAAAGAGGACTTACTGGTAAATTTACCTGCTCTTGATGCTGAAGCTTCTCCCAGGTGAAAGTGTAGTGAAATGAACCATATTTAATGTGTGTCTCTGTGGTGCTTGAGGATGACATGGAAAGTTCTCAGGATTAGTGGTCACTGCACACACTCTGGAAGTAAATCTTTAATGGAATGTTATGCTCATTAATTTAGTGTAGTATATAGTATTATACATAGTATAATAAATATAGGATGTCTTTAGCCAAATATCACATTTAACCCATTGTCCCTTCTGTTAGTGACGCATCTAATGTATCAAAAAATCAGAGGTTTCCCACCATTGTATAATCCCAAAAGTCCTTGATGTGGGCACTGTTAAGACAAAGACCGAATGGCACTGGATCCAGATTCTATTTCAGGAACACTATAGATTGAGCATTGGTTCATGGCACAATCCATTCATTCACACACTCATTAACACCTAGGGTCAATTTAACATAGGCTGTCTACCTACTAGGGTGTTATTGAAAGGTTCGAGGAAACCAACACTGGTACAGGGAGAAACTAGTACAAGGTCAGTATTGACTGATACTCAAAGCTCTGGTGGTTGCATTGTTAAAAATTGTGTATAATTGTTATGTAAAATTTGTATGCCATAATTATTCTTAAACCACACTTACATAAAGGATACTAACTCACCTTCTATACCGCTTTATCCTGTATTTAGGTTCGGAGAGATCTGGAGCCTATCCTAGGAGGCTTAGGGCACAAGGCAGGGTACACTCTGGACAGGGTGACAATCCATCGCAGGGCACACACACACTACAGGCAATTTGGGAACGCCAATTAGCCTAACCTGCATATCTTTGGACTGTGGGAGGAAACCTACCAAGCATGGGGAGAACATGCAAACTCCATGCACACAGAGACAGGAATCGAGCCTGGCCGGGAATCTAACCCGGACCGTAGAGGTGCAAGGCGACAGTGCTAACCACTACACCACCGTGCCGCCTATAAAGGATACTATTGAAACAAAAATCTACTCAGTTAAATAAAGCAGTTTGAAATAAAGCTAGATTTGGAGTTAGGTGCTAAATGAGCAATCCACAAATTTATGAAGAAAGTGAAACTCTCTGAGATTATGAGGAAGAGGAACCAGACGTTAAAGGAAATGCTTGTCTTTTTGGGATACATGGGACAGTGTGATTGTGAATCAATACACTTCTATAATTGTATACCTTAACAACTTGAGATGCAAATGTCTTTTGCTACTTTACCCAAACTTTTTCTTTGAAGAAATTAATTAATGTCATAGTTCTCAGGTGCTAATAAACAGAAATGTTGTTGGTCTTTCGGCTGCTCCTGGGAAGGGGTCGCCACAGCGGACCAACCTCTCCGCAATCAAGCTTGGCACAGATTTTATGTTGGATGTCCTTCCTGACAAAAACCTTCCCATTTTATCCAGGTTTGGGACCAGCACTCCATTCTGGGGATCAAACGAGAAGGGCTAAACAGAAATGCTAAGGAGGAATTACAATGTGCACAGAAGAATAAAATCACATAGTGGTTTGGGTATGGAATGAATGTTTAGTATGAACAGATTGAAAATAGGAGTCCTGGGATGTGCACAGGACTGTCTTAATAATTAAAAATGCAATCAATGTTCAAATCTATAGTAAGGGTTTTCGAGGCTTAAAGTGATTTTGGGAAAACCATTTAAGGCATCCATGTGGAACTATCCAAAACAGCAGGTGAGGCCTAAGAGTAAAAGTACCAAGACAGCATATCAGGACAAGGTTTTGATTTGATTCTAGCTAAATGTGATGCCCTACTGAATCTCGTGATCTGAGTCGCATTTCATTTCCTGAGTTCTGATCCTGACGAGACTGGCTGCACAAATTCCTGTAAATTTTGTCCACAGAGTTTAAAGGATTAAGCCCGCAATAGATCTGTGCAATCCGAGAAGCTGTCCTGCTTTTACAGCGTCATACAATAGCAGTCTGACTGTGGTGATGATCAGCTATTGATTTGTGTAAGGTTTAAACCTACACCGAGCCCTCCCACTAATCATGAGTGGATTCCAGTCACATCTCCCAGTGGGATTCAATCAAGGTCCTGCTAGTAGCTGTCATTCAGAATGAAGAGATGGAAGGAAACAGACGGAAGGACGGATTTTGCCTCAGAATAGAGGTTTTGCTTTGCTTGTATCTTGGGCATTAGTAGTTAATTCATAATAAACCCATTAGACATAATCCTCTGCTTACCAATATCAATATTTCGAGTTTTAGACAAGTCCATTAAGTGTAATCTAACATTTTAAGGCAGCGCCAAAAAGACGCTGAGCTGTTATTCATAAGCATGCTGCATTCACTGTACTTAGCAAAGGATCTCATTGACCCGTGGCATTTTAAAATCTTCAAACCCATTTGCTCTTCATCTTTTTCAATATAAATGTTTCTCCTTATTCACCTTGTTACTCTCATGCTTACAATTACCTTTGTTCATCATCATCATCATAAAAAAATAAGAAGCATTTATTTTTCATTTTGCTCGTGACGAAAAACAGACAAAAAATAGTCCACTCTTGATCTCTTCTCATCTTGCTTAATCAATATCACATAAGCACTGAGCGTTTATCTAATCTCGTCGATCGTTGAGGAGGACTTGTTATATAAACACAAGGCGGACTGAAACTTGTTGACATGTTTTATCGTGGCTCATGAGAGGAAAGATCAGTGGATAATCACTGATAGAGCGACAGAACAGGAGGAAGAGGAGGAATCCCCGTGTGGGCCTTTTGCAGGGTCAATCTCTGACCTCTGCTCTTAATCAATAATCTCCCATTTTAACACACACATACATACACACATGGACACATACACATGCCCTCAATAAATAGCTTGTGTGTTCCGAGCTCATTGAATTCTTCTAGTATTTAGAAAACACACCACTGAGCAGTAAATACAGCTTTATACATGATGAAATATCAATATCACTCTGAGCTCATTTGTCACTCCAAGAAGAAGAATGATACTATTAGGGAGTGTTAATAGTGTGCACTGCAATAGAGACAAAATCAAACCCTGCTAAGAGTTTCTGCTTGACTACTGACTAAGAGATGTGAAGGTATAAAAAAAATATATACTTTTAGTAAATTTTTGACCGACTTCAGCATTATGACGACTTCAGTTATGGCCTGTGCCATCATGGAAGAGGAACTCCATAGATGTGATAACCTTGGTACATTCAGGTCATCAGCTGACTTCATTTTATTGCCACATAACGTCTCTGAGCCGAGACCTGACCAACTGAAGCAACCCCAGAAATATTTTTCAGAGGCTTGTACAGGTGCCACAATGCATGATGGGTACATTGGTTCATGTGATTCCCTTTCTGCCCTGACGCTATGGAATAGGGTCAATCTGGACTCATCAGACCACATGACCTTTTTCCATTACATACACAAACACAGCATACCCGAAATGAGGGAACAAAACATGCTCTGAGATAAATTATATTCATTTATCTCATTCACCCAAATAAACCAAAATGTTGGAATTAATTATATATCATATAACAAAAAACATTTCAAATCCTAGTTGACATGGCCTCAATATGTTTTTTATCCCCCTCAGTAACAATTAGCATAAAAAACCAAACTAGCACTAGTTTAGCTGGGGCCAGGGATTAATAACTGAAGAAGGGCAGGACATGGGTATTGACTGTATAATGAAAAGAGTTTTTTATGTCACCACATGGCAGAAAAATTAAGCATGGTCTGAACAACTACCAACTGACAAAACACAGGCCAAGCTGCTTACACTCGTAGCATGTATTTGCTAGCTGCAAAATTTGTCATTTTACAGCTTCTACAGTTTCTCAAACAAACAAAAAAAGCTTATCAATAATGTTAGTTTAGAGGTAACAAATTAGGTGTTTTTTTTTTAACAATTTGGATAACATTAAAATAATTATTAATACAATTATTTTACAATTCATGCTGGGTTTTCAGCAAAGTTGTAAAAAACTAACAAAATATCATGAGAAATTTGACATTGTAGGCGAGAAGGCTTAGCCCTTTTAGGATCCAGACAAATTGTGAATTGTTAATATGAGATGGGCAGCAAGGTGGCACAGTGATTAGTTCTTCCACGGTCGAGGGTTCGAGTTCCACCTTCGGGTCTGTGTGCATAGAGTTTGTATCACATGCTTGGTGGGTTTCCTTCGGGTATTCCATTTCCCCCCCCCCAGTCCAAAAACATGCAGATTAGTCTAATTGGCATTTCTGAATTGCCCGTAATAAGTGTGTGTGCGTGCTTTTTCTGTTTTGCACACTACAAAGTATACTCGCTGGCCACTTTCAAAGCTGAGTACCTGGTGGGATACAGAGTGTTTTAGAATTTGCAGATCTTTTGGAATTTTGAACTTAGAAAAATCTCTCGGGTTGTCAAAAAAACAAACAAACAAAAAAGAAATACAAAAGAATCATTCTGGTGGAAACCAGTTGATGAATGAGCTCAAGAAAATGGCAAAACTGGTTCGAGTTGCCATGAAGGCTAATCAAACTCAAATAATCACTCTTTACAAACATGTAGTGGGTTGGATACTACATACTATACTAAAGCTTATACTATAGCTCCTAAAAAGAGGCTCCTACCTCAAACCTGCCACACTGTTTGCATGTAAAAAAAAAAATAAAAAAGTTTTACTATACAGTGTGTAAGGCTTTTAATATGTTTGTTGCATTGTACCTGTCGTGTTCTTGTTAATTTCACTAAATTTAATTGTTATTACCTGTTGGCACTGATGATTATTTATTTGTTTGTTTGCTTATTTATTTATTCTTATTATTTTTATATTGTCATTTATTTCAAGTAAAAAAAACAAACACATACTGATTTATTTATATCTTGTTAAAATTATTACATGTTCCACTTAATTATTAATTCATTAATTTGATTTAAGCACTGTAGCCATGACTTTTCCATCATGGCTTAGTTTCTTCTTTTAATGAAAACACTCTATTTTAAGCACCTTAAAATGGTTTTAGATTAAACCATTATCATCTGTAAATGTGTGTAAATGTCAAGCTGATTTAATTGTCCCATTAATTGATTGACAGAAAGATATTTAATTCTTCTTCTGCTCTGATATTCTTCATGGATTTGTCAAGTGATAATTAATTCCAACCCATTTTGTCTTTCTTTGGTGGCCCTGACAGGATTTTCTTATTCATTCATTTCTCAACCACATGTCCCTGTGCTTTTGAGTCATATACAATCATTAACAGAGATGTCACCCACTTAGCTACACTTCCACGCAGCTGAATGACGATCTAACTTCCTTACGTTCACTTCATAGGCCGCATTCTGGCTAATAGCACTTGTGGCGACAAAGTGTACCCTCCATCAAACAGATCACAATAGTCAGGCACAAATAAGAAGCCGTAAGAGAGGCCGTGTGTGTTCACCCAGGCACGTGCTACGTTGGTTTTTAAAGTGCAATATAAAAGTCGGACTCATTGTGCTCGGGTTTCCATTTCCCCCCTTGTCTCATTCAAGCTTTTGTAGGGCAGCACACTTCTGCCTCGGAGTGTAAAAGGGTGGCAGAGTGTGTAAGGGAACAAGAGATGGGGGGAGAGGGCGGATTTGGGCACGTGCACATCACAATGGGGCTGTCGGATTAAAGCGGGAGACAAAAAGCAGAGTAAACTGTAATTAGTCTGTGTTTGAGTAAAGGGAGATACACTGCTCTGTTTGCAGCTGTGCTCAGATCAGATGCTTACTGTATAGGCAGGAGACACACACAGCTCACATACGCCACCCACTCCAAATGCCTCCCATCCCCCTGTGCAAACAGATACGCACAGGTCATGGGGATTCTGCAAAGGCAGTGTCTGCAAAAATGAAACAAAATAATCAAGAATATAAACATTTTCCTTCAATGTATTGGTAAATTATCGAGAAAATGCTGCATGTTACTAATATTAAAATGCAATTAACATCAAAACCAAACCAAAATAAAATAATTGCAAGCAACGATGTGCGGGCCCAAGCACTTTGCGCCATCCCCTCCTGGGTGTACCACACAATCTGTGTGTTTTTTGAGCATGTTAAGACCTCCAAAAAGCCACCGCCACCCAGGTGCACTACAACTTGCTCACTGTTTACTTTGGTTATCTTTAATCTTTAATATAATATGATTTTTTTTTTTATCTCAACCATTTAATCCCCAGACGTGTGTGTGTGCATGTGTGTGAGACTGTGGGTGTGGAATATAAACACTTTCCTTAAATGTGTTGGTAAATTATTGAGAAAATTCTGCATGCTACTAAAATTTTAATGGTATCAACATTAAAACCAAACCAAAATATTATGCACTCTCATATGTAAAGGAACCAATCTTGTCATTAGTGTTATACCATCAATGGTAAATCTTTTACTTTATATATATATATATATATATATATATATAACCTAAAGTTTTATATAAATCTAACTTGATTATTTATTTATGTATTTATTTATTCATTTATCCGAGAGATGCATGTGGTGTAGTTAAAAAAATCTTAAACGTACATCACTGGTTAATAATATTAAGTTGTGTGCACTATAAAAAACACCAACAAATTATTGTTGGGTTCACTAAAGTTTTAAGTTATATATCAACTAAGAAATCTATATATTAGAAGACGATAACTTATAATAATGAATCCATTCAGCAAAATGACCCAGGCATTTAGATCCACTCACATTTTAAGGCTGATTAGATGAGGATCTTGGGCGTAGAGAAGAGAAGTGAAGCACGCATTTGAAATAAAGAAAAACACAATCCAGGTTTAACAAGAAGACCAAAATCTAGCAGGCCAAGATTGTATCAATATTGTAACAATTCTACATACAGTAGATTGGTGTGATATTAAGAGGAATCTCACTCCAACCTTTCATCCAGTTGATATTGTATCACAGTATGCGAAAAAGGTATTAAGGTTAAACCCTGTTCTATTGTAATTTAGGCATGTTTAAGGACAAAAATTAATTATTTAAAATGTCACATTTGAAACAAGTATATGTCTCTTCTCTGGTTTAAAAGGATAATATTTTGGAAACACTGGAAGAAAAATGTAATAAATTATATAACTAAGTAATCTGTTTAAAAAATGGGTATTTATGGGTATTTATGTAAAATATAATCCTGGAGCGTGCCTGTAACTCCTTAGTTTTGTCTGACAAAAAATAAATTATGATACTGTCTCTTTTCATATAATTTTTTAAAATCTTCTCTTACTATTTAACGTTATCTTTGTTATCAACATAATCTTGTTTTATTATTTAATTTATCCTTGTTTGATCTGGATGGCGACCTTTGGTGACCAGAAAGGCGCCTATATAAATAAAATGCATTATTATTATTATTATTATTATTATTATTATTATTATTATTATTATTATTGTGATGGAAGGAATGTTACAGCAATAAGACTGAAATGCTGAAAATCTCCACAATGGAAAGAATCGATGGATTAAATGATAAAATTAAATGATAAGATTAAATGGATTAAATGTTGAGAAGAATGTAAGGTGAACATTCAGCAAGTAGAATGCCTGATCCTTGAATATCAACATATAACTTGACACCAACTTGCAAAAGAGACACATCTGTCTGTGGAAACTGTGCACACAATAATTCACCAACAACTTGCATAATACAGGAACTCAGTCGGGAGTTATTACCACATCCCTAGTACGGTCCTAACCTCGTTCCAATCTTGGGATATAAAGGGGCTCTTGGGAGGCATGGGTTTCAGACGTGAAGCAAGCAGTCTAAAAAAACTTTCTACCTTAATGATATCTAAGCACTATGAAACACTGTTAAGTGATAAGATAAGTGCGTTAATGTAGCAGGGAATTATATAGAGAAATAAAGCTAGTTTTACTCTAATAACTGTGTTATGTTATTCTGCATCATCAAAAGTCCCAGTTTGACTTGAATACACTGTGAATTTAAGCCTAGCAAAGTAAGACATGCAGTTTTGCTAAGATTATTGTTTGACCATATTTACCACTTTAGTATTTAATCTTTTTAAAAAATGTTGCAAAATTGCAATAAGAAATGACTCCTTTTTCCATCTCTTCTACATCTTTTTAACTCTAAGGAAACATGGACACCTATATACAAAGAGCCTGAGCATCCATGCATTACGTAACTGGTTTCTCTGAAAAGGACACATACTCCTTTAGAAACTTTCAAAGAGAACTTTCCTGATACTGATGAGAAATGAGATGTTACAAAAAAAATCGTCCTATCCCATTAACATGATTCCGAATGGAAAATATTCAATATATTATATAATCGTATACTTTGTATATTTTATTTCAACACATACTTTTAATATTTAATTACTGTAGGATATAAATGTTTAGGAAGTAAGAAATGTGGCTAATCAGGCACTGATATATCTCCTAATCCATTAGCATTAGGTTTATAGATGAGGATAAAGTTGTGTTAAAGAGGTTAAAGACTTTACTGCTGCACACTGGGATGCCTATTGAAATGCATCCACTTAAACCCCGGCTAATTATTGGTCAGGGCTAATTTACAGTAAGGGTGGGGTAATTAGAGAAATGAGGCAGTAGAATGAGGGCTCATGAGTGACGATGGGGCAAATTAAACACATGGTCCTTCCTTTTACAGTTTAACGCCAAATGTTCATATTTTTCTTCCACAGATGCTCCGTAGGGAAAAAGCTAAATGACAAAGGGTGAAGATACATCCTATAAAATAGGACCATGCTAGAGATCAGGATAATAAACATTACAAAGATGGGCAGGGTTGATCTTCATCCTTGATCATTATTTCTTTGAAATGAATATCTGTTCTTTATATACAAAATGTTACCATGACAACACGTTTATAACAAAAGAACTCTCAAACCAGTCCGATCCTTAAATCTCATTCCTGAAAGTGACATAGTGGAAATTTCTCATTTACAACCATTAGGGCTCACACTGCATCACATGAGCTAAAGTTCCTCTCCTCAAAAGACTGTCCAATCTCCATGACCTGAGGCAATGACTAAATAGGCCTCCTTTCTTAACCTGGTACATTAAGCTCCTCTCTAAAGCATCTGTGCCATTCTTGTGCGAGTAATTGGTGTCCATGAATATGAAATGCTCCTTAAACAATGTGGAGGAACAAAAAGCCTGAGGTGTTTCCTCATTTCCATGTCTTGAGTGTTGGAAAGCAAGAGAGAGAGAGAGAGAGCAGAAGCTGAAGCCTTTTATCAGGATAAAAACAGAAAATGTTTAAAACATACTTATTATTCATTTAATATATTTGGTAATCTGGGTCAGACTCATGATGTCAATCATTAATGCAAATTATTATTATTTTTTTATGTGTATTAGGAAGATTTAGCTAATGAGCACATATGTACATTACAGGTGTGAAATATATCAGTATTATGAAATTAATCTGAGAACGTTATGCATAAATGTACCATAATTCATGATGATATCACATTATAAGCACTACACATTGATTCAAATCTGAAAGATCAGAAAAGTTAGCATTTTTACATTATTCTAATAAACTATAGACAGGTAAAGGTGATTAAAATGAGCATTCTTATTGCTTTCACACTAATGTTTTACATGACATTTAATGTCCACCCTCTAGGAAAATGTAACAATCAATAAACCCTGTAAAATTTTATTTGTGAAGTCAAATTCCTGTATACTCTGTACATTTAGGATATAAAGTGTTCCTGATTCTGACTCTGATATGACTGACAGATCAGAATCCCTTTGTTTAATTAAGATCTCAGCTATTGATGTCTTCTGAAGAAAGGAAGAGGGAGGATGGGACCGATAAGTGGATGAAAGGGTGCTTAGGTGCCACTCAGCGTCTTTTCTTCCCAAGTTTACAGTAAACACAGAGCGTCTCAGCCTCTTCCCAACACTCAAGAGATGGAAATGAGAAAGCACTGCGAGCTTTTTGTCTCTCTATAGTCCTTCACATTGTTTAAGGGGTGTTTCATATTCATGGATGCCAATTACCTGAAAAAGAATGGCACTGTTGCTTCTGATTAACTCAATAGACATAAATGACACAGAGTTAAAAATTAAAGGGGGCGGGGGGGTGGGGGGGGCGGGCGCAACTTATTAAACTTATTTAATAACTTATTTTTAACTTATTAAAAGTTGCCATTTTGCACAGGAATGTCTCTTAGAATCTCTAAACGACAGGTACATATGAACACTGATAGCAAAACAAGATTTTTGCAGTATTAAGGAAAAAATTGTTATTCAACACCTTATCAAATCCTAGAAATTCAACAAGTTCATCCATGTTCACTACTAGTCAAAAGTTTGGACACATTTTCTAATTCTAATGCAACACTTGACAATACTGTTTTTGCAAGAACTATTCCTGACCTTCATGTCTTACAGTAAAATAACAACTGGCTGTTATTGTTGTTGTTACTTTATTAACTAATGTGTTATTTCATAGTTAAAAAAAAAAAATCCAATATTGTTCTAAAACGTAGAAAATAAATCCAAACTGTCTATTAGTCCTTGTGTGTGGATGACAATGTCTTTATTAACTCCTTGGATGATAAAATTTTCTTATGCACTTTGGTTCATTTTAGTTTATAACAGATTTATTCATTTTTACCAAATACATAAAAGCAATAACGTGTTCTTGTAATAATGTACACTATAACAAAGCATAACATATAACTTGAAAAGAAAAATACTTATTTGTCTTACATGTACTCTTATTGATTTATGACTTCTTTTAAGTTACTTTATTAACATTACATGATTCAACACCTTAGCAAATCATAAAACTTGTTTACTCGTTCTTAATACGTGTAATGGGCTTCGCTCCAAAATGCGATGAACACCATTTTGTAACTTTCACTAAATCTTGTCAAATCATTTTCCTCAGGCACACAAAGTGTGTTTATAACCAATTTCTTATAATTTTTTAAATGGCTACATATCCTTTTAAAAGCTTTAAATGTACATATTTCTGCCAAACATAACAGTGAATAACCAAATTACCTAGCAAAATGTGACATATCCAGGAAGACCCAATCACATAATTTCTTTCTGTCATGTGATCAGTAAAGTAAATCTACTGGTTGGTAGAAACGCCAACTTCTATAAATGAGCTAAATGAATGTTTTAACAATGTTGAAGCAACAGAAAAGTCTGACTTATATTGCAGTTTCAGCAGCAGTTCTGATATTATATAGTATAATAAGAATTTTATTATATCATAATATATCATTGATTACTAATCTGGTAATAAAAGTTTCTGATGATAACAATGCAATGTAAAACTGAACTTTTTGTACAGTTTCAACGTTTTTCATGATCTTTAACTACTTTTGCATTTAAAAAGCTTTTTTATATACAACAAAACTTTTTTCTTATTCCCATTCATTACAAACACAGTCTAAGCATGAATGTGCTATATTCTTTATTAAAACATAATTCATATTTATACTAAATATTATACAAAAACACATCTCAGTAAATTGCATATTTGCATTGCCACAAACACAACAGTAGCCTGGTTTATCAGTTGTGGAGGTGGATCTGTAGTGCTTTGCAAAAAAACAACAGCAACATTTGTGACTTTAAAAAAAACCTGAACAAAATATTCAATTACTTTGTGATACTTTTTTTGTCATTGCAAAAAAAAAATTTTTTTTCTCCTCAAAACTGCCAGACTGGATTTGTCTTGTTTTGCCATTATACAACAACAACTACTTCAAATGTAAAGTTAACTATTACATAATGCATACTTTTAGTGAAAGCAAATTTGTAGTACTTCTTATTGGTATGACTTGTGGATGAGAACTTCTTTACTGATGTGTTCCTCCATGTAATTTTTTTCAACACTTTAGCAAATACTAAGTGTTCACCAAGTTGGTACTACAACTTACTGCATACGATGCCGATAATTAACAAATGCTAGTATTAATATTGTTATACTAATGCATAATGCATAATCTGTTCATATAGGTTAAAATCCTAGTACTTACCACCAAGCTGACACTGTTGAGCCCTTCCAAATGCTCAGATGTATTATGGGACAAATCAAAGTCACTTTGGATAAGAGTGTCTGCTAAATGGCTTTAGTGAGTTAACAGGTTACATTAGTTTATCATAAGTGTGTAAGTTTATCTATATTTACTGCAAATATGTTGCTAATAATGTATAGTTGTACGTGTCATGCCTCTGCAAGAATACTTGAAGTAAATTGCACGATGTGGAGTACACTAAACTACTGGCAGTTTCCAAATACCAAAACAGCTCATCTATTTTTTTTATATACAAACCTGACCCACTAAGAAGACTTAACCTGGGTTAAATCTGTTTATAAAGGTCTGCATGTTCTAGCTGGTTTACTTTTCAAGCTTTATTGCTTGTGATCTGAGCTACAGAAACAGCCACAGGGTGTCTTTCTCTCTCTGCCTACATTTGTGTTAATATATTTGTTAATGTCCTTGTAAAAAAAAAAAAAAAGGGTTAAAGGACACTAGGAGCTCCTTTGACATGCAGTGTGTCTTTATCTTTCTCCTCTTTGTAATATAACACAGAAACACAGGGCAAAGCTGCTGGAATCACCATGCTCGGTCAGAGGTCGACATTTTAACACGGTCGTCTTTATTTGTCTCACTTTGCAATTGATTTTCTCCAGAACACAACCTTAAGGTTTTTTTGAAGTGCACAATATCTGATTCTTATACAAGGATACGTCTCATTCAGAAACACATACAGACAAACAAAATTTGGACTGATACTCTAAGGAAGGTGAAGGTTTCTTAAAGAAAATCTTACTTTACTGGTGATTTATCACTACGAGCCTGAGAGTAAACAGCAGAGTATGGAACGGAGAGTTTCTAAAAAAATTCAAATGTCAACAATCAGTAGGAAAATTGATGCTTGCAGTTTTCTGGAATTCTCAAGGGCTAATATTGGAACATTATCAGCAACAAGGTTACATCCTACAAATCTTTAGAAATGTTTTTGAAAGATGAAAAGTATACTTTTAATAGATTTGCCCCATTCGTCCCCTCAGCTTGTCCCATCATTTAATTTGCATCGTTTTCATCCTGACTGTACAATTCAATCCTTGTGTCCTTGTCCCCATCCTAGAAGAGACTAGGCCCACCAGGAAAGACTGGTTTCATTACGGCATAAAGGTGATCAATCAGAATAACTTTGCATTGATTTGCAGTGATGTTGTAATCACTCTTAACGGGGCAAGTGGACACAAACCATGCCAGGAAAGTCTCACAGCACAACTCAGCCACCAGTTCTGTTCATTTGTCACCTGTCTGTATTTATAGACAGAATCTTAGAAACTCAGCTTAACTCATATTATAATTAAATATAGGAAAACATTTGAGTGCACAGAAACAATCTGTTACAGAGCTTTCGTTTCACCTTTAAAGATGCATGCTTATTACTGTAAAAAATGTGATGTGTAGAGTGGTGTTTCAAGGAACTAATGGAATAGACTAACTCAATAGTGTAGTATAGACTAATGTTGTAGTATAATTAACACTAATACTGTGTGTGTGTGTGTGTGTGTGTGTGTGTGTGTGTGTGTGTGTGTGTGTGTGTGTGTGTGTGTTTTCAGGTCCAGACAGTGATTCATTAGTGATTCCTGTAAGGTCCATCACGTTGAGATGTTTAACAGGAAGGACAACAGATTTTCAAGGCCACCCAGCTCCTGACCGAAACAGGACCCTCAGTCTGACACGAACCTAAATACACCCTAATCAGCCATAACATTAAAATCTACCTCATTAATATTGTGTAGGTCCTGGCTATGCTACCAAAACAGATCTGATCTGTTCAGGCAGGGACTTTGTGCTGTGGTATCTGGCACAAAGATACTATATTAGCAGCAGATCCTATGCTATGACCCTGTTTCTGGTTTACCAGTTGTCGTTCTTAGTCACACTTTTGTTACTAACCAATGCAGCAGAAGTCACTTTTAATCTTGTCACGTCACAATCACTCACTTTATATATATATATGTATATATATCACCATGTGACAGGTGTGATAGCAATGCCATCACCAATGTTACCTTATAATTCAGTAACTACAATGTACTTTAATATATATCTTAATACATCTTAGAGAGAGAGAGAGAAAAAAAAAAAGATTTTTCACTTTTTGTTTAAGATGACTTAAGATGAACATATTTATAGTTGAAATATTGTTACCATATTTGTAGGCCTTCACTCACAGTTCCTGACTAATACTGTATCACAGGGTTTATCTCACATTACCACCATTACCATAAGGTGGGTTTTATCCTTTTATCTAATGCCTTATTATTCACCATCTGTCACTTTTCTTCTCTAAGCCTCACATTTCTTCTTATATCTCTGCCTTGAACTGTGTGTCTGGGCTTCTCTTGGTGATTATGTGGGATTTATTGCCATCTATAGGTTCAAACTAAAACTGCAGCCTGGGTAGCCTGTTTTTTTAAATAATAATAATAATAATAATAATAATAATAATAATAATAATAATAATAATAAACAAATATATTGAAAAACATGAATGCATAAAATGTCCATATACCTTGCATTTGGTTGGTAAATGTGTTCCTAAAAAAATCTAATTATTATACAAATTAAGGCTTGTCTAAAAATATCAGATAGGATTTATTATTTCATTGAATTTAGTAATAGTAGTAATGACAATAATGATAATAATAATAAGATGAAGAAGAAGAAGAAAAATGGGTCTTTAGGCTCATTAAATTACATTTTTAGAAAATTTGAGAATTAATCGAAAATTATCTCTTAGACCTCAACGTGGTAATAATAATAATAATAATAATAAATAATAATAATAATAGTTGCAAGCAACAATGAGCGGTGTGTGTGTGTGTGTGTGTTTGTGTGTTTGTGTAGGATGCGTAGTGTGTGTGTGTGTGTGTGTGTGTAGGATGTGTAGTATAGTGTATGTAATGTGTGTCCATTGTGTGTCCATTGTGAGTGTTTTGCAAACACCCCAAAATATCTGACCTCCTGTTGAGTTGAGCCTGTGACGTGTACTGTATGTGGAAATTGTTCAGCTCAATTCAATTAAATTTTATTTGTATAGCGCTTTTAACATTTGTCATTGTCGCAAAGCAGCTTTACACAATCAAAAGAATTATTTAT
>JAQMYJ010000019.1:15479019-15504533 GCA_030014305.1 Clarias laeviceps | reverse complement strand
TTTATGGTTTTATATAGTTATAAGCAAAACATCAAATTAAAGAAGCATTTAGTTTTTATCCGATTAATCGAAAAAAATAATCGCCCAACTAATCGATTATCAAAATAATCGTTAGTTGCAGCCCTAGAAACCAGCAAGAAAAGCAAGACCAAATCTTACCACTGCTGCGGAGAAGTTCATTTAGAGTTGCAATGTAATGCAAATGATTAGACCACAAATATAAACAACAGAGACTCGGTTCAGTTTCATCTGAGCATCGTAAAAACCCGGTACTGG
Source organism: Clarias laeviceps (assembly GCA_030014305.1). Taxonomy (NCBI): domain Eukaryota; kingdom Metazoa; phylum Chordata; class Actinopteri; order Siluriformes; family Clariidae; genus Clarias; species Clarias laeviceps. Next base: position 15,504,257 of record JAQMYJ010000019.1, on the reverse strand, counting down.
TGACCACCAGCATAACCTTTTTAAAACGCAGTGCCTCTGAATGCAAATCCTGAGATTCTTATTACTGTGTCTATGCTTTGTTTTGGGCTAAATCATCTCTTTTTGCTAAAGTCTGTAGCAATTAAACGATCAACGTTTTATCTTCTTTGAATGCTTCTTGTGTTTAATTATATCTCAGGAAAAACTACGAGGAGTCCATGATGGTGCGTCTAAGTGTCTCACGAGATCAGAAGGCCAAGAAGAGACGCATGATGGGAATGTCCTCACAGCTGAATAGCATCACACACTTCGGTGACATCACAGCGCTGACCGGAGGAGAGGCACCGGTGAGTGAGACAAACTGATAAATCAGGGAGAAGGTCAGGAGTTTAAGCAGAGGAGCAAATGGTGGAAAGGACGAAGACGAATTAACTTTCAAATAGATTAAACACAGAACTTACCAGCATAGTGAATAAGCTTAAAATAAACCTGCTATTTCAAAGTGAAGTCTTATCACCTAATATATTATAATTTGTAGCTTTGTAGTGTTCATGATCATGCTTTTTTATATATATATATATATAAGACTTTAAGATGACAGGAGCAGTTTGAGAGGGTTCCTAGAAGCTTTTTGAATACGGCCCCAAGACATTTTGTCTTTATTAGACAATTTAGGGTTGTCTCATGGGGTTCCACTGAGCAGTCGTTGGATGGTTAATGGTTATATCTTTTCTAAAAATTAGAGAGACAAACAAAGGATGGCTTTAGCTTAATGACTAGGGTAATGGTGTCTGCCTGAAGCTCTGCAGGCCAATCATGCAGAAGCCCCAATCTGGCCAGAATTAAGGAAAAATAACAGCCATTAAAAGCAGAAACTGCACTATAAAGTTGTTGGTCTTTCGGCTGCTCCCTATAAAGACTTTGGTAAACTCAAAAAAAAAAAAAAAAAAGATTTTCTAGAGTTTTGGGGTGGAACCTGGAAACCAACTAAACCGTTTCAGATAAAAACAAGATCTAATGTATGTGCTGTTTCATTCTAGGATTTGGATAATCCCAGACCCAAAAAGAAGAAGAAATTGCTGAAGAAGAAAAACAAAAAGAAGAGTAAGTCAGACTTTCCTAATTAAACATTGTTGTTAAAGTCCGGGTTTAAAATTAATTTTGGATGACTTTCCTCATTATCCAGTGTTCAAGAAACGCAAGTAGAGGTCGTCAACGCTTGGATTGAGACGAGATGGTTTATTTGTCTACATCCGGACAATTAATAAAAATAAATAAATCCAATTTCCTAGTCTGCTCAGTTATTTTTAAAACGGAGTTATTAACAGAGGAAAAAAAGACCCTAGAGCAAATTCCTCTCTTATATTAAATATAGCTGAATAGGCAGAAATGGTTTTGAAAATCAACAGAACAATGTCCATCCAACAGGGGGCAACACTACACTCTGTAGGATTTACACAACATGCATATTTTCTTAGGAACCTTTTCCAAAAGGACAAAGGTATACCACTTTATTTTGTGAGACTAGAGGTTTAAATTGGCACTTTGAAATGCTGTTCTGTTCACCACAGCTGTAGAGAGCGCTTATTTGAGTAGAAGATCGTGTCAAACAAAACCCACCCAATCATTTACCTTTAACAAGGTGCTTCCACCCACCCCTTAGATTTAGATGACAAAAAACAACATTCATTAAGTACAATTATGGAGGAAATACACAAACTTTGTAAAGAACCAGGATGGATTTAGATTGCATGTTCTTTCCCTTAAACAACTGTGGCTCATGCCAACAAATGACCTTCATGCCATGGGGTTCAACTGAAGGTTATTTGGGTGATAAAGGATGTCAGTATTTCATCTTTCTGAAAATGAAATCCAGTTAATTCTGCCCCAGATGGACAGAATTAATTTGCTCTTGGGATACAACAGGGGATACATGCTGCTATGAGGCAGATGTGGAGCAAAATCAAGAAACAGTGTTAGAGTATAGAATTGGTGATCTCACAGTAGTTTGATTCTACAAATGGATTAAACAGATTCTTTAAAATGGTCACAATTTCATTTTTCACTGCAAGTACAGGCCAACTGAGAACAGATGTTTTTATATACTGTGCTCAGATTCTAGCATCTATCTCTACATCCACACACATTTACAGATCTTAAAATAGTTTATACACCAGTTGGTTCTGACCAAGCAATCTGATTAAATGAGTGGGATTCCATGAGTGGTGATCATGGACAGTAACAGGACTGAGAGCTATATACATCACTCAGTGTAATTTACAATTGTACGCCTGGGACACCTGTCAATCACCAGAATGGATGAAAGTAAGTCTGTATGGTTCACCATACACATCCCAGCCATGCTGATATTTATTCATCACATTAGCACCCCCTCTTGTACGATATTGCTTAAATCTTAAAAAAAAAAAAAAAAAAACCTTTAAATGGGGAAAACGACTGCAAGGCTGGAAAGAAAGAAAAAAAAAGACCAAACAATTTCATTTTTACAATCTTTTATTATTTTTTTTTTCTAATTACAGACTCATGGGTTAAAAAATAAAAAAGCCAAACTTTCCCCCCCAAACCCCTTTCCCTGTCTCAAAACAAACAAAACAAAAAAAAAACCCAAAAGGAAAAAAAACCCAACACACAACTCCCGCCCTCCCAACAAATAAAAGCTTTGCTCCTTTCTTCCTTAAATAGCCTTAAATTCCCAGAATCGTTCCTTGAGGGCCCTAAGAATGAATCCCTCCCTTTTAACCTTTAACCTGTTCTTGTCCTCACCGTCTCGTTCTCTCCCGTTATAACCACCTGCTTCGCTCTCGCTATATAAATATGTGGTGGTGAGTGTGTGCGTGTGTATATGTGGTGTGTGTGTGTGTGTGTGTTAGTGCATGTGTGTGCGCGTGTTTTCAACGTTTGTTGTTGTAGTAAATGGGCCGGGGGTCACCCTGTGCCCCACCCCCGCCCCCCCACATGAGTGTGGATAGAGGGATAGAGGGAGCAGAGAGAGAAAGAGACGATGGTGAGACTGTAGGGGGCGCTGCAGCCACAGGGGGAGGAGGAGTACTCAGCCTCCACTGGTCCTGAAACCTGAAACGACAAGAAGTGGTCTAGTACACAAAGAGAGAGAGAGTGAGGGAAGAAAGAAAAAGAGAAGAAAACGAACCAGACAAGGACGCCTCGGAAAAAGGGTGGTGGGGGAGGGGGTGTCATTATCTGAAATGTATGCAAGTGTGCGGCGAGAAAGAAACGCAAGCAACAAGATGGGAAGAAATCAGAAAGCTGAAAATGGCCTCAGTATCGCTTGGAGCCGTTAGTGGGCGAAGTAAAGACAGGGAAGGAGATTGAAAGAGAAGGTAAAGAAGGTGAGCAATGGGATCAGAAAGTAAATTTAAAAAAAAGAAAAAGAAAAAAAAAAGGGTGTCAATGTTCAAAGAGCCAAATACAACAGGGTAGAAATTGCTGACGATGCAAAGAGGGGTTAGGGAATAAATCAGGAGGGAAAATAAGCTTGGCATGTCTCAAAGCTGAACACTATTGAAGGGGAAAAAAACATAAAACACCCTGAACTGAACTGCAAGTTGTGTCAGAAAGAGGAAGAATGCAGGTGAGCGAGAGAAACAAACAAAGGAAAGAAATGAACATTAAAACAGAAGATGGGTGAATGTTAACAGTTCCAAAAAAAAAAAAAATCTGGCAACCTCATCTATTTCAACATACAGCGATATCACTTCGGGGGGCATTTTTTCATACATCTTCAAAATGTACAATAGAAAAGGCGGGGGGAAAAAAATAAAACAACAGTTTGCTCCTTGTGTTGTGTGAAGAACTCACAGCCAGACCAAAGGAGACACATCTGCAGCCTGAGATCACACCATCTTCTCTAAACATTTCACAAATGCCAACCAAGAACCGCCCCAATATCTCGGTACCTTACCGGGGTGACTGCAACACGCACGCGCGCAACACACACACCAGTCAGTCAGTCAGTCTGTCCGGGAGATGCTCTTTTCTTTTTCTATTTCCTCCCTCTGTTTTTTTTTGTCTTTTTTTTCTTCTTTTTTTTCTTCTTTTATTGAGAGGGGTTATTTTCTTTTCTTTTTTTTTTAAACAAGGAAAGGAGGGATGACAGTAAAAAGGGGAAATGACAGTGGGGAGTTATTAGTAAGGGGAATACCACGATGTTGATCGCCCTCGGCCCCTGGAAAAAAGAGAGAGAAAAAGAGGGTGAGTTTTTTTTGGTTGAAGATGGAGGACACCAAATTTGTTATGCGTACAAAAAAGGGGCTTAATATTTGAGAGACAGGTAAGTCATTCTTCCTATACAAATACTTTTCAGGTATACAGAGTGTCCAGTTATTATTGTTATGTATACCATCTTGTCTGTGTTACTGAAATTTTTTTATTTTTCCTTTCTTTTAGATTTTTTTTAAATATACAAGTTACTGTATTATAATATGAAGCCTTCAGCTTCATTTACTACTAAAAAGGCATTATAGTGTTAAATCTAGGGGGGGGGGGGTGAAGACATCCTCTCTCCCTCTTTATCTCTCTCTGTTAGGGCTCCTTTCGTCACTGTAGGGGAGAGATGATGGACACACAACATTTCCATCCAGATGTTTTACAAAATTTTAAAAAATTAAATGTGATTGTATTGCATTTCCATCCATATTCTCAAAGGAGGTAACGAGATGACATCATCAGAATAGCAGCACCCAAACACACAGCGATGAAAAGCTCAGCACACACACCCAACAGCATTCGCTCGAAACGACTCCAATCTCTGCATAGCTTCTAACTTTATCCAAATCACATATTTTACGCTACAATACCAAGGACAGTGTCTCAAATCACATGCTGCCTCTAGTATACCACTCAGTAACACAACTACTTGGAGACTTGTAGGAGGCTTGGACAAATCAATCCATTGGCGAACAAGGAAGCATAGCTTGAATTAATAAAAAACAGCAACTGACTATAAATTTAACTCAAAGATTTGCACTAATTATGGATTATAAAATGCTATTCATGTATACAGAGAACCTCTGACTTTCGATAGCTTGACTTACGATCTTTCTACTTAAATAGTGTAAAAGCAATACGTGTTCGGTATAAATCCCACCTTAAGTCTTGAATTTTTTTATCTTTTCCTGCTATAGCGGTATACGGTCGGACGCACTCTCATGATGTGTGATGAGTGTTCTGAGCATGTTTAAGGTTGGCTAGGATAAGCTGTGATGTTCAGTAGTTAAGTGTTGTCAAATAAATTGACTTATATTTTTAACGCTTTTATCATGGGTCAGGGGAGCAGTACTTGAGTCCCCGAGAGGGCAGGTTTACGTAGCCGGTCTTCATCATTTCCTGGTAAATGTCTCTGATCAAAATGGCAGAAAAATGTGCTGGCTGATGTTTCGGCTTACCCGTGACATGACCTGATGGGAGCTCAAACATATTTGCTGCCGCTGGACGAATTGTTTAAATGTGAGGTAACCACCTATTGTGTTAGTGTCATAAAGGTTCAGGTTTTGTCCTACACTACACAGTAATAACTTAACCAACAGCCAGGCTTGTGTGTGTCCTTGGTTCACATATATAATGCAGTTATAACAATTTCTTGCCAAAACAAATAAAAGCAGCTTTTCTTTCTGACTGTGGGACAAGTTAGTAAAAGCTTATTGACGGTGTGTATCAACAGTCTACCAAACCAGTTTTTGTCTGTTTTGCCTGAAGCCTGTCTGCTTGTGAATAAAACCAACAAGCCATATACACAGCCTGCTTCAGCTAATAATTTCTCTCCTTGACTATGAACCGTGTGCCATTTGGAATGCAGCGAATGGTCCAATAGCGGACCTATTAAAAACGTAAAAATTTTTTTTACAACTTTGGTCTTGGACTCTTAATGGCTTTGCGCTTCCGCTGTGAAACAGAGTGCAAAACGTTGCAGATTTCATTCATATAAAGATATTAACAATAGACTACATCTTCTCAATCTCTTCGCTGGCATGAAGCAGAAATAAATAACTATTTTTTGTCCCAAGCCTCAACCAAACCTAATCTTTGCAATAATAAACCATAATGCTTTTGTGTGTAAAACAGGTGGATGGAAACAAACTTCAAGCACAAACACATACATGGCTGACATGCAGTGTCTCCGCAAAACATCTGAGACATACAAACATGCAAGAACATCCGAGAGAAAGAGGCAAACACAGCTTAGTCACACACACACACACACACTCCCCCCCCACTCATTGGGTGCTTAATAAGAGCACAGGTCACAATATACAGAATAATGCAATACTTAAAATCAATATCAGGCTGCAGGAATGAAACCTCTATTCTGGAAGTGAAATAGATGTATGAAATTCATCTTGTATATTAAGTTATATATTATTGACGCCTAGCTACGAGAAATGTGCCAGGGATCGATTATATAATATGTAGAAGGTCAGATTACTCCCCTGCATCCCACATACCAAATAAGCGGTTGATGCAGACAACATTTTGGCCTCAACATATAGTATGTTCCTAAAAAATCTGGCTCATTTGAAAAACAGAAAAAGCACACCAGTCCACAAGGGGTCCTTGTTCATGCTTGCTCTCTCCCCCTCCCTCCCTCTCTCAATCTTGTGTAAACCTTTTGGAATGCATTACTTAACTGATAAAACTGTTTCTAATATTACTACAAGTACCAACATTATAATTTTAACTACTCTGAATGTAATGCGAGAAACTATCACGTATATAGTATCACTTCATATTTTTAAAAAGTGCCTGAAATAGCGAACATTAGTTTGGTCTTAATTTGCATGTTCAAACCTCTTGGTTTCGGCTAACTGTGAACGGTTCTTCATTTTGTAGAGAGCACGCTGTATGATTAGAGGTCGTTTTAAAAACACACAAGTTGGCTCCTTTAGTTCAATCTTTAAGCGCAAGATCGAATTTCAGTTGCTCAGCCTTCGAGGGGGTGGGTGTAGATTCAGAATTTGGAGCAAACGACCTGTCGAATGCCCTAATGACATCCGATCAAGATGTGGGATGGTCCAATGAGCAGCTGACAAAAGCAAGGTTTGAGTAGATTGTCTTACTCTATAAGGAACTATTAAGTGACTTTCAGAAATTAAAAGAAGAGGGGGAGGAATTAAAGCCAGGCTTATTGCGCAATGACTTGTTATGAGATGCCTCAGTTTTCCTGACTGATAGTCAGAAATGGGAAAAGCAGGAGGCAGGAGTTGGCCTGGAGTTATTTCAGTTAGAGTAATGTAATCTGATGCACACTAGTGAACTCACTTCGAGAGATCTGCGACGTTCAATAATTTTTTTTATTTTACTGAAATCTCTGACGGGCTGGACAGTTTGTCCAAATCATATGCTTCAGCAATACACTGTGCACACAAGCAGAAAGCATGCTGCTGTAAAGCCATTTCTGTTTGCAGAAAAAGTTAAATTTTTTTCTAATGATATTTTAATTCCATTAAATCCTCGTCCAGGAATCACTGTAGAACCGAAGCTAAAATAAAATTAAGATTGTAACTTGTGACTTATTACTTTATTTTACATCTGACTGAGTCTATTCCTCTGAGTCTACTGAGTCTAGCCTCCCTACTCAGGGCACAAGCATGTCAGTTTTAGTTTACCCTGCACATAGCATAAAAAATATTGAGCAATTTTTTAAATTAAAATTACAAGATACTTCTTGGACTCTAGTGTATACTCTTGGGGTGAGACTAGGTGTGTACTCAAATTTTTTTTTAATACCAAAATCTTTCAACATGCTCGTTTGGGATAAATGTAACCACTGGATCGCTTTCAATAATCTAACATGTTCACTCAGTAGTGTGCGAGACTGGGGTGCGTCTTCTGTTCACCTGAAGGCCCGTCCTCTTCCTCTGGGTGGTGTGTATCCACTGTAATACCGAGCCCGAGACGAGAAACTTCCTCCACGTGAGCGGAACCGGGCCCGAGGAAACCCGCGGTCTGTGGTGCTGATACCGGGTCGATTCGTTCTCTTTGCTCCAACCTGAAAAATGTTCACAAGTTGCTAAGAAACAGTGTGATCTGAGTAAATTCTGAGCTAGATGTATCAGTAATTCCCGTTTTCTCAAATTACCAAGGTCAAATATTGAGCTACAGCTGTAAATGTGTTGCAAAGGTTCACCTCTGTATTCTTTTATGGGTAGTTATGTGGGGTAATGTTTGGGAAAGTTTGTATCCGAGATTCCTAGCACGTCTAGTGAATAATGTATCTTGCTTGTATGTTTAAACACGTTTACCTTTATCTGCCTTCCTCGGAATAAGGACTCATCCAGTGCCATTGCTGTTCTTACCGATTCCTTGTCTGCAAACTCGATATATGCAAACCTGAAATATATCGAAAGAACTTTCTTAAACATACAATAAGGAGACACATATTTGGCTCATACTGGTTAAAGAAATAATGACGACATCAGCCGAGCCAAACACACAAAATTACATGGTAGAATTACTTTTTATAAAAGAAATATATATTAAAAAAAAAGGGAATAAAAACTACTTTAATTTAATTTAAAGATGTTTGAGCATTTACAGGAGGATCTTTTACAATACAGGATTATATTGAGTGACTGGTGAAAAATATGTTCACTAGAAATTCAAGGCCGAATCTCACAGTATACTACTCCAAAACTACAAATCAGATATTTCTCTAGAAAATTTGAGAATAGATGAATGCCATGCACCAAAAAGAAAAAAAAAATCATAATAGCTATATAGGCTATATAAGAAGAAAGATTGTTGCTTGAGCTAATCAAAAATAACTGCAAGGAAAGAAAGTGAGAGTAATGAAGAGAGAAAGAACGCAGTAGCAAATTTGTCAATTACCCTTTCGGGTGTCCTGTGAATTTGTCACACAGGATAGTGACTCTATTAACAGAGCCACAGCCATGAAAATGAGCTTCAAGCTCCTCTGCTGTTGCTCCGTAATCCACCTATAGACAAAAACACAAACATTTGGACACGATGACGTTCCAAGTTGTCGAACACATCTTGCATTATTGAAACGTCAAATATGAAAATGTTCGGGACAAAGACATTCCTCAATTTGTAGAAAGAATGTAGTATATCTAAACCAGCAATAAATGCGATATAAAATGTTCTAAAATTAAACGCTAGATTAATAGTAACTAGCATTACTGGTGACTAAGATTTATTCATTTGTCTCATGTACTGTACAGCACAGTGAAATAATTTTTCACATATCCCGGTTAGTAAGCTGGGGTCAGAGTGCAGGGCCAGCCAGGATACAGTGACTGGAGCAGATTAGGTTAAGGGTCTTGCTCAAGGGCTTAACAGTGGCAACTTGGCAGTGCTGGTGCTCGCCACTGCCAACCTTGATCACTTGAGCTCGAAATCAGGCAGACTCTTGATTCGACTCTATTTTTGAGCTTTACTATTTGCGACTCTATTCTATAGAAGCAATATTTGTCTCAAGTGGCTACAATTCTTACAGCTTTAAAGTATTAAAAACTTTTTTTTATTTTTTTTTTAAGTATCCAATAATCAAAAAAAAGTGTAAATTGCATTGTTTGAATGGCAGACTATTATTTTACCAACACACACAATACAAATTTTATTGCTTTCACCTTGTTGATCAACTGTATAATTAATTTAACCACACAGCTATAAATCACTAACATTACTAAACATATTTCAACACATTTTCTGAATGAAACAATCTGTCTTCCAAGCTACTTCCAACCTATCGAAAAATGTAAGTAACTCGTACATTTCCAACATAAATTGATCTTCCATCTGCTTCGATCTTCTCTTCAATGGACATGATGACAGGACCAGCTGTGGGGGGAAAACAAAAGGAGTTTCTTATTAAAGAAAAAAAAACTGAAAAATAGGGCAAAATCATACACAACACGTTTATCAACCTTGTATTGAATTATTTTTTTTTTAAACAAACATGCTCAATGTTAATGAAAAGGTCTCTCTCTCTCTGTTAATAGATTGTAAGGATTTGTTTGTTTCGATTATCCTTTGATCTTCAAGAACATGCCAAAAGCTTCATATTTGGTTAAAATAAGGACACTTGTAGCGATGTTCCACGTGACAGTGCATCGTGGCTCATTGATTTACCCATAATCCTACACATAAATAACCATATGGCATATGTTACAGTTTTTATCCAGGTTCCATGCATTTTTATCCTAGACATACAAGTGGACCTAAAGATAGCACACACAATGGACTGATCAGTCAATCATCTCGATTAATGACTCTGATTAGATTCACAACTAATCTCCAGGAGCCTATATAGTCTGACAACATTTCTGATTCATTTAAAAATTAATTTCTGGAGGTTTTAACCCATCAAGACATTTAATTGCAATGACAGTTTTACACAGAAGTTTAAGGTTATTAAATAGATTAATTTTAATTTAACAAAGTCAACAGTAACAGCTTTATGCACTCTGTGAACCCTAGGCCTGGGTTTTTGTCCTCAGAAAACAATCCTACAGTTTTGCTGACCAGTTAGAGCAACATCAAGCACAGAACTCTTTTCTCACAAAAACAAAACAAAAAAACAAAACAGTGATCGACAAGGAAACAGAAATTACTTAATTAGACATGCACAGCAGCATCATAATCCTAGACAAAATTACATAAAGGTAACATGTGATGTGATCCATCATCAGCGCATGCCAAAATAAAGTCAGTAGTTTTACACTGTTCCTGAAAACAATCTAGGTTGAAGGCAGAGAAAGAAAATTCGGAGTGACCTAGTTGATTGTGTTCCTGCTCAAACTCAGGACTATTTGTCAGCAAGGCCTAATGTGCAAGCATCATTTCCTTTTTGCACCAACACGCGCACACTCACCAGGAGGAGGACTAAGGTTCATCTGTTTCTCCACTTCGTTCTGGAGCTCCTTCAGTTTCTCTGCTTCCTCCTCCATCTCTCTCACCCGGGCTTTAATGGCCTCCAGCTCCTGTAGACATTTTATATTTTACAACGATGACATTAGTATTAGCATGATATGGCGTTATGAATATTTCATACGACCTGCCATCAATTGGCATTTTAACAAGTTAGAGTTCTGCGCAGGCGCTGTGACAATTCGGATAACACAATATTAACAATTCACAATCAGTATGCACACGATAAAATCTGTTTTGCTCATAAAAATACACAGCTGACTAGGTTGTATCATACTTCAGCACACAGGATGAAAGTATTAATACTATAATATTATAACAGTCATAGTATAACCATTAATGATGGATAAAAAGAACACGAATAGGAGGTGGCCAAAAAGAAGAAGAAAAAAAAGGCACAATTGCTTCGAATCAGGGCTGTTTATTAAATGTTATGCTTGCAACAAATTCTTTCCTGTTCATTATGCTTTGAAGCAATAATAAAAATCTCCTGCTATTATTACCACAATTTCTACGATTATTTATTCATCTTGAGTTTTATCCTGGTCGGGGTCCCAGTGGATTTGGAGCAAATCCCGGCCAGGAATACTCTTAGGCTAGGACACGCGCGCACACATACATACATATATACATATATGCTCATTCCCAGCCAGAGACAATTAAGAGTCGCCATTCCACCCACTGTCATGACGTGACCCATGTGGACACAAGGAGAACATGCACTGAAACGCCTGAGCTCAGGATCGAACCCAGGACCTGAAAAGCTGTACAGACAGACACAATGCTACCCACTTAACCACAGTGTCACCTCTTACTATTGTTAGAATAAAAAGAGAATCATTGTTCTCTTGTCGCTTGACAATTTGTGCATTCAACGTGCATGCACATACGTTTTTGCATGCACAATCTTTCCATGAGCAATCATTAACACACGCGAACACATCTGCTGATAAATTAAACAGCCTTGTTGAGTGAGGTACAGCCATGTCCTGAGCTGCACGCCATCATACAAAATAGCCTGTGCACCATTTCCTGCCTAGCGTTCCTCAATAGTGTGTGTGTATCCCAAATAATTTCCCTTAATCCAATTACAACACTGAAATCATGTAGGTGTTTAAACAGATGCGATCTCATGATGACACACTGATTTGGACTGATAGGAGGCGGGTTGCGGTATTGCCTACATGTGTGGAGCAATCTAATGGCCAGGGAAAGGCGTGATGCCATCCATTCTCTCTCGCTCACACACACACTTGTATAGTGTGATGCTCCTGTGGCAGTGCTGCATTGCAGGGCAGATCGCACCATGCCCTAAACACACTAAGACACAATCTTTCGGCACAATCCCATCCATGTTGCATCACATTACATACAGAATGAAAAATAATAATAATAAATAAAATAATGATTTAATTATATGAATCTCAGCCGTGTCTGTGTGCTAGAGACAGTGCACACGTTCTCATCACGTCAGTGTACGTGAAGCGTCTCTGATCTAGCCTATTATTCGTACATTTCACGATTAAACAAATACCAAAATGCAAAAGCAAACACTGTATTAATTAAACACGTGCACAACACAGCTTATTAAATTAACCGATAAATATATATATATATTTTAAATAATTCAACGCGCGTAGAAGAAAACGCACCAAGATTTGACAAACACGCAATAAATTAGCATCAATGCTAACCGCGCTAGCGTTAACGGTACCGGGGGGAAAAATATTTTTTTTTACAACCACAAGCAGCTCATCATCATCTTTCGTTATAAAAAAAATAAATAAATAAAAAAAACCACGTACACTGTGTAAAACGGTTCAACCCGTTAGCCTACCACGCTAGCAAAAACAGCGACAGTGTCAAAGCGACAAAGCTGCTTGCCGTTAGCACTTAGCTGCTCTCCCGGCTAGCAAAGACACTCATTTATTCTCGCTAATAATAAAAAAAGAGGCGTGTTTTACCGTGAGCTTTTCGCCTCTCTGCAGACAGCAGCGGCGTTAATGGCGGCCTGTCCTTCCCTCCAACGTTAACCCCCTCTCACATTTTTTTTCCTCTTCCTCCCCCCACCAACCAACCAAACAACGTTTTGCGCCAACATGGCCGCCGTCGCCATGCGCTAAAGCTAACACAGCGCGAGCCACAATGGCGGACCGCGCCAACGTTTTTTTTCTTTCAATCGTTACCACATAAACGTGATAAAGAACATACTTGAGAGTGTTAAAGAGTAAACACTGAGAACACTGTAGATAACTAAACGTGTGAGCCCAGGGTTTAATCCCAAAAACCAGCCACGTTTACGTTAATAACGCTGTAATAACGTCCATAACTCACCGGGTCTTCAATCGCCGCCTCTCCCTCGTCTAAACCCGGTTCTTCGTCCCCGACACCCGGATCTTCCAGCTCAGGATGGCCGGGGTCTGAGTCGAGCAGAGATTCCTCCGCTAGTCCGTTACCGAACTCCGCCATCGGCCCGATTCCCGCCGCTCCGCGCGCGCGCCTCGTGCTTCTTTCTACTCTCACGCCACTTGGTGAGCGCGAGGGGCAGAAGGTGTGTGTGCGCGCGCGTGCGTGTGTGTAGGGGGGGAAACGGCGGAAAATACGCCGCTAAAGTTAAAAAGAGGAATAAAGAGGCCCGTCTTCCTTTACAAAGAAAAAAAAAAATATATATATACTCAAACCTCTTCCAGAACTCTCTCCGCGACTAACTAAACTCTTTTGTGACGTAACTAGGAAAGACCTATTTCCGCTGTAATTATCAATCACATCAATATTATTCAGACAGAGAGAAAAAAAAACGAAATGTGTATTATTCTCTTTGCGCCGTGTGATCCAGAACAGAAATGGAAGCCATGGGCGGGGCGTTCAGGCACTGCAGGCGCAAAGTCAATAGCTTATAGGACACTAACAACGGCTTAATCCTGCCCTCTTTATATATCAGGCGCTTCCATTGGCTGTGAGTCTAAACGTTTCGCTTGTGTAGCCGTCTTGAGTTTACAATCTCAATTGTAATTGGATGAAATTTCTGTCAGTCAGAGCACATTGATATCGGAAGTGAATACCGCGAATCAATCACTGGGAAACCGCTTCGGTAAATTATAGCTGTGAACGACTTACAGATTATAAAGTGTATTTCAAATTGTGTTCAATTGATAAAATTTTTTAAATTTTTATTTAAAAACACCAAAAAATTTAGTAAAATGAATGGTTATATAAAAGAGTCAGCCTAATTAGTATTTCAGTGTGAATAATCTCATACTAGCTGTCATTTAGAGCCATTTAACAATGTTCAGATATTAATAATAATAATAATAATAATAATAAAAAAGCAAAGGTGATGTCAGAAATGTGCGTCGATTAGATTACCAAGCGTTAACTGCCAGCAGATCGAGGACCCGGATGAAACCTAAGTGTCTGATTGGTTCAAACAAGCTTAGTGTCCCTTGCTAAACACGTATTACACACTCATAAATCTTCTTTGCCAAATTTACAAAAATGTCAGTAACTGCACTAATTTTTATCAGTCAGGATATTTGGTTTACTGCTCACTCCAAATACCATAAAAGTATGGGTAGGGATGCGTGCACTTTGGTCAACATTTGAGAAAGTCCTTGCCAAGAACAATGGTTCACATTTTCACAATGCTAAAAAACTATTAAAATATATGAAAAAATAATCACTTATTGCATGCCAATCAAAATAATTACATGTTAATTAATGACAAATAATTTAATTACATTTATTTAATCAAATTTTTTATTAGCTGAATTTGTGTCCTGAGTTCCTGTTAACATTGCCAGATGTTTCTAAAAAAATAAATAAAATCAGGTCTTCTGGTTAACCAAAACTCTAAGCACTCCTTAATGATTCCCTGTTTGTTTAATAACCTGTTCAACTGCTCAGGTTCTTGTAAGTTTGATAATTGTTTATATTTTAAAGATTTGGATATTAGACAAACCCCATGTTTAAAAAAAAAAAAAAAAGTTATAGACTTGTTTAAATCTAAAGTTTTTATTTTTTTTCAAAATAAGAACTTGTTTCATCCCAGTTCTCGAGACTGATTATATATACATGGCTTTGAAACTCACAATAGATGGAACAGTATCGGACTGAACATTTTTCATCTAAAGTCAGTAATCTGTCAAAATCAGCCCAGGATCATTGCATGTGATATCAGTTCTGATACATTAAGAAATGTTCAGCTTTCTTGTTTTCAGTGCAGTGAATTCAGACTGTCCATTTGAGCATTTTATGTAAATCATTCATTTATCTTATCCTGTGTACAAGGTCACAGGGGCCTGGAGCCTGTGGGAGGAAACCAGAACACCTGGAGGAAACACACCAAGCACAGGGAGAACATGAAAACTCTACAGACCCCGAGGCAGGTATCGGAGCCTTGACCCTGGAGATGCAAGGCCTGTTACACAGACTGTTATATTTCAAGTTTTTTTTTCTTTTAATGTTGATGAGTACGGCTTACAGCTAGTTAATCAAAACCCAAAATCCAGTATCTCAGAAAATTTTAATATTATTTAAGATCAATACAAAGTTTTTTAAAACAGAAATGTTGGACTACTGAAAAGTATGAACATGTACAGCATTCAATACTTGGTCGGGGATCCATTTGTATAAATTACTGCAGCAATGCGACAAAAAGGACTGGACTGATGCTAAGTGGGCCAAAAAACTTTAGATGGTTAGTTGGGCAGACAAATAAAGCACCACAAATTGAAGTTCAGTTTATTTTTCCTCATTTCAGATGAAAGTAAATTTTGCATTTCATTTGGAAATTAAGGTCCCAGAGTCTGGAGGAAGAGAAGAGAGGCACAGAATCCAGGTTTCTTGAGGTCCAGTGTAAAGTTTGCACAGTCAGTGGTGGTTTGGGGAGCCGTGTCACCTGCCGGCGTTGGTCCACTGTGTTTTATCAGGTCCAAGGTCAGCGTAGCCTACCAGGAATTTTTCAGGGCACTTCTGCTGACCAGCTTTATGGAGATTTAATTTTCCAGCAGAACCTGCTCACACTGCCGAAAGTACTAATACCTGGTTTAAGCACCATGGTATCCATGGACTTCATTGGCCAGCAAACTCGCCCGACCCAAACAAGAATCTGATCTGTGGGGTATTGTGAAGAAGATGTGACACCAGACCCTACTGTATAAAACAAAAGAGCCGAAGGCCGCTATCAAAGCAACCCGGGCTTCTGTAACACCTCAGAAGTGCCACACCCCACTGCTGCAGTAATTCATGCAAAGGAAGCCCTGACCAAGTATTGAGTGCTGTACATGTTCATACATTTACTCACTCACTCATCTTCTATACCGATTTATCCTGTATTCAGGGTCGCAGGGACCTGGAGCCTATCCCAGTAGGCTTAGGGCACGAGGCAGGGTACACACTGGACAAGGTGCCAATCCATCGCAGGGCTCACACACATACATGCACTCACGCACTATGGGTTATTTGGGAACGCCAATTAGCCTAACCTGCATATCTTTGGAGGAAACCCACCAAGCACGGGGAGAACATGCAAACTCCATGCACACAGAGACGGGAATCGAGCCTGGCCGGGAATCGGACCCAGACACTGGAGGTGCAAGGCAACAGTGCTAACCACTACACCACCGTGGCACCCTGTTCATATGCTTAAGTAGTTCAAAATTTCTATGTTGAAAATCTTTTATTTATTTATTTTTATTGGTCTTAAGTAATATTAAAATTTATTAGTACTGATACTGAATTTCAGGTTTTCATTAGCTGTAAGCTATAATCATCAAAATTAAAAGAAATAAACACTTGAGAGATATCAGGCTGTGTGTAATGAATCAATATGATTTGAGTTTCAAGTATATATACATTTGCGTCCCAAGTACTGTACACTGTATATAAATATAAATAAATATATGCACCACCCTTCTTATTACAAGGGTGAATCAAAAATTATCCACATCCCAGTTATAATAAAACTTCCGTTGGCCACAGCGCTTTCCATTCAAGGCTACAGTCTTCCCAGTCAATGCTGTGCAGGTGTGAACGTTACAGGAGTTCATTTGTAACTGTGGTACGAGCAAAAAATGGATATCCCATGAAAGAAGAGCAGCGTGAAGTGATTTATTTTTTTTTGTTATAGGATGTACCTGGTCCCGAAACAACTCTCTGAAGAGATATCTGCAAACAAATTATGGACTAATAAAGAAAAAAAAAAAAAAGGCTCAACAATTAATAGTGCTCATTACAGCGAAATGCTTTATTGAAGAGCTGAAGCTTGAACTTCGAATGAAACACGGAGGACCGCTATCCAAGGGTGGTGTTTGATCCTGCATGACGATGTACGTCCGCGCACTTCTGCCCACACTGTCGATACTCCACAGAAACTTTGTTTTGAGGTGTTAAAGCATCCTCCCTATAGTCCTGATCTCGCTCCATTGGACTTTTACCAGTTGCTCCCCTGAAAGCAAGATGAAGATTCACTTCTGATGAAAAAATTAAGACAGCGGTGCATTCGTGGCTCGCAGCTCAGCCTTAAAAGATTTTTTAATGAGGGAATGCGAACGCTTGTTGACAGACAGAGGTGTATTGAAACACATGAAGATTATGTCTAAATGTGATGTATTTGTCTTTTCTAAAAGTTCATTAAAACAAATTCTACAACCAGAGTGCGAATAATTTTTGACTCATAAGAAAGACAGGAAAAAAAATGTTTTGATTGTTAGTTGGGCCGACAAATAAAGCACCACTAATTGAAGTTCAGTTTATTTTTCCGTATAAGAAAAGAAAAGGAGATCCAACACAAAAATGAAGGTACAAGTATGGGGGGGGAAAAAAATCAAGCTTAAACAATACTCTAATATTTCATAAAAACACTTTCACCATCAGTTTGCAGTATACCAAGACCATCTCGATGAAGATAAAGATGCTATTAAAAACCGTAATGAATTAATAATAATCAAACTGTGATAATAGTAATGAAAACAATAGCAAGTAGTAGTTATAACAAGTGATAAGTGTTAATGGAAACAAAAAATATATATATAATAATCAGTCAAAAAGCAGGTCTGTGCACCACCTCTTCACTTCAAACAGTGCAACACTGTGATCCCATTGTTTAGCACTGTGTTCAGTTCATGCTCAGTGAACACGAGCTACAGTTTTAACACAGAGTGTTTAAAAAAAAAATAATAACGGAGGTGCGTCCAAAAAAAAAAAAAAAAAGAAAAAAAAAAAAAAAAAACGCCACACGCCGCTGAATCATCATACATCCAAGTGCTCCACTTTGTTTTGGCTGAAATAAACACACTTTCAGCCTAATATATCAAAGTCCTTCCTGGACTTGCTCAAAGTGTCAAGATGTGGGAAATCCATTACAAAACTCTCGAAATGCTTTTTGGTTTTCTTTTCATTTTGACAGAAAGCAAGAGAAAGATGATTAACTTTGGAATACCATTCTCATAATAGAGTTCCTTTTAAAAAGTTACCTTTTAGTTTTGCATCTCGTTAAACTATTAATAGTAACATATTAATAATAATAAGAATAAGAATATACAACTTAAAAAAAAAAAATTAAAAAAAAGAAGAAGAAATGACAGTTCTCTTTAGTATTTCATTTCCTTCAAACGTGTACATTTTGTCGCACGGAGTAGTTTCCGTTATACCGAATCGACACGCGTGTCGAAAAACCACAGAAAGTACCTCGTGGTCAGCTGGAGATTCGTTGCAGGGGAGTACTCGGTTTGCACCCACATAAAAGACAATGAAGAACAAGAGTGTAAAATGACCTCTCTCCCATAAAAACCTGGTGCAAGCAGTGAATACCTTTAACACGGTTAGGGTTAAGACAAACTGAAGTGGGAGGAAAAAAAATAAAAATAAAGTGGAGAAATACAATTCATATAATCGTGTTGTTTGACAAATTTATATCAAAACCATTTAAAATTGCGCTAGCATACAGAATTAACTTTGGCTTTTTGCACAGCGGCTAGGTCTGATCCTTTCCCCGTTCACGTGTTCATAAAATGCAGCGAAAGCTGGCAACACTTCTGTAAAATCTGACATACAGTAAATCAATATAATACAGTTATTCCAAGCAAGTATGGAAACCTTAAAATATTTCAGACCTTTAAAGGAAGAAAGTGTTGCATGACAACCATGTGACATTTTTAGGTTTTGCCAATGGAGTTTTGAAGGGAAAAAAAAAATAAAATAAAAAAATGTATGATTGTCATGATGGCAAATAGAGGAGCTGTCGTTGCATTAACAGCCTCTGAGAGTGACTCGATTCAGAGTACTTGCCAACTCCCTCGGTTTATAAAAAAAAACCAACATAGACTTTCCTGTTAGTATGTGCCGATAATTGAGCTTTACAATACATCACAATATTATTGTGGATACTTTACATATATTCACAACTGCCTTTCATTTTGAAGGAGGTTATCTATTTTAGGCAGTACCTAGAGATACCCAGGGATAAACTGCCCTTTAGTGAAGGCAACATAAAGACAGCTCGTCTTCCATTTACCTTCATTCTGAGCAAATCTGAAGCGGGCGGCATTGCATGTATCCCACAGTTCCGTTCATTAGAATTCCCTGACAGCCTAAGCAGGTCCAAAAGCATGTTTCTGCTTCTATATTGTGATAATATTGTAAAAAAAAAAAAAAAAAAAAAAAAAAGAAAAAAAAATTCAAGACCTGTAAGGACGTTTTAGTATGGGCACTTGCATACCGTCTTAGTTACTCCCACGTTCTTTGCACATTTTTGATACACCCATGATCATCTTCACTTCGTCAGTCAAAAAACTCCCAATGATAACATTTTAAAAACCAATAAAATTTGATTCATATATATATATATAAAAAAAAAAACTTAATTAAAACTCCAATGCAGAACACCGTTCAGGCTCAAGCAAAAGCAGTACCGTGTACATAAATCACTGAATAACTTTTGATGAGTTTCATGTGGTCCATTGCTAAATTTTCCCCAAACAGCCAGAGTGTTCTGAATTAGCAAGAAAGGATAATAAACAAGCACAAAAAGAAACAGATGTTGAAAACCGAGACAAAGCAGTGAAAGACATAAAACGCGACCGTTACAACATAAGCAACTGCATGTCCAGTATAACCAATTAATCTGATGATAGTTATTATTATTAGTGAAATGATGTGGCAACAAGTCATTAAAATAAGTTCTTTTTAGGATCAAATCTCGCTGACATCCGAAAGTGGAGAGTTCTTCAGGCCCACTGTAACGGTGCAGAATTAAAAGAGCGTTAGCTTTAAAAACAAGCACCTTTTCTTTGCTGACTAAAAGCGCAAGAGCCTAGTGGGTCCACTTATCAAAGCAGCTTAAGTTCATTTCTTAGCTAGTGCTGCTAGCTGGCGATCTCGAAGAAGCTTGGCTCACGATGCCAGCCGAGCCGTTGTTAATTTGCGTCGCCGACTGACCAAAGTTAGTGGTTCGCAGTGTTGCAAGATGGCGAGGAGAGAAAACGTGGTCTCGTGCAGCGGCTCTGGACTCGAACTCGACGTTACACACCTCGCATTTCCCTCTTAGTGTTTCACGAGCTGCTTGCTGACCCGCGGCAGGTGCAGGCGAACTTTCCAGAACTGTCAGTTGTACTGGTTTGGGCAGAATTGGACGGTTGGCTCGGAGCGCGTTGTACTGTAGGTAAGTGCCCGAGCTGATGTCCAGCTTCTTGGAAGGGTCGCTAGAATTAGGAGACTATAAGGGGAAAGAAAAGAGAAATGTGTTCATTTTAATTTCTTTAATAGGAAAATCTAGCAGTTAGAAAGGCATCAAGTTATAACTTAAGTCTCTTCAGACACAGAGCGATTATGGTCACACCATTAGTGAGATTATTGTAATCCAAGATCAAATGAATCAGTGAGTTGACTGAATAAACATCCATGCAATTAACCAATCATGTGCCAGCAACACAATATATAAAACAATGACCATACAAGTAAAACCCTCAAAAGAGCAAAAAAAAAATAAGATAAAATAAGAACAATAATAATAATTATAATTATTATTATAATAAACAATAAAACCATGTTGCAGGGATGTGAAATTGAGATTCTATAAGCGTCACAATTTTATGCATAACCCGATTTGATATTAAATCCCCCCGATTTGGTTAATTTTTTCTCTTTTAAAAAGTTTAAATGAGTAATTAAATGTAGCTCATTGCTTATAACATTTCTTTAAAACGAAGCACATCATTTAAACAATACACACTAACATCTAAACGCCTCAATCAAGACAGACCGGTGTAAAATTTTTGATCGAAACATCTGATAATCCATTAAACGTAAAAACATTTGATATGATTCCTTCTCTCTAGTTGGAATAAATATGTTCTATCTATGCATGTTTGTTGACATTACAACTTTCCAACTTTCCAGTTCTGATCGGTAACCTCGACGAGAACGCACTCCCACCAGTCTTTACTTCGGGTTTTATCCAATGGGTCTTTGCCACTGATGGGTTCGCATTTCATGTAGGGCTGCAACAACGAATCAATTACTAAAAGAGTTGGCAACAATTTCATAACTGATCTGTTGTGTCGCGCGACGCAGAGACATTTGATTATGTCTCTGCAAAACTTTAGTTGAGCGCGGAGCAGAGTGAACACTCGGTCTCGCGCACTGATGCTAGCAGAGTTTGGCACCTCAGACAGGGCGGAGCAAAAAAAAAAAAAAAAAAAAACGACCGGAGGGAGAGGAAAGATACATGGTGGAGGCCGAGAAATACGTAATCGGGTAACCGTCTCCCCTGCTGGGTCTTAGTGCTCATCTCCTACTGGTATAATCAACATCTGTGCGTGTGTAAAGCAAAAGTGTTTTTTTGTGTTAGTCCATTTTTATGTAATTTTATTATTATAATAATAATAATAATAATAATAATAATAATAATAAAACAGCTCAAGGAGCAACATGTTTGTGCAGTTTCTAAAGATTTTAGTTATGTTTTTGAATAAAGGGTTGGAAATGAATGCTTTTCTCTTTTTTTTTTGTTTTTCATACGATTCATCGATTAATCGGAAAAAATAATTGACCGATTAATCGATTATTAAAATAATCGTCAGTTGCAGACCTAATTTCAATGCGTAGAAAAACATCTAAAATCAACCATAGATGAGACTGAACTCTTATAACCAATCACAAAGCGGAAGGCGGGATTAATACTATGTATTGTACAATACAGCAACTACAGCAAGGGGAAATAAGTATTTAGACACATTTCTTCACTGTAATTCCAGTGCATGTATCTGCATCAAATTTACACATATCTTTATTAAAAGGAAAGTATTACAATGTGAAGTGTAAACAAACAAACACCCCACATGGGGAAAAAAAGTATTCAGACATTGTATTTTATTTATTCATGTATCAGGTTCATAAATAGATGTGGCTAAAACATTCTTTCACAAATAGCACCTGGTGTCATTATAAAAAACACTGCTAGTTGTTGAGAAAATTCTAAAACACGTCAAGCAGTAATGGTGAAGGTGCGTCCTAACATACTCAGGGACATCCTTATTAAACACTTCGAGTGCAAGATCTATAGTGCATTGAAGTACAACTACTCATCACTGGACAGTTGCACCATGCAAGTTTCACAATGCACTTTCAGAAGAAAGGAGATAAGACTGCGGTCACGTGAAAAGGAGTTGGCAGGATGATCCGAAAGCAGCAGAGAACAAGCAGCAATAATATGCAACAAAATAATGTCTGTTCCTGACTGCCCATGTAAAATGTTCTGGAAAATTACAGCAGTTTGGGGAAATGGTACCATGGCACTGCATGGCATTATAGAAATTAGAGGAAAATTGAATCTCAGTCAGAAATATGGGGAGAAGATGCAAGTTTCAATAAGACAACAACTCCAAACCTACAACCAAAATGACTTGAGGCCTTGTGTGGCTTAGCATGGCATCTCCTGGCATGTTATGAATCCCTTCAAATGTTAATGAAAATGTATTATGAACATGTGAATTTGGCAGAGGGATACTCGTAATCTTGAGGAATTGATGATTTGCAAAGAAGAATGGGTCGAAATTGGATCACAATGCTGCAAAAAGCTAATGACATATTTTAAATCTGTAATTGGCAATAAAGGTTTTCAAGAATGTTCCATTATTAGTTTGTGGTATCTAATTCCTTGTTTGTAAACCAAATCATTTTTCGCCATCATTCTACACACAATACTCCACAATAGCAAAGTAAAAACAGGTGTTTGGAGTGCTTTGTTTTATATTAAATAAATAAATAAATAAATAAATAATTACATAAGTACTTTCAGACCTTTTGTTGTGACACTTGCAATTGCACTTTCTACTCCTACAGTGCATTGCAAAAGAACTTTTCCACAATTTTTCATGTTACAAATACAAACAAAAATGCATTTAATTAAGATTTTATGTGATAGACCAATGCAAAGTGGCTCATAATGGTGAAGTGGAAGGACAATGATGGTTAAATAAAAATCTGAAAAGTATGGTGTGCATGTGTACCATACTCATAATTCTCTCCTAACAAGGTTTTGAAAGAAAGAGTTAAGAGAGAATTATGAGTTTCTTTCAAAAATGGTTTTCTTCTTGCCACTCTTCCATAAAAGCCAGATCTGCAGTTTGCGACAAGCCATGTGGGGGACACAGCAAACATGTGGAAGAAGGTGCTCTGGTCAGATGAGACAAAAATGTAACTTCTTAGCCTAAATGTAAAACGATGTGTGTGTCGGAAAACTAACACTGTGCATGGTGATCATGTTGTGGGGATGCTTTTCTTTAGCAGGGACAGGGAAGCTGGTCAGTGTTGTTGGGAAGATGGATGGAGCCAAATACAGGGCAATCTTAGAAGAAAACCTGTTAGAGTCTGCTAAAGACTTGAGACTGGGGTGGAGGTTCACCTTCCAGCTACAATGGAATGGTTTCGATTAAGGCATATTCATGTGTTAGAATGGCCCAGAATCTGAGGCAAGACTTAAAAATTGCTAAGGAGAACGGACAAAAATTTTATTCTCTAGATGTGCAAAGCTGGTAGAGAGATACCGCAGAAGACCTGAGGATGTAATTGCAGCGAAAGGTGGTTATACAACGTGTTGACTACTTTTTAGATATTTGTGAAAATGTTTAAATCCACTTATTTTCCTTCCACTTCACAATTATGTGCCACCTTGTGTTGGTCCATCAAATTAAATGCTGATAAAATACATTTACGGTTTTAACTTAACTGGAGTCCGCCCATGCCTATCTGACTTCATGGGATATAATTAGCACTTTATAGAATATAATTAGAAAAGGCATGCACCCGTCTATTTACAGTGTTAGTGTAACTATTGTATGCCAGAGTAAGAAAGCCATGAGGGCAGACAATTATCTGTAAACCTTTGTGACAAGAGACAGAGTTGGTCTGATAAACTTTCCACAGCACTGGAAGTGCCCAAGAGCACAGTAACTACCATCATTCTCACATGGAAGAGATTTGCAACAACCATTAGTCTTCCCAAACCTGGGCACCCAACCAAACTGACCACTTGGGACAGAGAAGCTTGGTCATGAAAGACAACCAGAAGGACAATCATCACTGCAACACTCCACCAATCAGGCCAGACAGAATTCAACTGGGAGTCAAAAAGCCCAAAAAATACTCATGCATGAGAAACAAAATCCTCTGGTTTTATGACACAAATGATTAGTTTCTTGATTCCAAATAGTTTAGACACTGCACATCACCTTATTAAAACCATCTCTACAGTCAAACATGGTGGTGGCATCCTGGAAGTGAAAAGGATCTCTAGCTGGAGCAACGGTTTACAATTCAACAAGACAACGATCGAAAACATGCCGCCGAGAAAACACAAAAGTGGCTGCAGAACAACTCTGAAAGTCCAGGAGTTGCCCAGACAGATTCCTGACCTGAAGAGAGCTGAAAATGGCTGTACCCAAGAAGAATGGAAAATCGTCCAAAAGGAAGGTGTGCAAAGTTTGTAGCATTATTTACAAGCAGAATTGAGCTGGTCATTGCTGCTGAAGGTGCTTTAACCAAATATCAAGTGATGGGTCTGAATACTTATGTGCATTGAATGTGTTTTTTATTTTTTTAATTAAAGCACTCCAAACACCCGTTTTAACTTAGTTATTGTGGAACACTGTGTGTGGAATGATGAGGAAACAAAGGATTTTAACCTATTTTGAGATGATTGTGAAACACAGTGTGGAAAAACTTTTCTTTGGCAATGAAGCTCTTGTTTTTATATATAGTAAATCGTAATTTTGTCTGGATACTGTACATGCACTGAATATACACTCATTGTCTGCTTTTCATAGGAACACCAGTATAAT
>JAQMYJ010000019.1:15451976-15478860 GCA_030014305.1 Clarias laeviceps | reverse complement strand
AACTTCCTGTGTACAGAGGATCTGCAGCATGAAAACCTTTGTTGAGATCAGCGGAGTACGGCAAGATTTCCTAAGCTGAAAGAAGTTCCATTCCTGTCAGTAAGGTACAGGTTGGAGACCAAAAAAAATAAAATAAAATACTCTGGGGGGGGGGCGGGGAAATGTCCAGTTTCAATTAACCTGTGCCCACGATGGCCTCAGATTTCGGTTCTTGATGGACAGGAGTGAAACCCGACATGGTTTTCTGCTTTTGTAGCACATCCACCTTAAATTTTGATGCTTTGTGTATTCTGAGATGATTTTCTGTCTACCCCAGTTGTAAAGAGTAATCATTTGAGTTGCGACTTCCTTACTGGCAGCTCAAACCAATTTGACCATCTCCCTGTGACCTCTCTAAATCAACAGCTTATTTCGACCCAGTCATTCACGCAATGTTTTGTTTTCCACAGAAATCTGAGTAAAACCAAGTTATTGTGTGTATAAATAAATAAATAAATAAAAATCTGAGGAAATCGGCAGTTTGTGAAACACTCAACCAACCCATTTGGTACCAACATCCGTGCTAAAATCAAGGTCACACTTTACTTCATTCTGATGTTTAAATAGATGACAGCCTGAAATATTTAACCAGCCTGTCACAATGGACCATGCCAAGTCCCTGAGATTATACATTTGTCCCCATTCTGATATATGATGTGAAGAATAACTGAAGCTGAATAGGTATACTGGTGATCCTATTAAAGCAGAAAATGAGTGTATATCCAGTGCATGTACAGTATCCAGACAAAAGTACAATTTACTCAAACATGTGTATAGGTGTTCCTACTAGAATGGACAAAGGGCAAAAATGTGTCCGACTACTTATTTCTTCTTACTTTTTATGTATGCATGCAAACAGTTACGTCTTGTTGTGTATGAAGAATAATGTAGACAGGTATAGTTTAAATGTTGAAAAACACCATAACTTCTACACTGGAAATCTTTATTGTGAGATTCAAACTGGTCTAACATGGCTAGCTTGATCAGACAAGCCTCATCTGTGATTAGCAGTAAACAGTTATTGAAAGTGTGAAGATGATCTTACCAACTTCTCCTGCTGTAGCCTCCAACGCTTTTCCTTGGCACGTGTGTTCTGGAACCAGATCTGCACCACTTTAAGTGGAAGACCAAGCTCTGTTCCCACTGCTTCACACTCTAATGCATTAGGATGGGCGCAGGTCTCATAGCAGGACTGGAGAATGGACAGCTGAAGACAGTTCAAGTGTGTTCGTGGTCTTCTTGGGGTGGAGTGCTGCTGAATGTAATTTGCTTCTTTTTGGTTTTGAGTGGATGGTGGTGAAGTTACTGTCATAGATGGAGTTCCTACTGAAGCTGAAGTGATGATGGTGCGTGTTGTGCTCAGACCCAGCTGTTCCCTGGACAAAGTATTGATCTTGATTGGACCTTTCTGAGACCAGTAATTAATGCCATTGTGTTTCTGAGTTGTAACAGTCGAAGATTTGTTAATTGGTGTAGTGGATAGTTTTGGAACCATGCGGTTGGTTGTCCCAGGGATGTGTTTCTCTTGATCTTTCCCATCCTTTTCCTCGGTCCTGTCTGCTTCACTCTGTCCCTCTAGTTTGATCTTTTGGGAGTTTGGAACCAATGGGGGCACGGCCTTGGGGGCAATTTTAACCATTGTAAATGCATTCAGTGCTTCAGCTTTTGTCTTGGGTGCTGATGTACTGCCGACAGTCGTCGTTGACCCCATTTCCTTTGGCCTGCTCAGACCCTGGATAGGGATTTTCATTGGTTCTTTGATCTCCATAACTTTTTCTGTCTTTTGTGTTTCACTGCCAGTTTGTGGCTTTGGTGGGACCCAGCCAGGAGTTGTTGGGCTTGAGTTAGATTTGGGAGTACTTGAAAAAATGGGCTTAGTCAGTGGCCAAGTGAACTTTATAAGTGGTTTACCTACAGCTGCCAACGTACCATCACTGATGAAACGAACTTCCCCTTTACGCTCTCTAGCCCTCATGTTTTGAAACCAAATTTGTACCACCTTCTTCGGCAGGTGCACCCACTCTGAAATTTGTTCAAATTCATGCTTTCCTGGGTTTGGGTCTTTGAAATAACATCCATATAGCACGTCCAGCTGGTCAGCCTGAATAATTGTCCTGGACCTTCTCATGTCCCTGAATCGTCTTGCATTAGTTCTTTTTTGGTCTCTTGCCTTCTCTTGCTCACTCTCTTTTAAGGAAGCATTTACTTTCTCTGCAGCTCTCATGAACACTGTGCTTGTCTTAACCATACTACTGTGGTTACCAATGGTAGTGTTAGAGTTTGGGATAGTTATGGCAGTATCAGGCTTTACCTGAACAACAATAAGACTCCCATCTGCAGGGACCCCAACAGTAGGCCTTAATCCAAGACCATCAAGCAAAGCAGTCTTTTGAATAGATACCTTGTTGTTTGCTGAGACAGAAGTGGAATTTGTTGAACTTTGATGTTTCCCTATACTGAGATCTAAGGCAGACTCACAGTCACTACCATTGGAAATGAACTGGGCGGACTGCGCAAGAGAACTAATGGCTGCTCCATGAAGCTGGTCAGAAAATGGAGATTGAGTGCAAGTAATAGCCGGGGGACTTGTGAAGGTCGCTACTTTGGCTCGGTCTGCTTCAGAAACGCCAACCCCAACAACTGATGATGGAACAGAGAGGACGTAGGGACTGAATAACTGTGTAGAAAACGGGGCCAAAGAAAGGGAAAGAGGCAAGGGATGCAAGATTCCAGCTGGAAGACCTGAATGGTCAACTGTAACTGAAAGAGGAGTAGGAGGATCAGCTTGTGCTTCCAACTGAAGATCAAGATCAGCATCATGCCTCTCCTTTTTGCATTCTGATTCATCCTTATCTATCTCCCTCTTTCTCTTTTTATTTTTTGCACTCTGATCTTCATCATCATCCTCTGCGTCTGAAAGGAAGACTGTAGTAGAACGAAGAACCTTTCCTCCACCACTTGACCTTTCCCCTGATGTCTCTAACTGTGACAGCTGCTTAATTGGGCTACCTGGTTCATCTTTCATCGAGCTACTTTGGCTCTCCTCATCCGTCACAATAACAGAAGTGTAGAATTCTTCATTTTCTGAGTCAGAAGTTAAGCATAAATCCCCTTGGTTTTGACTATATACCATTTCTTTGCGTATATCAGAACTGTTAGAGAGATCTATTGCATGACTACTGCCAGCTGATGGACTCTGTCCATATTCACTTTCATCTATCATAAGGGCACCTTCCTCGTCTTCAATGCTTCCTTCCATTTCATCATGATCCATCTCTTCTGTGCTGTGTCTTTCTTTGGCACGGCAGGCATCGACCAGCCATATTCGTACCTCGTCACCAGTTAGGCCAACTTCTCTGCCAAGGGCTTCACAGTCCTCTTTTGGTGGAATTGCTGAATCTGCCTCATTCTGCGACTCAATAAAGGCCCACAGAACCTGAGACTGGAATTCACTTAGCATAGGAGGTCCTGAGGACAAGATTGCATGAGCCTTGGCACTCTTAGGCTGTGAGGACATTAAGGCAAGGTTAGTGTTTGAAGGGTTACATTTTGCAGGATTCTGTTGTAACTCTAAACTGTTACCAGTACTTTTATTATTGTGTGTAGTAGACTGGCAGGATTCATTAAGACAAGGTGATGGACAACTACATTGAACAACCTGGTCTGGTGAGCCAGTATTTGCATCAGAACTTCTTTTTGCATTTTCCCCCAGATCCCCCTCTTCAGTTGTGCTTTCCATATCAATATCATCCTTTTCTTGCTTTTTGTCAGTACATACCATGTCATCCTCAACACTTTTGTCATACTTTAAGCTGTTGCACTCCTGCTTAATATCTACCTTATTACTGCTGCTTTTCCCAGAACCATCATCTGTGGTCCAGGCTTCTTCAGAGGTCTGTGGCACTTGCTGATCACAGGACTCCTGCTGGGGTTCCTCATTTTTTACTTCTGCACCTGCTCCCTTATCAATACTATTGTCACTCTCTTCTGGCGGCATTTGAGCTGCACTGGATAGTCTAAAAGCAGGCCACTGACTTTGCAACCCACTAAGTCCTTGGGTCAAAAGAGCCTGCTGTGCTGTGCTGAGACCGAGGACTGGCACTGTCTGCTGCAAAAGTTGTTTGGGGGCTTCTGAGGTTGGACTCTGAGCTTGAAGTCCATTCAAAATAAGGGGCATAAGCATTTGAGGCTGAGTTATTAGCTGAGGAGTTGCTGTGCCTGGTGCAGCACCTGTTCCAGCAGCAAAGAGAGAGGGAAGAATGGAGTGTTGAACAGAGTTTGGACTAGACGTTAAGAGAGTAAGAAAAGCTGATACTGCCTGAGCTGAGGCCACTGGGGAGGAAAGCAATGAGGGGGCAGGCTGAGGCTTAACCTGTTCTTCATCTTTGGTCATCGCTTGGGATGCAGTCAGACTTGCTTGTGTGACGCAATTGCTGGTCGTAACATAAGCTAACTGTGTGGTATTAGCCACGGTAGTGGCCGTCACATTTGTAGCTACATTTCCGTTTCCTGCATTTGTTGTGGAATTACTTGCAGCATTTCCAGCGTTCCTGCTACGGCTCTGATGCAATACAGATTTTAAATGACTTTCCAGAGTGATGGCATGATTATAAGAAACACGACACACTGCACACTGGTAAGGTTTGTTCGAGACATAAGGACGTGCAAGAACAGGGGCTGGGGAATCACTGTCGTTCCCTGCTCCTGTTCTCATCCTCTGGATATGGGTGGCTGAATTATAATGAACGCTCAATGCCGATCTAGTGGGAAAGAATTCCAAACAAGCGTGACACTTGAAAGGATGGTTGACATCATCAGCAGCAGTATTGCTTTTATCACTGGATTTATCTTCATTGACCGAGGCTTCTGAACTTTCAGACTGGGTAACGTTATCCTGATTTGATTCTATGTTACTCCCATCGTTCTCCTTTCCCACTCCTCCTAATTCATCACACACATCTTTTTCCTGGGAGGAACTGTCTTGGTCAGTTACACTAGGAATGGTTTCATTCTGAGACTCGATTAAAGGCGAGTTTTCTGAACACTGCTGCTGGGATGCGCCATCTTGAAAGAAAAAAAGAAACGAAACAGAACATTGTTTTGTGAAACATTTATTTCTATAGGTACACATGCTGTTGACATCTAACTAGTAATGAAATGTCTAATATAAATGAAAGACAGGGCCTACACTTACTGAGGTCATTTTGGCCAGCACGATCTCTGTCTTCGTCATTGGACAAGTGCTTGGGTGCCGCCTTAATATATGGTAAAAGTAAAAAGGCAAACATTTGAAAAAGCTACTGTGAATACAACCTTACTGTTTTGCAAATCATGATAATTTTTTTCATTTATGGTTAAGGAAAGGCTGAAGGTGGTAGCGAGTTTACTTGAATAAAATTAGGAGATTGTGCTAATTAGTTTAATTATTTAACAAAATGATTACTCACAATGTCCAATAGCTTATCAAGGCAAGCAGGAAGCACACTGTGTTTTTCAGCCAGGTGCAAAGCAAGACCATCACGGTCTTTTTGACCTTGTTGACACAAAGGACAGAGCCACATTGACCCCCCATCGTTGTCCCCACCCATGGTCTCTCCCAGCTCCTCCTGAAATAAAAAGGGACATTATTAGCTGTTAGACATACAGCATTTCCTCATACCAAACAGGCTTCTATTAAAAAGTACAAAGTTATTTAGTCAAGTTCTATAATTTAGTTCCTTATCCTCTGGAACAGTGGCTCTCCACCTTATTCCTGGAAGGTCACTGCCCTGCATATTTTAGTGCTTTACCGCTCTCCCACACCCATTTCAATTAAGACAAGGTTGTTAATTAGCCGAATAGTTTTTGTGGTTTTGGTTTTTTTGTACTAAAACGTGAGAACCACTGCTCTAGAAACCTTTGTTCGTTTGTAATTAAAAATGTATTTATTTTATTATTATTTTTTTTTAAAAATACGTTAACCCTTTAAGACCCATCATAAAAAAGCTCCGCAAGAGTGAATCTTAGTACTTTAACAGCATAGGACCATGGTTTTTGGACTATTTTCATACATCGATGCAACCCTTACCCATCCCCCTTAAAGAATATATATGTAATAAAAGGCAAGTAACTAGATAGATTGATTAAAAGTGCAATAAACTATTACATTAAACCATTATAAGGACTAAACTAAAGAGGAAAGCACAAATATTCGCAACACATGATCACAGGAAATATGGAGCCGATGCAGCTGAAAAAAATCATCGTCCTGCTCAGCGAGTGTTACTGACGAAGCTTGGTCCACAGACTTTCTTCTGCAAGAGCCCGTGGACTATACACTGTCGTTTATGTAAGGATAAATTATTCTCAGTACCATCAGATAATCATTAATAAACAATATACAATATTTGGCAAAAGTCTTTGGTGCCATATTATCTTGAGTACAAACTTTATATGTTTATCATGTCTGCATTATGATGATCAAAATCATTCACCATTTCCTGACATAATTTAAAAATTAATAAATAATGAATATAATTAAGTAATATTAATTTATAATGTGTAATAAATAATAAGGAGCAACTGGGACAAACTTGCCAGAAGAACTCATTCTCCAGCACGCTCAGTAAAACCTAACAGATGTTTTACTTACAGTACTGTGCAAATGTTATGGGAACATGCAAACAAAAATGTTGCTGAAAACATTTCTACAAAAAAACTTAAAAAAACAACCAAAAAAAAAAAAAACTGACAACCAAAAACAAACTGACAAAGAGTAATAGTCTAAATTTGGCATGAACATTTAGCTGGCTTTTAAATAGTCAGCAGTGTTAGATACAGATGTTTAAAGTTTTATAAGTAAAACAGCTGTCGAGTTTTACTGAGCATGCTTGAAAATGTACCATTCGAACATGCAATATTCTGGCAACTGTCAGACTTTTCACTTATATTTCATGCAAGACTCAGATGCCTACATTAGATTTTTTTGTTCGTTTCCATATGAAAACGTCATGAAATGTTTTCTTTACAGGCATGCAAATATTCTTCTGTAATGTTATTTATTATTAGGTATTTAAGGTATATTTGGAAATGGTGAATGGTTTTGTACATAACGCATGCATTTGTACGAAAGATAATATGATGCCTTTTGCATAGTACTGTACATTGCATTTGCGCATCAATGTCTCTGTAGATTGCAAACAGTGAGTAACAGTGTGAAAGTGGTACAATTTTCTCACGAGGTTATTAAGTACAAGCTTATTGCATGGTAACCAGCCACCTATTTAACATCTGCAATTACATGATTTTACTTTAACCTACCTGGGGTTAGAATACACATAACCCAACAATAGCCTGTTTTAAAAAAAAGCCTACAATAGGTCACGAGTTTTGCCCATTTCTGTAGCTGTTAAACACTATATCTACTGTACAGCCTGAGGTCTTTTAACGACTTTAGTCATAATGACATGATATTCCTGAAAGTATCTTCCTGAGGTTTGGGAGAATCCCACAAGGCTCTCAATATGAACACAGTCTACTACATAGAGCAGAGAAACCCTGATTTTATTGCCTACATCAGGCATTCTGTCCAGGCCACATCAGCAGGTTTAAATGGCTGTAATCTCATGTTATTAGGACTTTCTTAGAAAAGAAACTCTAAGTGAACTTATGATTCAGCATTAACTGTTAGATGATGGGTTCCTTTTAAACGTATAGTCTTCCCTCTTCTTCTGACTTTACACCTCATCAACTTTTCTGGGTCATGCATGGCAGGATTCAGAGTCAAACAAACACCTAGAGATGTAGCTAAGGAACGGGGAGAGATTTGGGGTTTTATCCCAACTGAAATGTGTTAAGAAAGCTCCAAAGGCTTATTCATAAAGTTTGACATAACATGCAGCTTATTATAGTCAGTATATGTCAAAACACATTGATTTTGGCCAAGTAATTGCACTACATCAATGCTCATATAAGGTCAATAATCACTACTATTCCTCTATACCTATAAAATAGTCAGATTTGTTTTTTTTAGTCATGAACAAGTTAATCTGAACGCTTATTAAAATATTTTATGGTAACACTATTAATACAGGCTATAGATTCATAACCTACACTGAAGACTGGGTGCAAAATTCACGTTGCAATGCAAATCTCAATACAATCAGATCAGGACAGTGGTTTACAACTATGACACAACCAACACCTGACAATTCTCGAATGTAGTGCTGACTGAAAGATGAGAGCAGTACAGTGGTGATATTCAGTGTTGTTAGGCCTTGATTTTGACACACTTATCTAGGGAGTAGAAAGCAAAAATGAAGCTTCTGGATAGAAACAGAGAAATGAATACAAACAAGTACAAGAATACAAATTAGTCATGCCAGCCCTAATATTAACAATTTATAAGCTACGCTACCAGAGCACATAGCAATTTAAAAGGAGATTTAACCGAAATATCCTGCCACCAGAACTCCTTGGTGCAATGTGAAATGTTCGTGGAAAAGCCATAGAGGTGACACTAAAATAAATTAAGTTTGACAATAACAACAAATTTGGAGAAACATTCAGCAAGAAAGTCCAGTGATGGACCTGTAAGTTAATTGGCCAGTCACTTGGGTAAGCACAAGATCCAACATCTTTCCTATTTCAATATTTTGGCTGCCAAGAGAAGTACAAAAGTGTCAGTTAATGTAATACGAAATGACAGGCTCCAAAAGTAATGGAACAGCGAATGTTTTGTTCACACTGAAGATATGGAGGTTTAAAAATAAATAAATATTAAAAGATCAGACGTGTAGCTTAAATTTGTTATTTACATAGAGATGGGTTAAACAGTTTAGAAATATAAATCTTTTGCTTGACCCCACTTGATTTTTCGGGTGCTCAAAAGTATTGAAACAAGCAACAGTGTTTCTGTCTCTGAATATCTACTCTTTATTTGATGCATTGATTTCAACTGTAAAGAGACTGTTGTTTAAAACAAAATAAATAAATAAACCAACAAAGACCAGAGAGATGTCTATGGGAGAAAAGAGAAAAATCTGAGAAAAGTGAAAGAGGGTGGGGGGGCTCAAACAGCTTCCATGTTGCATAATCATGTGATCGTCAGAACAGAGGCGCATATTTTTTTTATGTTGGAGTGTGTATACATTGTTTTGGCTGACTCAAACACACACACACACACACACACACACACACACACACACACACACACACACACACACACACACTCACAGGTGTACTGGCAACCAGACATCAAATAGAACCAAATAAAAACAAAACATCAACAATTATTCAAACACCATGAGGACTACAAAGAAGAAGGGGGTGGGGTGGGGGGGTTAAGGTAATACAATACAACACGATACAAACCACTCATTAGCAGAAAGAATTGGAAAGCCATAAGAATTTGCAAAGGAATACAAAGATGAGCCACAAACATTCTGGAACCAAGACTGCCAGACTGTGGAGAAATAAAGTATATGTTCATGACCAAGTATGGTGGAGGGAGCGTCATGGTTTGCACTCACTAATCGTTATTGATGTAACTCATGAGGGTAGCAGCAGAATGAACTTAGAAGTCTATAGAAACATTGTCTGCTAATACACAGAGATACACATCTAATCTAATGCAGCTAGACAATGACCTAAAACGCAACAAAAGGTCACCATCATTGGGTTTAACACTGGCCAAGTCAATCACCAACCCTTAATCAAACTGATCAGGGATTTCTCTTCCTGAAGAGAAGATTCCCAAGTACCCCAACCCTAAAAAACCCTAAAATTTATTCAAATTAATAAGGAAGTTGCGGTACAAGCATGGAACGGCGACACAAAAGAAGAATCAAAACACGTGGGCTGGATCAAAAGATGAATATTCAATCACCAGCTGTCATTTATTAGCTGACATTTACAATGAGATGTGCTAAACAATTTAGAACATTAAACAATTTGTTAGAACCCACTGGTTCATCGTTAACCAAAAACATTGGAACACGTGACGGACACGCGTTTTCTAGCTCTGAATGTCTACTCTCGGATTGATGTCTGTGATTCACATGTCAAGACTGTACACTATTTGGTGTAAAACCAATATAAAGACCAGACAGATGTCTATGTTAGGAATGGTGAAAGAATCTGAGAAAAGAGGGGGGAATTATTATTTTTTTTAATCTACCAGAGCCACTGCACAAGCACTGGGCATAGCCTAAGCTGTCATGTTGTTTAACACATCCAGATGTAAATTCCAGGAAATGGAAGCTGAAATTCTGATGTGTCGTATCTTTTGCCTGTTTGATGTTTTCAGAGGGATCTTAAACTAAGGGATCGTCACTACCGCTGCAATACTTTCAGAGGAGACTGTATCAAGTTAAATACATTAAACGCAAAGACCAAAGCCATAGTGCTACACACCTGATAAAAGTTTCTAATGCATCACATTGCATTTGCGCCTCTGACACAAAGTCAGGAATGTGGTGGAGTTATGATGCAGCATGAAGTTTCTATGCTTCAACCCCAAAGCATGTCATCAAAAGTGTTTTATTCCCTTTATACCGCAACGATTTTAATAGAAAGCAGTCCGACCTGATGTAAAGGACAAAATCAGTTATCATTAAACTATGCTGTTGGCCTCATGAAATAACTTTTAACATTTTCATTTAATCCACTTGTTTGTAATAAGCATGACTGACCCCATGCTTATTAGTCACGGTGTGTCGAGTTGTTTTGACTTGATCAAGATTTCAAGCTGTATTTGCCCAGTTATGGCCATCTTCTCCGCCCTGATCAGAAAACATTATCTTTTAAGACAATAACGTTTGACGACTAAATGAACTCATGACTGATTAATCTAGAACACTCATGTGGCCTCACATTAACACAATCACGTTGCTTGCGGATTATGGAAATGCTAGTTAAATCGGCTAGTTTTATCGCATTACATTTTTTTGACATCTCATTTATATTTTATATATTTCAGAACAATACTAGAGATTTTAAAACTATTTCAAAACGCAAATGGTATTAGTTAATTAAGTGACAACAACAACAGGCAGTTGTTATTTTAAGACATGAAGGTCAGCAATCCTGGAATAGTCCTTGCAAGAACAATATTATCAAGTATTTTTTCAAAACCCATCAAGCACTGTGATACAACTGGCTCTCATGAAGACCATCCCAGGAAAGCAAGACCAAAACTTAACTCTGTTGCAGAGAAGTTCATTTAGAGTTACCAGCCTCAGAAATCACCACTTAATAAACAGCACCTCAGATTAGAGCCGTTATGTATACTTATGCTTTACAGAGTATAAGTAGCAGACACATCTCACTATCAACTACTCAATGGAGATTATGGCATATTTTGGATGCCTTCAGCCTTGTTTTAGAAGGGAAAAAAAAAAATAGGAAAGACCAATGAATTAGACTGCATGTCCAAACTTTTGACTGGTGGTGTAGCTCTAAAAGCCTACAGTGTTAAATTTTTTTTTTACAACACATAATATCTAGTTTTCTATATCTTCTGGATCAAGTCACTAATGATTTTGGATCAAGTTTTTAATTGAACAAATAAGAGACGTACAGTTAAACATGTGCAGATGGAGTACAGTACAGTCACTTTAAATTAGTTTAAGGATCTTGTGTAAATGGCAAAAGCACGTCATAATTTTAAAAGTTTTTAATAGCATTAGCTAGCGACCAAAACACAGTATTGGTGCTGTTAATGTTATACAGAAAACATGTGCTACTTCTGAAGTTTATGCAACATGGAAGTGACCAATCTTGCCTCCCTAAAAATTTGAAGTTGTTAACTTTAGTCGTTTTGGAGAGATGATTTTATGTGCCCCAAAAATGTTTAATTTTTTTTTTTTTTTTTTAGCATTATACTGTCTCACTTCAAGCAAAAATTATTTAAAATGTATTTTAACAGTAATGCAAATAATTTATATGTCGGAGTATTGTTACTTAGATTGGTGTTAGAAGCATATGACCTATAAAAAAAATTGCTACTTAAATTGTTTTTTGGTAAAAGTTAAAAAGCAAAAAATCTGTAGTGTCCATAACCATGTCAAATTCATGTTGCAATATCTTAATTTTGCATTAAAGAATAATACACATTTTCAGGTTTGTCTCATCATGTGAAATCTAAATTGGCAAAGTTTTATCTGAGTGACAAGATTATTAAAAGATTTGAATTCAAAATAGTTACAAACACTATATAAGGGGAATGAAACTGTACTCAGCAAACGTGTTCCTTTTTATTTGATAAAAATATAAATGTGTATGCATATTTACAAAAAGAAAAAAAAAATCATGGATCGGGAGATAAATAGCATTAAGTATTATAAAAAATGGTGTCATATGATCCTATCTTACATTTTTCACCTAGGTGAGATTTTTTAACACCAATACCATGTTTTGGCAGCTGGTAAAAGAAATGCTGCAAAGAAATATTTTCTTTCTAAAATGTTACACAAAGCTCTAAAAATGGATATTCCTTCCACAAATCTTACATTATGTGGAGCGGCCACAATACATTTGAATTATAGCCAGCACGACTGTCATAGCTGCTTACTTTCTGATCAACTGGACTCAATAATTCAAGAGCACTGTGATATAAACAGTATCAGGACAGAGCAAATATACTACAGTGGCATCAGTCCAGTACCATCACTACAATGCTGTGCATTTTCACAGACGTATATTGGATAAGTCTGTGCCGTACCCTGCCCGATACGTTTGCCCCTTCACTCCCCTGCTGGTTTTAAACTACGTAACAATATTCCATATCAACAGACTCCAATACAGCAGGTGGCGATATGCACCTGGTTGCTTTGAAATCCACTCAATAAACACAAAAGACACTCCTATCTGCCTTCCTACTTAATCAGCTACAGCCTGAGAATTGAGAGGACAAGATTGACACGTGGTATATTATCACAAAACCTAGGTATAAATTCGATTTGTATTGTAATTCAGTAACCATAATTTTATAAAATATCAAAATACCAGATTTTTACAATTCTAAACAATTTCATTATGCCGATACATGAATTGAATCATGATGTGTAACAAACAATCACCCCACCCCCCCAACTCTAATGCATATGTAGATTTTAACAGAGATGGTTGATGTTACATTCTTAATAGTTTCTACTTCTATACTTTGATACAGTTAGCTTTTACACCCCATGCAAACCGTACCAGAGTATATATGAACTGCCCTTTTCATATATACACATCATTTTTACATTAAACCTGGGTTTGGTTAACTGATACGGTACACAGGATTCACACTAATCAATCAAACTGGACTTGGGGTTTAAAAAAAAAAAAAAAAAAAAAAACCACGAGTGATTTCTACCATGCCCAGAAACAGCTGCTCCCTCCTCCCCAGCGTCAACATTTTTTTTTGCACTCCTTTCTCGGGTACATTTTCCTATTTACACTCTCCAATACAGCAGGTGGCAGTATGCACCTACTTGGTTTGTGAGCTGCCATTAAGAACAAGAGAAAAAGAGAACAAGGAAGTTAACTTCAGCGCTATGCCAAATATTATTGATATTTTGAGAAAAACGTCAAGAGCAACACCCTACCATGCCGTCCTACCTCATCAGCTATTAGGGATGGGAACCACCAGTCACCTCCAGATATAATAGCATGATATTTCTGTGACGATTTAATAAAAATTGTAATACTGTAAGTGTGATTATTTTAAAAATACCCCAATCCTATTACATTCCCCCCCCCCCCCCCGATTTTGTCCTTTAACAAAAAAAAAAAAAGTTTGATTAATTAATCGTAGCCCATTCCTTATAACAGTTCTCACTTAGAAGCCAAGCTCAGCATTTAAACAATATAAACTAACTTCAAAAACCTGTAGTTTAATATTTAACTGAGCAGCGCATATGTCTGTCCTCTGCCATAATTATTATTCCTAAACAATCTTAGCAAATAATTCACTCCTCCTACACGGGATGAAAATGTGTAAAAAGTACAGAGTGTATGCCTGTAGGATTATACAGAAACGTTAAAGTTTTACCTCCTTAAATGCCTCTAAAGTCTCAAAACTCAATAGTGAGCGAGCAGGTTGAGTGGCAGCAAGCGCATGGCTTCTAACGCACGTGACTAATTAATGTTTTGAGACTGGTGTAAGCATGTGCAATGAGTGGTTTTGAGACTAATTTGCTCACTGAGCTTGGAGAAAAAAGGCAGATTGAAAACTTTTAACACACACGATAAGTTTCTGTTGTGCCACTTGCAAGCTTATGCGCTCGGTACAGAATTGTTTACATCCGAGGGTGATCGGCTGATCACCGGTCATGGCCTATCAAACTGTAAACCGGCCAGTACTGGTCAATGAGTGATCCACCAGTTCATCTCTATTATAAATGTAAAAATAATTTATTTAAAGGGAAAAAAAACCCACTTTTGGCCATGTGTGAATCGCCACACAAAAGAATTGTAATTCATAACTGAATCAATCCCCCCCTGACCAATCTCCATCAGCTATGGCGGTGTAGATCAGAGGATGAGATTGGCGCATGCTACACGCACACTGGGATTTCAGAGGTGACAGACAGCAATGATGACGTCGTGTCTAAACAGAGATCTATGTCCGTTCTCAGGTACAATTGGCTTCCATGTCTGATTTGACATGGAACGCTCGAGTACGCTGTATCCTTCTCGTGACCACCTCTTTGAGCAAACTCCCGAGCGCAGAACAATTGCGTTCTCACTGATCAAAATGAACCAGACTTTGGGGTCAAGTGTTCTAGGAAACGATCCTGGAGGTCTAATGCGAAAACGTGTTGTACTCGGATCCATTCCGGAATCCCTAGTGTGAAAGCATCCTTAGAATTGTGAAAAGGATTTCAACTGGTCTTCTTAAGGGTTCTGTGTGGAATCCTACAATAGAGTGTCATCTTATTAAAAAGGGGCTTCATGTAGAACCCTAACATATCAAACGAACCCTCGAAGAACACTGAAGCGAACACGGTCAATTATCTACCGTCTACAGATCAGTGTAATTAACGTCAAATTAAAACACGATGTAAAGAGGTCAAGGCAAAGCTCTGGGGGGGGGGGGGGGAGATTACAAGAGCTAGATGTCTCACCATTGCTCCACATGTTAGCAACGAAGTATATTGCCTATATATTATATATTTACATAAGTAACTGGTCTATTTACATTGCGAAAGACAACGACGTGTAACTTGGAAATATTACCCAATCCACCCTGACAGCTTAATTAACAGCGTGGAGGTCCTGGGAACGACTTAACCTGTCAAATAATATCCTGTTCACTGGGGACGATATTATGTTAAGACATCAACATCGCTGCCAAGCGCAAATCAGATCAGAAACCCATCGTGATGATTTTTGCTGCAGTGTAATGTCGCTTTAAAATAAATAAATAAATAAACAAAAACAAACACTCTCGTCGTCCGGATATCATTTAAATAAACTAGGTTGAAAAAAAAGACGACTTCAAAACATTAATTAAGAGCAGTTGGGACGAGGAATAATTGAGAAATTTCGGTGCATGATGCAACTATTAAGGAAATGCCAATAGTGTGTGTCCATTTGCAGTGGTCTATCTGCTACGCCAATTAGCTTCCATGCTACACTCGGTTGTCCCGCACGCCTCGATTAAAAAGTACTCAGAACTCACGCAAGTCGAACAGAGCTTACAAAAATAAAACATACGAAACATTTCGCGTTATCCTGATTTATTTAAGAGCCCCAGGGCGGTCATCAACTCGCGATAATTTTGTTAATTAAGCCACAGCCTCATTAGCAAAGAACCAATTGGCAGGGTTAGCACTCTCCTGGCTAGCTAACACTTCAATTAGCTCGATTATCACGAAACCCAACGTTTAAACATGACTCTTTTTAGTCTGGTGTGAACACTAGTCGAGTCTAACTTTGCTCAAGGATAAGATCGGATCATTAGGACAAAGTCAAAGAAGCAAAAAAATCGCCTGCCACCTCACCTAGCCGTCCAGAGGAAAGGAAAAGAAAGAGGGGGGGAAAAAAACACTAAACAAAATTGGCTAGCTAACTAATTATGCATCGCTTATCTACCACCGTCTTTTAAGTTAAATCAAAGCTACAACCTGAAGCACAACTGGATAAAATGCAAAGCAAAACCGGGGTACTGATACCGAGGGAAAAAGCAGAATGAAATCAAAACGCACTAATTGAATTTTCGTAAATAGGCTACTCATTTAAAGCCTCGGCCTTGATTAGTGTCCTTATCCGCAGATTGCAGCCTGTTGGTGGGATACGCAGCGCACACCGCCCGCCGGAAACCGCGGCCTACACCCAGCAAACCCGCTTAATTAATTATTACCTTCAGATTCCTCTAACAGATGTGTGTAAAATTTACACATACCCACTTCTTATATCGCTTAACAAATCCTTAGTTCGATAACTTCATCGTGCACGAACGTAATTACTGGCAATCATATACCAAACTATTTGTTTTTTTTATTTTATTTTCATGATCGCCCTCTACAATATTGCTTAAGCATGCTACAGAAGAGGAGGAAAAACCCAGCTACGAAGCAGAGAAAAAAGTTTGTAATCCAAATCGTCCTTAAATCCAAATGCACACTGAAAGAATTTAACACGCAACAGTAATTAGTCGCAGATTATTTTTTTATTTTTTGCCCCCCAGCGCAAGCAATCAAATCGACAACACCCCGGGATCCTGGCTTAATTCGGGTATAACGTAGTTTAATTAACACTAAAGCAATTAGTGAAAGCGTTTACCTGCATGGTGACGAGTCACTGCAGCACTTCCTGTCGCTCTACAACACTGAAAAGTTTTTCTTCTCTCTCTCTCTCTCCCTGTCTCTCTCTCTCTCTCTCTCTCCCTCCCTCGCTCGCTGTAGTAAACACACAACAGCTCCCCCCAAAGCCCACACACGTTAACCAAGACGCATTTTCACCCACAGCCACAGTGATTAACTAAACTGATAAGCCCATTAAAACACTGTGCTCTTTTAACACACTCTGTGCGTTTCATCAATTAATGTACTGCACAACTCTTCTCCACTCTGATTGGTCAGAAACTCCTAATTCATTTTCGTTCCATAACAGCAACACCCTAAATGTAATTAAAATCACAAGTTTTTATTAATGCGCTCTAATATATTGTTAGTAAGTCAAAAATGATCAATGTTGTCTTAAAATGTCTGTTGGCTGCACAACGCTTTCTGGTCAAGACTACCCTCTTCCTGGTCACTGGTGTACAGGTGTGTACGTGTTACATCAGTTAATTTAATTGTCACCGTGGTGCGAGCAAAAAGAGATGCCTCGTCTGTGATGTGCACGAAAGAAGAGCAGCATGCAGTGATTTACTTTTTTTTTTTGGCGATCCAAGGGTGTACCAGGTGCCGAAACAACTCACAGAAGATCGTAAACAGAAATTTGGATATTGTCAAACTAAATATGGAGCAATTTTTTAAGGAACGGTGGATCAGTGGTAGGTTTCTCAAAGGTACTGTCCAGCCTGCCACAGTAAAACATTCGTTCCCATTTCTTCAATGTAATCCACATCATTAAATTTTATTTTATATGAAGAAATACTGTAAGTATGTAATTGGTGATATGTGAAAATGTCTTTAAGGAGACATTTATCATAGAAGACTTAGGGCACAAGTTGCCGTACAGCCAATCTGCATTTAGTAAAGTAAGTAAATACTGATATATTAATACTCTATTAATGTAATGAGTTGCACAACACAAGTTCTATGCACAGCCTAAACACATAATAAGCAAGGTATAATTGTTTTATTCTATGAAAAATAATTTCTTATTGATTGACATTTAGCCAACAACACCTCACTATACTAATATCTATCTATCTATCTATCTATCTATCTATCTATCTATCTATCTATCTATCTGTCTGTCTACCTTTTATGTTGACATATACAGTATCTATCCATACATGTACTGTATACATACACACATTGGTTATGTATACATAAACACATACATGTCTAAGTTCATTCATTATTTTCAATGTTCTGGCTTCTTATAGCTATTAAGTGACATAAATCTAAATAATCAATATAATAAATGTTTTATTAGTGACGGAGTGTAAATACAACAGCACACAAAAAACAACCCATAGGAAATTTTATTTCAAATGATATAGTTTATTATAGTTTACTATGGTATGGTATGTACTCTTATAATACTTCAGACATTATCATGGTAGGCACCACAGGACATTATAGAGTATCACAATGTAGTACTATGGTATGTACCGCAATACATTGGTGAATTTGATGGTACTTATTGGGTACCACAGTGGCTAACAAAGTTCAAAAAGTACCTAATAAGATATGTTTGTACAGTACATACTGTACTGTACAGGCAATACCATATTATTCTATGTTTCAGCATATACTATGGGATTTAATTAATTACATACATACAGCGGTATAAAGCTACATAAATATTGCTATCATGGTACATAAATGTGTATAACATATATAAGATATTTTTTTTTACATTATCCTTGTACGTGTTCCAGAGTATCATACTACGTTACATGGTAAAACCTTAAACCATACTATAGTATCCCTGTACCAAAGTATGTACCATGGCAGAACTGTT
The DNA here is from genome assembly GCA_030014305.1 of Clarias laeviceps. Taxonomy (NCBI): domain Eukaryota; kingdom Metazoa; phylum Chordata; class Actinopteri; order Siluriformes; family Clariidae; genus Clarias; species Clarias laeviceps. The sequence continues at coordinate 15,460,212 of JAQMYJ010000019.1, read as the reverse complement.
TGCCATAATGTAGTTGTGGATCATCAAATAATGGCAAAACAATAATAAAAAAATACCTGGTACAGGAAACCATCAGAATATTATGGTACCTATATTTTACCATGGTAAATTGATATATTTTTTTATCTTATAAATATGCTATTATGCTTTAGAATTTTTACAACTGAGGAACAGTGTTTATCCACATGATAAACAAAGAATATTAGAAGAAGAAAGAAATGACAAAAACAATCATGAACTGTAATTATTAATATAACCAACAGTTTAGTAAGGGCTTCATACAGGATTATTAATTAAATAATTTTATTCGTTTATTTGCTTTAACACCAATTTTCACATATGTTGATAGTGTTTACACTCATAAACAGACAAATCCCATCCCATTCCACAATAAAGCGTTAAAGTGAACTATTATATTGAAGTGCCTGCCGAGAGCCCGGAAGTAAAGCCGTTCGAAATGCATTATGGGATTGTGTGAAGCTTTGAGTGAGTACATTATCACATTATCACTGTGTGAGTTCATGTTGAGTTTAAATGGCTTTAAAGTTGCAGATTTAATTTTTTTTATCTGCTCTATTTTACAGGAATGGCCGTAGAGGTGGAGAGGAAGTTTGTGTGTGATTCACACATCCTAGAGAGACTGCAGCAGATCGGAGGTGTGTTTCATTTAATACTATTTTTTTGATTAAATGCTGTCAGTATTGCCTGATGTAAAACATGACGTCATTAAGCCGCTAGATTAGTTTATATACGTAGAGAGAGAGAGAGAGAGTCAGCTAAAAAATACACACTTCAGAAAAAGAAAAAAATTTATAAATATTTTAATACTAAATGTATTGCTTTACGTTATAGATTGATATATATGATAATATTATAATTATAATATGATAATATTATTAACATTATATTAATATAATATACATCATACTATTTTTCTTGGCTGACTCTGTGTATAGCGTCTAGAGGAACTGCGTATACAGTGACTCGTCAAGTTCATTGTTCATATCAAAACGAGTTTCATAAAAAAAAAAAAAAGCATTGAAGACCATATAGAGCAGGATATCAAAACTGAGGAAATAAGTCCAATATGCTTTCAATAAAGAACACACACAAAAATAAGTTGTGGTGTTGAGTTCTCTGAAATTGAAACAATTACTGATGGAATAATTCACTTTTATTACCTGTAAATGTTGCCAAGAGGACTTTTGTTAGGTTTAATATGAGTGCCCAAGCTGTAAAGTTTTAACATGAATTTAAAGAAGAAGAATTATCGCTGCACCTCGATGCACTTACCAGCCGGACCCGAATTGGAGAGAAGGAACAATCACACACACACACACACACACACACACACACACACACATATAATGTGTCTGAAGTTCTAGGTTTATTATCAGCAAAGAGTGTATTTAATAGAGATAAAGGAAATATCGATTTAGTTATGAATCACAATTCTTTTGCGTATTGCCGTACTGGCTCCATAATTGATTTTTTTTTTAAACTATTTTTGCATTTCCAATAGAGATGAACAAGTCGATCAGCTAGTGACCAGAATTTGCTTGGTTTTCATGACCAGTGATCGACCGATCAGTTTAAGATATAAACGATTTTGTACGATTTTGCAACAGAAACACATTTTTAGGGTGTTATTATCAAAAATACTGTGTTAATAGCCTCCGATCTGCCTCTAATTCTAAACCCACTAATTAGTCTTAAAACTCGCTGGCAATTTGAGTTCTCAAACTTTATGAGGCATTTAAGGAGGTAAAACACATTTTTTAAAAAAACATTACAGGTGGTACACTCTAAACTATTTACATATTTTTAATTATTTACTAAGTTTGTTTAGAAATAATAATTATGGGATGAAAGAGATACATGCTAAAATGTAGATTTTTGCTAAATAAAAAATTTTTAAGCGAGAAAACTAATCTTATAAGAAACAGGCTAAACTTTTTATTTTAAAGGTTTTCAATTGGAACAAAAGTTGGAGAAAATGTAATGAATTGTGATATTTATAAAATCATGATACAGAGAATCAGGAAGCACAAGAAGGAGGGTCGTTTTATGGCCATAGAGGCGTGGAGATCACATAATATCACAAAACCTTACAGCTTTGATATGAAGATGTGTGGGGATGGAACAAAACTAACCATCAGCGATTAATCATAAAGAACAATGCTGATCAGTAGTGATTTGACATTGGTGATCATGTGACCAGTGCTTGATCTTTGAAAACATCCATAATCAGGGCTATGGTGGCTCAACAATTAAGATTCTGGGGTTCTTATCAGAAGGTTGGAAGTTTCAGTCCCATCACTGCTAATCTGTTGCTGTTGTGCTCTTGAGCAAGGCCCTTAACCCTCTCTGCTCCAGCGTAGTTAGCGTGATGACCTCGCTCCTCCACGGTTGAGGGTTAAATTCTCGCCTTGCCTCTGTGTTTTTATGATCTCCCTGTGCATGGTGGGTTTCCCCCTGGGAAATCAGACTAATTGGCCATAGTGTGTGAGCGAGTGCATGAGTGTGTGCACAATTAATTGCATAAAAATCAAAATTGCAATATGGACCCATGCAATTATTTAATCACAAAAGGCAGCAATTTATTACATGTAATATGCGGAATATATGGAGAGTTGCTGAATTGAAATGAATATGAAGGTTATGAATAATTAAAAGTATTGTTTTAAATTTTTTGTTACTTTTGAGGTGATAAATACTGGAAAAACATCCTCTTAATGAGATGACCTGAGACATTATTTGGTGTTAGCCTGGATAAATACATTTGAATACAAAACGGTTTCACTTAATAGTTACATATCGCAGTTTAAATCACAATCAAAATATGTGTCAAAATAATCACAATGTGATTCCTCTTATTAAACTGTGTAGCCATAGTGTGTCTGCATTGAACTGACACCCCGTCCAAGGTGTTGCCTGCCTTGTGCCCTGAATCCCGCGACCCTGTACACAGAAAGTGATAAAAATACTTGAGAATTAATTCCAGCTTATAATTAATACAGCTTGCTTAGTATTTGCTTAAAATACCCCTATACTCCTGTGTGATGTATCTATACTGCATCCATACTATATCTTAACACCACAGTACATTAGGTATCCTGTACTTATATCTTCTTTTTTTTGATGCTCCCTAACGGACTGTTACTGTAAAGTGCTGGTGATCTGAGTTTTAAGCGAGAAAATATGTAAAAAAAAAAAAAAAAAATGGAATAAAAGAGAAAATCGCAGTGAACATCCCAGTATAAACATAAACGATACCCCACCATGTTGCTGTGTTTAGGTGCTCAGTTTTTTTTTTTGCTTTATAACAGTAAATTGCCATATTTTCCTTTTTTTATTTTTATTTATTTGTTTTTTTAACCAGGCCCATCTTTTTAAGTCTATTCTCTGAATACAGCAAAAAAAGAGCATCACGTTCTCTACCATTGCTCATGTTAATATTTATTAACATGACTGTTAATTTAACTGCTTAATTATTCCTGCTTGTAACTCACACTTGTCATCACTTCAACACTGTGCTTAAAAAGACAGATCTCTAAGATCAAATGGACGTCCACAGAGTAAAAGTGTTCATTATTTAAAAAATGTTGGTATAATAACGTTTTCTATACTCTAGTACTGACATCCATCCCACCCCCTCCCCCCCTTCTCTCCTCACAGCTGTACGTCTGGGTCAGTACGAGTTTAAAGATCGGTACTTCGATTCGGCAGACTTCACATTAACCCTAAAAGATTACTGGTTGAGAAAACGTGAAGGATCCTGGGAGCTAAAACGGCCCGCGTCGTCACAGGCGGATGCAGAGAGAAGAGCGCAGGATGTGTGCACTAATTACAAAGAGATCACAGACGTGCCTCAGATCCGAGCTGAACTCGTGGCTGTCATGGGCATTTCCTCAGACTGTTTAGAGGCCGAACAAGCTGAAGACGTCCGTGCTGAGTTTGAAAGATGGCTGCAGGATTTGAGGCTGGAGTGTTTCGCGGAGTTCACCACCGCGCGGTGTTCCTACTCGCTGGAGTGCGAGGGGGACGACAAAAGAGTTCGGGTCGATCTGGATCATGCGGATTTTGGTTACTGCGTGGGAGAGATCGAAGTCCTCGTTTCAGAAGTGGAAGAGATGACGTCTGCGATGCAGAGTATTGAGAAGACAGCTCAGAGATTAGGTAACTGGTCAAGAATCGAATTCCTGATATGTGGGAAAATTTCTGATATTTTCAAGTGAATATTATAACAATATTTTGCATGTATTTGATGAATTGTACATAATGATTTTATTCGAGTACTTATTAAAGAGTACAGGTTGCTCAGTATCATGGTTATACTGTAAGAATATGAACATACATTTCTTCAAAGTATTTGTTTACATCGTTAATGTGAATAAACTAGACAGATCAATCCTAACAGCTGCTTAAATTGCACTTTAATATGTGTGTGTTAACATTGAGACATGACCGTTCATTAATATTTGTACCATTTTTCTTGGAAGGTCTTAGCGGCGAGCAGAAAACCCGGGGGAAAATGGACGTGTATCTCCAGAGATTTCGCCCGGATCACTACGCAGAGCTTCTTAAAGCTCATGTACTGTGAAATAATTGTAACCAGTCTATAGGGACTGTGCGGAAGTCTTGAGGCACCCCTCATTTCTTCAAATTTTGCGGAAATAAGAAGCCTGACTTTCTTGTATTTTTTAAATGTAGTTTTGAGGAATATCTCTCCAGGTATTCCAGAGATTGTTGAACCATACAGTGACCTGTGAAACATCCAAGCATAAAAAACATCAAATTTTTTAAAGCATGAACCCGGTGCAGATGATAACAGATGATCAGATCAGTGATTAGTACCGCATACTGATGATTAGTGGTTGGAACGGACGAGAGGGGAAATGAGGTTGCTGCTGAGGTTGCTACTGTACGTAAGCAACCTGTTTTTGGATTGTATCTTCAGGCACTTCGTAGCCTGTCACTGTAAAGCATTTATTCCTATTTCTTTCATTTAATCTACATCTTTTTATTTAGCTTAATATGAAGAGATGATACGTGGCTCAAGACTTTTGCACAGTACTGTATATTTTATTTATTATTAATAATGTCAAAATGAATATGTGCCTGTAGTCATGTGTACATTAAATGTGTGACATTTAAATCAATCGTCTACAGTCAGACAGTAGAAATTCTGCAGCTGTGGGGAAAGTTAAAAAACAAATAATTGAAAGTATTTATTATAATGTGAAACTTTCCTGTCACCACCTGACATTAAATATCATATGAACACATTCGAAAACACTATACAGTCAACTTTGGATGGATGTTTGTGAACTTTATCAAAGTTTGTCTGAAATACAGAAGAATAAGTGTTTAAATAAATATTGCAAGCTCATATATGGAATTGTCATAATGTGTTTAATGATGCTTTATATTTCTCTTTGTGATAATTAATTAGATTAACTCTCCAGTTCTCCAGCAGCGGACTTGTGTGTAAGACTTGATCCCTTAAAGAGTCCCTGCACATTAATACTAATACAAACCTCGTCTCGTCCCTCCTATGATGAGCGTTTTATGTAAAACATGTCATGAACCCATTGACAAATGTTGTGTCTTCGTGACCAAACACATCTGAAAGTCTTCCAGTGTGACCACTGCTATGAGGCTCATCCTAAATCCTCCAAAGATGCAAAATTTATAGCTCAGCTAATAATACTTTAGTCACATAAGCAAAATGCAAATGGAATATGCTGAGAAATGAAAAAAAAAAAAAAAAACTATTACCTCATGCTGACTTAGAAAAAAACTTGACCCAAATTTTGCAAGAATCAGGATCATGCTGGTTGATTCCATGAAGAAGGTCTATAATTGGGGGATCCTCATCAGACAATATGACATGGAAAATTCAGCCAAGGTTTTATGGAGATCATCCAGTAAAGTATAACAAGCAATAATCTAAAATCTGAAATCACAGTCTAAAACTGGATTAAAGGTTTCCTGTCCCTGGTCAACTTGTTAAGTGATCTTACTTGCATCTGGAAAAAACATCAGAACAAAAACTGTAATTTTTATAGAGTAGGTTTCTGTAGCCAAGCAAGTGTGTGGTAAAGTTTTTATGAAGCAGATAAATCAAAGTTCACCATTTGACAGGTTGATAGATGAGCCTGCGTGTAGTTGGATGCCAGGAATGTGCCCAATGCCCAAATGCATACCTGGCCTTAATTCCACTAAATGGAAAACAGAATACCTCGGCATACAGTAACATTTTAGAAAATTAATGTTTGTGGCACTACTTTGGGATTAGCCCTTTAGTGCACTTTTTTTTTGTGCCAAAAAAAAAATATCAAGGAATAGTTTGACAAGATTGGAATGAAAGAACTTGACTGATATACAAGTATAATTGCAAATAATTTTCAATCACATTGTCTTAACTGAGAAAAACATTCCAAATGTGAATAACTAAAAACATAAAATAGTTATAATTTGCACTCCAGCTCCACACTCACCTTGGGACGTATACACTGATGGGTTTTGTCATTTCTCCAATATTACCATGTACTGCAGCCAACCTCAAAGCCTGAGTGCCAGACCTTATTAAAGGTCAGTTCTTGTTCCCTTCTTCTACTTGTGTACTACTCTCTGGGATCAGTGATTAGGTCTCACTGCTTAACCTAATACTACTAATAGTTTTGATGGTTATGGCTTATACAGTTCATGAAAATCACAAATTTTGTAAATTAAAATATTAAAATATTTCATTTAAAATTTTATTAGCTAACTATTTCCACATATACATACTGTGTATTTCCCCAGCTCGTTCAGTATACACATGGGGAGCACTACTTACTTGATGGTTGTCTAGAAAAGGATCGACACCCTCTATAAGCCACAGAAGGTGCTGTATTTAAGCATTTTCATGGGTTAGCAGGAAAGGAAAAGTCTTGTAGGATAAGGTGCCCATGCAACACGGATGACTGCAGCCTTTAGACTGTCAAGCAAAGCAGATTCAAGACCTTGAGAGAGCTTCACAAGGAGTGGGGTGAGGCTGGAGCCAGTGCATCAAGAGCCACCACGCAAAAACTTCTTCAGGAAATGGGCTACTGTTGCATTCCTTGTATCAAGCCACTCATTAACCAGACAAGATCAGAAGTGTCTTACCTCAATTAAGGAGAAAAAGAACTGAACTTGTTGCTCAGTGGTCCAAAGTCCTTTAATTTAGATAAAAAAAGTTTGGCATTTCATTTGGAAATCAATCTCCCAGAGTCTGGAGGAAAAGTGGAGAGGCACAGAACTACAGACGTTTTTAAAACACGCAAAACAACGCATCTGGAACGAGCAACCATGCCATGTGTAAAGGTCACACTTTTCCCCCCATTATGATGTTTAATGTGAACTTTTAACTGAAGCTGTGTGTGCATTATTTTATGCATTGAGCTGCTGGCTTACTGGATAACTGTGTAAAGGTTCAGGTGTACAGATGTTCTATTTTAAGTGTGTATCTTTAGTTGTATAACTAAATGGAAGACCCCGGCCTTAAAATTGTAGACCCACAGTTACATAGGCAACCTTCCATTTTCTAAAATACATTAATTAGTTATTACACTATATGGCCAAAAAGTGAAACTAATGTTATAGACAGTATGTTGGCTTATTTACTAATACTGTTGCCCTTCACCCCCAGGGTTGGGGGTTCAAATCTCACCTCTGGGATGTGTGTGGAGTTTGAGTGTGCTTTGGATACGTTGGATTCCTCCTCCAATCCAAAGACATGTACAGGGGCTGGACAATGAAACTGAAACACTGGCCAATTTAGTGTCGGAGGTTTCATGGCTAAATTTGACCAGGCTGGTGTCCAATCTTCTTTGATCGCACATTCCACCAGTAAGAGCAGAGTGTGAAGGTTTACTGTGTTTAGTGTGAAGGTATTATGGTTGACAGAGTTCAAAAGAAGACAAATTGTTGGAGTGTGTCTCGCTGGCGCATCTGTGACCAAGACAGCAAGTCTTTGTGATGTTTTAAGAGCCACAGTATCCAGGGTAATGTCAACATACCACCAAGAAGGACGAACCACATCCAACAGGAGTAACTGTGGACGCAAGAGGAAACGGGATGTCCGGGTGCTAACCCGGATTGTATCCAAAAAAAAAAACATAAAACCACAGCTGCAGAATTAAATGTGCACCTCAACTCTCCTGTTTCCACCAAAACTGTTCGTCAGGAGCTCCACAGGGTCAATGTA
>JAQMYJ010000019.1:15417173-15439279 GCA_030014305.1 Clarias laeviceps | reverse complement strand
CTAGTTAACGTTAGCTTGTTTACAATAGCTTGTTGCATAGTGCACTGCAACTAACACGACAAACGCCGTTTCCCATGTACTGTATTATTTGTGTCCCCTTCAAAAATTGCTCATGAGAAATTTTATATTTATTGGCCCCCCACTACTGTTAAATGAAATTTACGCCCATGCATAAAAGGTGACGTTTAAGTTAAAGTAACAAAAGAACAAGAAACTGAAAATAAAACCTTAACTATGTGAAGTAAGTGCCACAGAGACATAAACCCTATTTTGGGGTTAAAATACTGTCCAATGCTCTTTATAATTGTTCAAACCCTACTTTAAACTTCTCTACAACTTTATTCCTAACCTGTCTGGTGTGTTCCTTGGGCTTCATGTTCCCTAACAAACCTCTGATGCCTTCACAGAACGCTGTATTTATACTGAGATTAAATTACACACAAGTGGTCTCCATTTACTAATTATGTAACTTCTGAAGGCAAATGGTTCCACTGGATTTTAGTTTAGGGCATCAGAGTTAAGGGCTGAATACAAATGCACACCACACTTTTGAGATTTTTATTTGTAAAAACAAACAAAAAAAAAAACATTTATGATTTTCCTTCCACTTCACAATTGTGTATACAATTATGTGGTTGTAACATGGCAAAATGTAGAAATGCAAAGCACTATATATATACAGTATATAGAAAAACTCTACTTATTTAACCTGCACCTTATAATTTGCACAGATGTACAGTATATACACTGTGATTTTCATTCCTGGTAGATGCTAAAATGCATTCGTTGCTGAGTACCTGTACTATGCAATGACAATAAAGTTGTACCTACCTATGTATCTGCCTGAAGTTGTAATTTTTTTTATAACAGGACAACTCAGAGGTTGTTTTCCTTCTATACCAATCAAATATTATAATTTATTTATTTACAATTTATTGACAGTTATGTTCGAAAATTACACGTTTACAATTTATTGTTACAATTAATATGGAAACTCTTTGAAACAAGTTACACTGTATGACCAAAAGTATATGGACACCATACCTATATGTTGCACATACTTGAAGCACAGACTTGTATAGGATGACTTTGTATGCCATGAAATAAAATTTTTCCCTAAACTGGAACTAAGAGGCCCACATCTCTTATTTTGACAGCAAAAGGGGACCAAATTTGGAAAGCGATGTTCAACATGCGCATAAATGTGATGGTCATGTGTCTACAATTTTTTGCCTTAGATGCTGGCAACAGGCAACATGGCAACATGCATTAATTAAGTATGGATTAAAGATCTAATGCATTAGACGCTGGTGGAAAAATAGTACTGTATGAGGTCATGCAACATCAATGCCTTAGATCACATGACTGCTATCTTAGTTTTTAATCTGTCACTTGATTCATGTAGGGGATTTAGACTTTCCCTCAAAATACGAGAGGCGTTCAGGTCAAACCGGGACTTTTGATTGTGCAGAATACCAGAACGGAGTTACGAGTGTAAAAAATGACCCTGCTACATTAATGCACTTATTCCAGTGAAAGACTTCTCTTCATCCTGGAGCCATGAATCACGAATGAAACGCTGGACTTCCAGCAACTTCTCTAAAGGCTCTGAGCGAGGTCAGGACTGTACGGGGATATGACAATAACTCCCAGCTGAGTTCCTATAATGTGCAAGTGGTATTGGTGAATGATTGTGTGCACACTTCCCACAGATAGATGCATCTCATTTGCAATTTGATGACAAAGTGTTTGTCGATTTTTAAGTATCAGGTTCCACTCATTAAATGCTTAAGGAATTGACTGCAGTGGTAACGTGGTTTAAAATGTTTGCAATATTCAAATGTTTTCTGATTCTAAGAGTCTCATCACGTACTGTAAATGTCAAACAGTTTTACACCTTCATTCACAAAAAATTTCATCCCAGTTTCATTCGTCCCGGTTTGATTTGAACGCCCCTCATATTATATTTATAATAATTGTCCAAAATCGATTTTTGGCCGTACAAATGCACTCACTCACGCCAATCCATCACAGGGCACACATGCTTACATTTACACGTAATGGACCAATTAGCCTAATCTGTCTTTGGGTGGAAACCTGAGTACCCTTAAGAAACCCAAAAATCACAGTAAATCTTTCTTCAGGCTCTTCACAAAACTAAATAGATCTGTAAAAAAAATACATTGGGGAAAAAAATGTTTCCCATGGCAAATCAAATTGTGTTTGTGTTCTTTATTTTAGGGAGTTTTTTTTTTTATTGTTCTGTCAGTGTCTAAAAAGAGATATGTTCTTACTCACTGTAATCATTTCTCTTCTCCGCCAGCAGGTGGCGCTGCCGCTGTTAAAACTGTTCACAAAAAATGCATTAAATATTGACACAGACCAAACATGGTTCTCAAAACGTATATTACATGTGTAAGAATGTAGGTTAAAAGGAAGAAAAAAATTAAAACGTAGTAATTATAGCAAATACGATGTGTTGTAAAAAAAACAAAAAAAAACGTAATTGAACACTGACAAGGCTGATCATATGGGGACACGCCCATCTCTGCCAGACGCTGATGAATATTAATGAGGGTGCAAATGAAGCGGTCACGTGGCTCGGTGTCTAAACAAACAAGATGTCGGAACGCTTGCTAACAATAGATGTTCCAGATTATACGGTGTATTATTGCATCAGGCTGGACAGATATTTATTAGGACACCTTTATTGACATCTTATATAATTTTTACACAACCATCCACATGTCTACTTACCGATCCAGCAAAAGTGTAGCAACTTGCTCATTCGTTTTCAGAGAAAGAGACTCCTTTAGCTGTTGCCATCTTCCAAACTCTTTGCCTATGTAAACTCGTGTTTTGTCTAAACTAGTCTGATAAGCCAGTCTTCTTTTCTTCTTATCAGATTCCGTAAAAACCTTGCGTCTTCTTTTGCGAGTTGGCTCTGTGTCTGCCATGATGGTTGTTTTGAAGAAGATGAAGTCTCAGGTCACATGATCTCAGTGCCACAGAAGGGAGGTGGGGCCTAATTAGCATACTAAAAGTACAGGCTGAACCAAATAATTTTCAAAAATTATTTTTTAATAGATAGAAGTGCAGGGACAAGACAATATCGGTATCACTCGTCATTTTTATGAATATTCTTCTTATTTATTGTGTACTTGTGTATAGTCTAAATCAATCTTTAATATGATCATTCATACAATCCACACAGAAACATATAATAATGTTAAATCTGCTCTTTTAATAGTGCTGTAAGCCTGATATGATCACACAAGACAAGAGATTTATATAAAAAAATAATGATGATGAATTAAATGATGATGCTGTTTAGTCTGCTGGGTTAAAAAAACAGTCAGATGTAACAGCAGGATAAATGAGAAAAAAGTAATGCAAGTTTATGGGTAGGAATTCAGCTGTAGTGAAGCAGCCGATTTACAGAAAGTCAGATAAAAAGGATAAAACTGACTTCAGAGCTTAACTTAATAAACTTTTAAAGCCTGAAAGTTCATTGTACATAGTAGATGAAGTTTAATAAAATGTTACTTTAAGATATGAAATATCTGTCTGTCTGTCTAAGTATCCGTCTTTCTCTTTTTACTCTCTTTCCATCTTTCTCCGTTCTGTCCTTTTTTATAGGTACCTGTTTCTCTCTTTTGTTGTCTCTTTCCATGTATTCCTGTCGGTTTCTCTAAGCTTTAATTTTTCTTTTTGTCTCTTTGCCTTTATTTCTGTCCCTCTCTCTCTCTTTGTCTGTCCTTTATCTGTCTAAGTATCTATTTTTTGTCTCTTTCGATGCATTTATGTCTCTCTAAGTATCTATCTGTCTCTCTGTCTTTTCCCCTCTCTATATATCTCTCTTTCTCCCATGTTCTCAATCTCTCTCTCTTTCCCTCTTTCTGCCTGACTACCTTCTCTCTATCTGTCTCCTTGTCTCTCTTTCCATGTATTCCTCTCTGTCTGTCTCTCTAAGTATCTGTGTTTCTATAAGTCTCTCTTTACGTGCATCTCTGCCTGTCTGTTTCTGTCCTTCCATGTATCTCTCTCTCTCTTTCAAGTATACTGTGTCCGTCTCTCTTTCCATTTCTCTCGGCCTGTCTTTCTCTTCTTCTCTCACCAAGATCTGTCTGTCTTTCTCTTACCATTTATCTGTCTCTCTCTCTCTCTCTCTCTCTCTCAACACTCGGTGACCTTTACGAACTCAGCTCCTGCGTTCCACCGTCACTGCTTTGAAGTTTCTCTGGTTTGACTTTGAGCAGCTGCTTTACACTATTTTGGGTCCGGAGTCCCTTTACACACACACACACACACACACACACACACACACACACACACACACACACACACTAATGCAGTAAGTTAGATGAACAGTAGAGGATGAGTGTTGAAAATCTTGGTCATTAAGATTAAGTTCAATTATTTGTCACGTACCACATGTCACAGTGAATAGGTTTTTTTGCATATCCCAGTTAGGATGCTGGGGTCAGAAAGCACTTACAAATTAGAATACAATTAAATTTGCAATACGATATTATTGCAACATAAAATTTACTTATTTGGAACAATGTATGCAATAAAAAATTAAAATTTAGAAACTTTCAACTAATTATAAAACAAGCAACAAATACAGAGAATGTTTGGTCTAGTATTTTTGGTTCAGTTATTTTCCAAGACTGGACTGTCTATGCTACAAAAAATAAGCAATTGTATTGAATCTATTCAAATTTGTCTTCAGATTCTTTAAATAAGATATAACAAATCAAATATAAGCTTAATAAGCTAATTTCTACATGTATTTTACTAAATTGTAAGATAACATTTCTTTCATGCTTTTATAAAATAGATGCTTCAAACTAGCAATACTGTATTATCTCCTAAAAGAACAAGGCATGCTCGCTTAAAAATAGTCAAATCCCTTGAAAAAATAATCTTAAATTTGGTTTTCTGTAATCTTATTTCAGGACATTATAGCTAAATTTGACTAGATTCAAGATATTTAAAACAAAAACTTTATTTTCCCTCAAGTACTTAACTAAATACCTAAGTACGTATGCAGCTACATTGAAAAAAAAAAAAAAAAGGCAGAAAGCAGGGTCAGCCAGGATACAGTCCCCTGGAGCAGATTGGGTTAAGGGCCTTGCTTAAGGGCTCAATGTGCCTGTGGTGGGGCTTGAACCCCCAACCTTCTCTCCTGTACTCAGCAGTTCTCTGAAATCTCTACTTAAATCTTTTTTAATGGTAGATGTTGTGTGTTTAGGAAAGAAATTTAGCTGTAGGGATTCTCAAACACTTTACTTAAAAAAAACAGACTGATTCAGTACAGGTAAAAAAACAACAACAACAATAAAACAAAATACTTAAGAAATTAAACCCATTGTTTCAATGTGTGTGATAACTAATATTATTACTTGGAGCCATATACTGTATATGTTTTCAAACTTTTTGGAATCTTCCACACATAGGATTTCCTCATCATCTTCAGTAATGGATTTATCCTGGACAGGTTCATGCTGGATCCGGAGTCTATCGTGAGAATACCCCCTGAATATGATGCCAGTCCATCTGTAGGACACCATGCACACACATACATTCACACACTCATTTACACATAGAAGCCATAGCATAGCCTATGAGGTGAGAGAAAACCAGCAGGTGTGGAGAGAATATGAGAAACTCCAGTCAGGCATTAACCCAAGCCCTGGATTGAAGTGGACATAATTAGTAGACATATTATCTTTAATGGGGGATGGGGTGATTTACACCCAGGCTATGTTTCATGAACCCCTAGGGTTACCTGGAACCCACTCTGTGAACTATAGTGCAGGATATTTTGTTTAAGAATTGAGCTAGATCTAAAATCTCTCATGACCCAAAATGCGTTAGTTAATCTTAAAACATGTGAGTATTTTGCCATACAGTATTTACTTACTGTGCATTGTTATTCTGTCAAACACTCATCTAGGATTTTTGCAACTGCAGCTGTCAAGCTTAAAGCTAGTCATGTTATAAAAATCTATTCTACTGCCAAAGTTGAGCTAACTACAATTGAGCTAGTTTTTTTCAAACTGGAAAAACAAAAAATTTCATTTTCTTGTGCAGATAATTTGTTGCACTTACAAATTAGAATACAATTACAATACGAAAATTATTGCAACATAAAATGTACTTATTTTGAACAACATATGCAATAAAAAATTAAAATTTAGAAACTAATTGTAAAACAAGCAACAAATACAGAGAATGTTTGGTCTAGCATTTTTCGTTCAGTTATTTTCCAAGACTGGCCTGGCTATGCTACAAAAAATAAACAAATGTCTGGAATCTAGTCAAATTTGTCTACAGATTAAATAAGATATAACATATTAAATATAAGCTTATTAAGCAAATTTCTATATGTATTTTACTAAATTGTAAGCTAACATTTCTTTCATGCTTTTATAAAATACATGCTTCAAACTAGCAATACTGTATTATCTGCTAAGAGAACAAGGCATGCTCGCTTAAAAATAGTCAAATCTCTTGAAAAAAAAAATCTAATATTAGGACATTATAGCAAAATCTGCCTAGATTCAAGATATTAAAAAAAAAAACTTTATTTTCCCTCAAGTACTTACTTAAATACCTAAGTACGTATACAGCTACATTGAAAAAGCGTAGCTTGTTAGTGGTAAAGCAACATTGTTTTAAAAATAGCTAGCTACAAGAGTTGGGGAAAAATTGATTCATTTACATATTGTAATTCTGTTGTGTGGCAACTCGTGCATTGCCACACTGATTCCAAAATAAAATTTTAAAAGATTATTCTTTCATTTTTATATATGATTGCATTTGAGGTAGATGGTGCATTCTAAACTTTCTCGCACTTGCAGCCAGCACAGCATCCTGTGTGGTAAGAGCGAATTGTTTGCAAAGTTTGTTTAGAATTGTAAATTATATCTAAATCTGGATATTTATAAAACCATGTTAATAACAATAGCAATACAAAACGAATCGGCACGTAGATATTGTGATAATATCATTTCCGGTGGTCCCTGGTGATTCCTGTCCCTCCTAGCTACACTACTAAAATGTCCTGAGGTTAAGATAGTAGTATCATTACATGTAGCTAGCCACTCCAAAACACTGCTGGTAACTTGGCACTAAAGGAACACTATATTTCCATTAAGAATCAGTTTATGTTTTTGTTACTTTTTCAATGTAGATGCACAAAAACTACCATAATTTACTGTTATGTAATTCCTGTATTTCTCCCAAAAATTTAATAATGCAATCATTTTAGTTTCATGCATGCAAGAAAAAAAAAATCTACACAGCACTTACCGTAGCACTTTCATATAGACTTCCGGGCACCGACATGAGTGGCAGACCATCCAGTAGCTCCGTTTATGTGTCATTTCTTTCTACATTTCGTTTGGAATCACTTGTTTGTTTGTACTCTCATTTTGAATTTCAAGATCAATTATAGCTTCAGGATCAATAATCTATCCATCCATCCATCCATCCTGTTACATGATAATAGGTTTGATGATAGATACGACAACAACATACCTAACATACTAAATAGGATTAGTACATTAGGTATGTTGTTGGCGTTCCAATTCATCACAGAGGTGTTATGTGGGGTTGAGGGGTTAAAGTGGGGCTCAAGTTCTCGGCGAAAAAGAAGTTCGCTTTGTACACAGCGGAATTGAAGGTAATGAAGGCACAGTGTATATACAGTATACTCATAAAAAAATTTTCCAGCTTTTTTTTAAAGTTTGTGTGACAGTTTGGGGAGGAACATGCTGCTATTTGTCTGTGTTGTTTTTTTTATTAATCCCATTAATGCAAAGTTGTAGTTGCACTCAGTTGCACTGATGTAGTTGTTGCTACGTTTATTAACCTAAAATCAGGCAGTAACTGTTGATTTCTCTAATCTGATTGGTCAGAAAGTATTCCTTCATCTACAGCAGTTCCAGATTAATTCGATCAATATTCCTGTGTTAACAAACTTATTTTTAATTGATTTCATTACTATATTGACCAGAAAAGTGTGTGCACTCACCGTCCACTTTATTAGTGCACACTAATGCAGTTATCTAATCAATCATGCGGCAAAAAGAAATTATGCAGATGTTCCGTGTAAAACCTAGTGACGGCTGTGTGTGAAAATCCAAGAAGATCAGTGCTTTCTGAAGTAATCATACCAGACCATCTAGTACCAACAAACATTCCACAGTTAAAGTGACTGCATGATTTGTATGGATTGCATTGCTACCACATGATTAGCTGATTGGATATAATTGCATAAATAGTCCTAAAACATAGTGTGTGTATCTGCTATATTTGTATATGTGCTATGTGTATTTATTTCTGCTGTAAGTACAGAATTATCTTATCAAACAACAATAAATGTATCTACAATCGTTGGTGAGCTATTGGTTCCAGCGATACAGCACAAACTTATACTTGTACAACAGTTCTGCAAACATCATTTCCTTGTGTGGGTTGGCAGAACTAACTATAACCACGACTGGCGGGGCTGGTGACTGACAGTGTAATTAACAGGGGTGAAAGTAAATGGAGGTGGTGTACAGGTTTGGAATTCCGCCTTCTCAGTTAGGAGCTAACTAGCTTTTGTAGCTTTTTGTCAATAAAAGAACACTGGTAATTTAGATGTGGTTGAAACTTCTGATGTAGAAGTTTTTTTAAAATGACAATGTTATCAGATGTGTTTTTTGCATCTTTGAATGTTTATCCGCCTGCAGACCATACCGACCTACTTTCACCCATGCTCCGACTGACAGTTAGTGTAATTAACAGTTGTAGAACTCCTGTGACGTGGAGTGATACATATAGTTAAACGTGATACATATAGTTAAACGATAATGTCCATTATCGCAATTCGTGGAATGCCTCTCATCCAATCAGATTGCTCGGTCGGAACTAACTGTTGTATAAAAGAGTAATACAACACTCCAGGACGTGCTGCTGTATGAAAATAATCCGCCATATGATCCAATACCAGCATGCCCTATTCAGTTTTATTCCTCACTGGTGAAACAAACACTTTTTTTTTTTTTAAAACCGTTGCATCAACTGCCAAAAGTGAGCAATAATCGATGACATCAATTACACAGACTTCAATGTGTATTTTGTTTTGATCTTTGTTCACATAACTGCAATATAGTTGAGTGACAACCATCGTTATAAACTAATTAAATGTCTCAGTGGTGATGTCTGCTGGACAGAGTTATGATAAGTATGGAAAGATGACCTGCATGCTATTGATGTCTTGGCAATGCTTTTTTAAATAAACAGTCAGTGGGATCTGTTCACTGCTTACGAGCCTTAATCTAAATTTAGCAGCATGCTACAGGCTCATTGCGGCTTTGGAACAAGTGTACGATTACACATGTGAAAGCAAATCTGTAAAATCATAACTCTAAATACGCTCCATGTCCACCTTTAAGGATGCAAAAGGAAATCGCTGACAAGATTTGAGCTCAGCTCAGTTATTTAACACACTGCTTACGGTTGCTAAAATGCTCTTCTAAATGAATGGACATTAATAAATTAACAAGTGTTCATAAAAAATGCCTAATGTTTAAAATTGTGAAGGGGAAACGGTGTGTTGGTGGCATTCTAATTTCTCCATACATAATTTTTTCGGTAATGATTCAAAAACATGGTATAGTGTACATATATATCACATGTAACATCTACTGTAATATGGTTCATACTTGTACAATTGTAAATGCACTATAGTATAGTATAGTAAAAATACTATATATGGTGGCATGGTACTACAAATTATATACCAGGAAACCCTCACACATTAGTTCTGCATGTTTATGTCCAGTTATAGTAACACTTACTGTATATAGTAACATCTGCAGTGCAATTTTACCTGATATGGTACCTTCTAAATTTTAATACACAATAGTTTGGTGAAAACCATAGTACTTATTGGCTACCATAGAGGCTACCAAGGTTCAGTAAGTGTCTATGGTACATACCATGGGACCATGGGAATGTCTGAAGTATCAGGGTAATAGTATGGAATATTATGGTACTGTATGTACTCTAATTTACCACAGTAAACCACAGCACATGGTAAATTTTCTTATAGAGATGAACATGACAAAAATATAACCAAGACAATATGAATAACGCATAACATTTTTATTGTTATACACATAATTTATCATTTTTATTTCAATCTCCAGAGTACAAATGTCACTGGGGCTTAAATATGCTTCAAACACCAAAAGACATACCTTTCTTCTCCTCCAGTGGTAAAATTAATCTACAATAAAGGCTTCTTGCAGCTTCTATTAATAGTCAATTGAATCAAATGTATGTTTTTTTTGTATCACAATAGATTGTTAAATTATTCATCCATAAAATAAATGTGCAAAACTTTATAAAAATACCAACTCGGGTAACTGACTAACCTTTGTAAAAAGTCAGTCAAACTGTTATTTATAAATGTTTGCCCTGTGCAATCGCTGTTCATTTTTAGAAAAATAATTATGCCCTTTGATTATGATTATTTAGTACAATGATAAATCAACTGGGAAAACATGAACAGAGGCCATGTACATTGTAAAAGGGTTGTTGCACAACACATATTCACAAACATTATGATAAAAAAAAAAGTGAAATTAAATTGGTAAAATAGGTACCATGTAATGATTTATAGTCAATGATTTAGATATGTAAAGCACCATAAAAATATATTTTCTTTTCTGTACATATGTAGTTCATTATTCTAATATTGTTCTTGTAAACCTATTTAGAAGTTTAGAATTTTTATTCTACTATATATTGTAATGTATATATTTCTGCTTGATTGCCCTCAAATTTTCAGAGCTATTTATATATTTATATATGTTGTAGATTTATACTGATCATCAGTGATACATTATAATATTCAGTAGGCACAGTTATAATGATTGTCCCTGCATTGCATTTTTGCCTAAACCGCGAAGCTAGCAAGTGAACGTTGCATACACAGCATGCTAGAAGAGATGAGGTACAATAAAGTGTGAAAGAAATTGACTTGCTCGTCTGAGCAGAGTAAAACAACGTATTTGTTCGTCGGTACACGTGATGTACATCTCAAGAGACGGCCTTATTAAAACATTGGACTTAATGGTGGTACGTAGTGGACTTGACAATCAATTATGCAAAGCAATAATAATATAATAATAATAAAAACAAATACAGCATAGCTTATGCAAGCCCTTTTTATATTAATGTATTAAAACAATATTGATGCACTACTACTTCAAGAATAAATACGCCTTCTTTCATAACGATAAATGCACACAGATTTGGTAATAACTCCAATGAAATCACCACTCTGTGCCAGCAATAATGCAATAAAACAGTGGCACAATGTAGTGTTCCCTTGCTAAAGAATTAAGACAAGACCTGTATCTTTTTTTCTTTTTCTTCTTTTGCATTCCTCTGAGGTAAACAGTAGTTAAAGACTCTTTAATTGCAACACATTCGTCGATCAATATATCGATACTTGAATTAACCCCTTCACACCCCGTGTTTATTACATGATTTTGATTCGTAATTCAATATCTCATGACACCAGTGATAATACTCTAGTAACTTAAAGTAAATATATGATGAACTGTGTTTATAATCTGTGGTAGGCTTATCATTATGTCCCTGAAAAAAATTAAGGATCGGCGCAAATGGCAAACCAGTGACACTAGCCAATCGCAAGCATTTTTGATTTCATGTATGTGGAAGAGAGTGGCTATCGCCTTCCTCTGAGTTACGCGGCCATGTGCTATCAGAAAAATATGTTTAGCTGGCTTCACTTGTCTCTGAATGAATCACATCTTAGCCTTGATCCTTCCCACTGGTAGCTGTGGTGTGTTAGTGCAGATAGTTAGTGGGTGGGACTTAACAATATCAATAATATTGTTATACAACTTAACAGTTATGAGCAATTTATCTTGCTGGATGATTGAATTTTTCCACATATAAAAATATATGAATTGTTATTTTAGTTGTTTGATCGTCATGAATTCATGATTGTTATAACTGCATCAAATAATTTAAATTCTTAGCTGTTGAATTAATGCTTCAATTGGATAATCAATCAAAACTGAACCTTGCCCCATTGAGAGTCACCGAAAAGAAAAGTTATGGGTGTATCAAAGGAGGGGAAATGTAGTAACTTTACACTTTAACTTCTGATGCTTCTATTTGATATACATTTCCAACAGTTGTAATGGTTCATATTATTATAGACACAGATGTGAAGCGGTTAATTCAATACCAAATAGAGAATTTTTGAATAATCTGGTTTCTAACATGCAAACAAAGCTCAGCCCTTTACACCTAAACCATGTCTAAAAATACATTTTCGTCTACTTTTCACTGCTCACTTGTAGGCATGTGCTGATAATCGGTTATATGAAATTATGCATTATTGCTATTAAATAGCAAGAGTGTCAATAGAAAAGATGCTACTTTGCTTGGTGCACTTTTCACTGATACTGTGTTTCCTATTTATTTCATTAACTATTTTAGGTTGCTTTAGAAGTTGTAATTTTATATTCTAAAATGGTCTAGCTATTTACAAAAACAAACAAACAAAAAAACAACAAAAATAGTATATCCTTATTTAGAGAAATTACTGGTAATGATTTTGTAAACTAGGGCTGCACGATTTGATAAAAAAATTTAATTGTCGCATTGCGATATAGCGACTGCAATTTAAACTGCTTTATTTAACTATTAAATATAACATTTTGTAATCAATCATATTTCTATAGGCATATAGGCTACCATCTCGTTAAGAGAACATTTGCTAATATTCATTTATCAACTCAAAATTATATATATATATATATATATATATATATATATATATATATATAAAAAATGCACTTAAATTAGTGACAAACTCTTCACGACTGTGGGTATATTACCTGCGTTTTGCGATCAAATAATAGCAGAGGTCCACAGTTTATGATTTCACTTTATATGCCATTAATTGTGCAGCACTATGATAAACTGATAAATTAAAACCATGATTATCTGCACGTGCCTATTCGTTTGCATGAACGTTGGCGCACCAAATCAAAGAACTTGCATGCATGGTAAGCAATGCTCAATTCGCAAATACGTACAGCATAAACACTTTCACCTCTTTTACATTTTAGTAAACAATATTCTCCCATGTGGCTTTGCGCATGGCATTTCTTATTACAGTAGACAGTCCTTTCCGTGTTAAACGTCATATCGCTTTTTCGTTTCCTTTGATTCTTTCGCAATCAATTATGGAACAAAGTGAGCTGTTGGCTAAAGGCCCTTGTATGGTGTGATATATATGTATTTAAAAAAATCATATTGCACATTTTATACAATAGCATCCTCTTCTTTTTCTTTAGAAAAAAAAAATCTACAGCAACATAGAAAGAAAAAACAACAAAGAGGGAACTGAAATACATTCTCGACTGAGTGAATGAGGACAACAGAGAAAGATGAATGAAAAGCCACCATGCAACAGGGCATGTTCCTGCAGACAGACATGTGCTGATAATCAGTTATACGATATATATCTCACACAATATTTAACACGCATCACATTATTGTTATGTGGAATATTTTCTGTCCAGGATAAACCCTGGAGAATATTGTCTGATAAATAATATTTAAAACAAAACTTTTTTGAAAGCATTATTTTTCATATCATAAAACTGAGATTATATCGAGCACATGCCCACCCACAGTAACAGTTACACTTGTGTAATGCTATAAGACTGGCGATGGAGGCCGTGGTGCGTGTTCGTTTTTCTCTGACTAGCGTGGAAAGTCCACTGAACACATTCCTCTGGCACTGAGCATAAATCTCCCGAACCCGACACGTCAGACGGGGAAGAAACGAGGCAGCTGTTTGTGCCTGTCATGTAAAAGTGCACCGAACGTTTCCACACATAGTGGCCAGCTCGGATCAGCACACCCTAACTCTTTCTCACACACATCTCTCCTTTTTTCTTCGTTGCATTTTTCTTTTTTTTTCTTTTTTCCTTTTTTCTAACAGTCAGTCGTTCACATGGCTTAACGAGCCATGAAAAGTTACGTCGTCCTCCAAAAGGCGTTCTTTTTTTCTCAAAACTTCCTCTGTTGCTCCCACGGCCAAAGACCAGCGCCAGTTTAATGTAACACCGTGTTATTTCCATGACTGAGGAATAAAAAGGAGTAGAAGGTTACAGCTTGCAGAGAAGAAAGACATATTGTGTAGTGCTCCATTTTTACTTGGACTAGTAAATGGAGAAAATGTAAAACACATCTTAAAGGGCAAATCAGAATAACTGTCCCAATTAAAAGTCAGTCAAATGTTTTTCAAACGTCAAAGTCAGAAGATTTTGAGCAGTTTAAGTGTCTTACGTTTTATTACAGTTTGACAGTTTAATCATTATTACTTCCACAGATGTAAAGCATAAATATTTGGCCATAAAAGTTTTTTCTTAATTGATTAGATCTAGATTGTTCCCATTAAATATAATTCCACGAATTTAAAACATTTATCAATCCACTAAGTAATAAAACATGAATCTTATGCTGTTAGGAAAATAATATATGATGACATAATGTCACATGGTCTGATGACACTTGGAAGCGAGCCATTTTCCTATAACAGCAAACCCTGATGTGTTTCATTCCTCTTATACTATAGTGATTTGACAATTATTAACATTTTTAATTTATTAATAAATAATACAGGGGCATTCAAGTTCCAAACCAGGACTTTTGACTGAACAGCATAACAGATTGCAGTTTCCCTGCTACACTAATGCACTTATCCCTGTGTTTCACTAGTGCTTGGATCCTATTGAAGTAGTGCCTGCTTCATTTTTATCCAAAGCATGTGAAAGCGGCTTGGAGCAAGGTCAGGTCTGCACAGGGGATGTGGCACTCCCAGCCCCGAGTTGCTGTGATGTGCAAGTGGTGTTCGCAAATGATTGTGTGTACAGTTTGCACAGACAGATGCATCTCTCCTGCACATTGACATGCTATCTGTCGATTTTCAAGGATCAGGCGTCTGATCACCTGCAGCAGGCTCTGAGCCACCTCACCCGGGATTGTCATTCCTATGGACTTACGGCCTTCTTTAAAATGTTTGCACCATTCAAATGTTTTACATCATCACTGTACTGTGCTTGATTGATTGATCTTCTGTAACCGAAATCCCAGTTTGACTTGAACGGCCCTCTTTCAATGTTATGCAGTGGAACATTTGTGAGACAGTATAGTTTATGTTATACTTTCATTATAACATCTATAATATCTACACTATTGAAAGTTTTTTCTCCTTAAAAACACAACACCAGATTGTCATGTAAATGAAAAACCAGAAAATGCAAATTCCTATTTTACTCTTACCTACAGACTTTGAAACAAGAAAACCTCAGTATATCAATAAGCAGTTTTTTTTTAGGCAATAAAACACAATTTATATATTTTATATCTGTTTATTTTTGAGACTCATCCACCATTCGGAAATTATGATGCATTTCAATAAACGTATTAAAATGCGCCTTTTATTTTAAAGCATTTTAATATTAACAATTCTCGGTTCAATGATATCTTTTACATTTTCAGGTCATTTAAAAATGTTAAAACATACAGGGTGGCTCCAAAATCAGGATCCACAGGCATGTCCCCTTAAATTAAATTTCATATATATTCCAACTGGTGACCGGAAGCAATGCAGTGGTACATCTGATTCCTTGCTGATCCCTGTTTTGCAAATTTGATTCCCACTGAAGCCTTCTGTAGCTGGGAATGTAGGGGGCAGATTGAACATGCTTTTGGGGAGTGGGAAGGCATATTTTGACTCTCGTAACAAGTGACACTTGCCAATAGGCTCATATGGATAGTGCAGTCCTCCCACTCCCTAATCAAAAATCTGAAATTGGAGTGACCGATATTTTTTCATTTCTGACTCAAGATGGCTTTAAAACTGACAATTGAAGATAGAATAAAACCAGACCAAACACCAGCTGACTTTTTTACTTTAAGCTCATGTGAAGTCAGTAGACTGTGAATTAGAATCGTCCTAGAAGGATTGTTGAAATAAAGGAAAGAAATCGTCTTTGCAGATAACAAAACCCCTTATGATAATTTATCCTTTTAGCGTTCTCCTTAAAGTTTTGGTAGAACACATTTTGAGTCACTATATTTTCTTTTCTTTTTTCTTTTGTCTTTCTTTATTTTGGGGTATTTGTAAATGTATCAATACTTTTACCATAAAGTGACAACCATTTGGAAGAGGCCTATTTTTGCATGTGAAACAAAGCATTGATTCTTGTCCCATTTTTTTATTCATTTTTTTTTATTTGCCTTAGTGGATGTCAACGATTTAAGAAATGCTTAATGTTCTTGTATTCAGTATTTACACAAGTGCTACAAAATCAGGAGCCATCAATATAAGCATTTTTGTAATTTATGGTTTAAAATAAATTTTTGCCTTTGTATCCAGACATTTGGCGCACCCTGTAGATTGTTCAAAAACCTAATCCTGTAGCTGCACCTAATATAACAGCCACTTTGTAGATGTACAGCCACTGTCTCTAGCCCATCTGTTGCTCTGCATAATTTATTACTCCCCTTTTCAACCCCATCCATCAATGTAAAGATCTAGTGCTGCTGACCAGATACTATTTGGATGGTGGATTATTCTCACAGCAGTGGCACTGATGTGTAAGTCGATCAGTCACCTTTAAACACCTGTGTCATAGTCCGCCAACCAAAAATATCCAGGCAACAACAGGCCTATGATCAGAAGAGCAGAGAACAATTATTACACACTGCATGAAAAAGTTGAGATGAAGTATCTAACCGTTGAACTGCAGGGTTCACCATTAAATATCATAATTATGGAGGTCATGAACAAGTGCTTCTGCAGAAACTTTAGCCTTATTTGGACGGCATTAGTTTTACAAGAGGTACAATTTCATCCTTTGCATATGCAGAAGTGTCCTGTTCATATCCATATAATAACACATTGTCTACAAATGTTGTGAAAGAAAATTACTGTTGATTTAAAAAACAAAAATTTTTAAATTATTTTTACACTTAAAAAAAAGAATCTCAAAAATATAAAAAATGATTGCGCTCCCTAGTGGCAAGTAGCATTGACTCTACTCTCAGGAAGTCGCAGGCTTGATTATTGAAGATGCCACAAGTTTCCAAGTCCAAGAGGACATAACTGCCTGTTACTTGTGGAACTGAGGGTGTTACTGTTCCCCTGTTAATAACAGCAACACTAGCCAATTGTAGACATTTGTCCACTGTTCCCAGTTGGTACATGTCATATGATGGCAAGAACTACAGGAGATAGTGGGCACTAGTTACTACCTACTAGCTACCTTTCCAAACAACAGTAAGGAAATAACAAATGCGTCTTTCTTTACTGATTTAAAAAGACCATGTGTTCCCTTTTTAGTGAACTGGCTTTTCCGATGAATTTGGTCTAACCAGTACCTCAGCTGACAATGCACAAAAAGGTGTAAAAGTTGCTCCGATATCACTGTAGCAAAGAGTCAAAATTTGTATGGAGATGTTAAAGTCAAACCGGGACAAAAAAAACAAGAGAAAAATTACCTTTATTTATTTATTTATATAAACCCCTGCTACACTTATGGACTTCATCACAACGTTTCACTGGTGCTTGAATACTATCAAGACAGAATTTTTTCTCAGTACGCTAGAGCCATGATTGGACTGCCTCCCACGAGCTCCTTTAATGGTCCAAATATGTGGAAACTGCTTGGAGAGAGCTCAGGACTGTACAGGGATGCGGCACTCTCAGTCGAGTTCCTGTAAGTGGTGTTTGGGAATGATTGTGTATACATCTCCCTCAGACAGATGCCTCTCTTCCCAAGTTAGGGACAAGTCTGGGACAAAATTTGTCAATTTCCAGGCACTGAATGTTCACAGGAAAGACTGTAGTGGGCTTTGAGACACTTCATTCATTATTATCATTTGCAGATGTACGGCCTTCTTTAACACCATTTAAATGTTTTACTTTATTCAACAAGAAATTTAATCACAAGTTTAAATTTAAACTGGTTTGACTTGAACGCCACTCATAAATACTTCTGATAAACTGTAGATGCTGGCATATCTGCATATGCAAATCACATTTAATTGATTCATGATCCAATAATAATGTGAAGAGAACCGTGATTACATTTCCAATAAATCACATTTAATATAAATTAAATCAAGTTTTAGGATAAAAATTTATGTCTTACCTGAAAACACGGTGCGATCATGTCAAAAAGTGTACAAAAATAATGGCCAATCCAATATTCAAGAGCATCACCATGGCAACCAAAATAGGATCGGGACCCTGAAAATGTAAATTAGACAAATGTTTAAAACAGAAGGAACCATAATTCCTCACAGGGTATCTCACAAGGTGTGCTATATGAATTTTTATTTTTTATACAGCAGAAGGGACGACGCTTACCGTATTATTTTCTAAAACCCCATTCGTGATCTCCACACTGGCTTTCTTGGTTTCAGCGAGACTCTTTGGTTTTATACTGTCTTGTTTCCTGAGCGGTGTCTCTAGTTTTGGTGTTCGTGACTGCGCTAACTTCGGAGGTGGTGGCATCCGAGCTAAACTGGACTGGGTCATTTCAGGCTCTTCATCCTCCGGTTCTTCTGGCGGAGGGACGGTCTTTTGTGTTTTCACGTAATAGCTATGATAAGCAGCGTGTAATTGGCCGTTCCCTGACGGTTCGTTGAGCTTGGGCGGCTTTGGTGGCGCAACATCTTGAATTTTGATGGTGGGGGGAGTTTTGCTGATCTCAGATACGATGGTTGCTCTTTCGTCTTTGCTAATCCTGGGATATGTAGCGCTGTTGTCTTTGCTAATCTTACGAGTTGCTGAACTGCTCTCCTTGCTGATTTTTCGTGTCACGCCTGTACTTGTTTGTTGCATTTTCTTTGCTGGTGATAATGGAGGTGAGGGAGTTGGGCTGTGGGCAGGCGAGTGTGATGGAGTCGTGCCGCGGCGATAGAAAGGACTGCTTGATGACTTCTCTTTCTCCTCCTTCTTCTCCTCCACAGGTGGAGCTTCTTTAATCTCCTCCACATGCTCAGTGAAATTTTGCTTGATGTACTCAAGGCCTGTGAGAGCAGGAACAGAAGATTTTCTGAAGCGTTAACACAGAAGTTCAGGAAAAGATTTCTACTGATGCTTTCGTCTCAATCTGTGATTCACACTTCTGCCAGGAACACGTATTAAAGTACAAGATGATGTGCACTTGGTGTTCAATTTCTTATTAATATGAATGCGGTATAGTATTTTTACTGAGCAATATATATTTAAAAAAAAACTGATAACTTTATTTTCTGAGGAGTAAAGCTTGTTGTATAGATATAGATATGAAAAACAACAATTACTTGCCAAATTACAGACTCTGTGCTGGTTTTAGAGCTTGTTGGAAAAGTCTCACGTCCATAAATCAAATTCAGTTTAAATTTGAACATGGAAGTGCAAGATGGTATTTCAGAGAATTATGACATCACAGAACGACCTAATCCTGTGTAATTTAATTATAACAAAGGGCAACACTGAATGCTTGGAGAGATTAATGTCTTTTTAATCATGGTTGCATGCAGTTACTCAATAACAATCAGCGTATCAGTCTGTTTGTGCATAAAGCTGTCCGTGTAAATTCCACAGATGATTTGGATCAGTCACTAAAGAAACACACTTGTGACCTCAGTCACTTTAATCTCTGATTTCTTTCAATTTATAAATAATATTCAGTATATTAACATATTTATTATCTTTACCATATTAGCCATCTTTCATTAATGTTCCAATGTGCAGTCCGATATGATTAAAAGGCTCGGTCTAATCTTCTGACTGCACAAAAATTTGTCTTCAAACAAACTCCAAAGAATTTTAATTACATCTGCAACTTGTTTAACAGATTAAAAATAAGACCTGCATGAAGCTGTAGAATCGTTTACCTCATGTCTGTATAATCAGACAGAATCTCTCAGATGATGAGGGATTGCTACCATTCTATTATGAGAAGCAGAAATAACAGCACATCAGAATAAGCATGACAATAACTTCTGACTTCAAGTGAAAGCGTATCAAGCATTCGATAAAAAAAAAAGAAAGGAAAAAAAAACATGGAAAATATGGACCATTACAACCAAATGTAGGCTAAAGTTTGAAGCATACAACCATCTAGGATGTCTTTGTGTGTTTTAACATGACGGCATTCCTTCTAATGAACTAAGAGGCACAAACCTCATCTGGCCTGACATTGCCCCTGTGTGTGGAGCGAGCTTCATGGAGGCAAAGTTTGTCAAGGTTGGAATGAAAGAACCGGAGTGTCCTGCACAGAGCCCTGACCTCAACCCCACTGAACACCTTTGGGATGACCTGGAACGCCAACTGGACCCCAGGTCTTCTCGTCTGATGTTAGTACCTGACCTTACTAATGCTCTTGTGGCTAAGTGGGCACGAATTCCTGCAGCTACACTCACAAATCTAGGACACCACCATCCCAGAGGAGTGTTATCAAATCCTTCGCAATTTTAGCAGAAACATAAAAGTGCATTTTTTTTTTTTTTTCAACTGATGAATTAAAATATGCTGTGAACTGCAAAGATGGTTTAAGGCCTATCCCTTACTAAAAAGGGAGCAGCATTCCTGTTCACATACAATACAGGTTGCATGCACAGGCACTACAAATGAATGGAAATAGAAATAAATAATAATCAAGAGGAAGGCGAATAACGGCATACAGTACAAATCTCGTTGCTCCTGCACACGAGGGTATTTAAGTGGCCTTTTACTGTAAACTATGCACCTTGCACGAAAGGGTAGAGAATAGAATGAGAGAGAGAGAGAGGATAGAATAAGGGGGGGTTGAGGTCACATGTTCACAGGTCTGAGTGAAGGAATGGACAGCTGCTGTGAGTCAGGGACTCGATCGCCGTTCTGCAATTGCAGCCATTCCGACATGGCGATTTCAGATGTGGACGCAGCAGGCTCTGCTCCGCAGAAAGGTCACTGCTGTCATACACTTCAGTGCTAATCTAATGTAAATGTCAGTCGCACGTGCAGGTATTAATTCTTAGTGATGTTTATGGCATCATTTATGGGTGAGATTACAATAAACAAAAGAGAGCTGTCCAAACAAAGGGAGTAATTCATCCAGCTGACATAAATATTCTTCTTCTTGAAGGGCAATTCCACTATTAAACACATTTCCATGTTTATATATATATATATATATATATATATATATAAATATTTGCCATTTTATTGATTTTGGTGGAAATTTATTGGGTGGCTCTGTACTTTTGGAATTCCTGCAAGAATACTTTGCTAGAGTTGTTACACTGCATTGTGTTTAATAGAAGTAGAAATAAATAAAGTATAATAATAAATTTTTTTTGTGTTAGCACTTCAAAACAAAACATTGTTCAGTCATATTAATAGGAAAACCAGTGCAAAAATTGCGGAGACTTTGGTTTTGCAAACGTTGGAATCCCACAATGCAATGCCGCTACAAGGTGGGGGTGTCTCATCTTTCATGAGCATGAAAATTAAAGCTTTGTGGACCTTGTGGAAAAGCACACCTGTTCAAGCCAAGCAGAAAGGTGTAAAGGCGAAAGACATGGACAGACTGTATCACTCATAAAAGATTACACTCTTTGTGTAGAAATGAAGCAAAGGTGTAACTCCAACTGCACCACCATCGGAAGATTAAACCTAATACATCCATTAAATACGTTTTAGACACCAATGAAGCAGCACAATGGCTTAGTGGTTAGTACTGTCATGTCACACCTCAAGAGTTGGTGTGTTTCCTCCAGGGACTTCAGTTTACTCCCACAGTCCAGAGACATCATTTGTAGGCTGATTGGTGTTTCTAAGTTGCCCATAGTATATGACTGAGTGTTTGTGTCATAGGTTGAGCACATAAAGTGAGTCCCTGCCACCTCACAGAGCATAAGTGTTATAGACGATTACAGTGGAGCAAAAAAGTATTTAGTCAGCCACCAATTGTGCAAGTTCTCCCACTTAAAAAGATGAGAGAGGCCTG
>JAQMYJ010000019.1:15390296-15409681 GCA_030014305.1 Clarias laeviceps | reverse complement strand
ACAAGCCAAAAAAAAAAAAAAAAAAAAAAAAAAAAAGAGTTCATATTTCAAGTGTATGCGTTTTAACTGTTGCTCAAAATAGACATAAGCGTGGGTGTGTTGTGAATGGTAAAAGTCCCGCCAACACACCACCATCTGATGAATCTAATTCATAGCTCTGTCCCAAATGCTAGAATTCATGTTTAGTTCAACATAATCAGAGCTGCAGCATCTGGGATTTGTCTGAACAGATATGATAAATAAGATAAGCTCTTTGTTCATCTTTTATTTCAGATGTTCTGACTGCTTAAGTCAGTTAAAGACACAGATTTAATGTTGTTTTCCCCCTGTTACCTTCTATGCAAACAAATTTAATACCATTATTTACCATCACTTTCTTTTGCCCATCAGGATCGATTACAGAAATGTACGACATCACGAGCAGCAAAGCACATACGGTACTGTGCAAAAATCATAGGCACCATATTATATGCTGTACCAGTTTTGTTATATATGTTTATCATGTCTGCATAATTATGTACAAAATCATTCAGTATTTCCATATATAACTTAAAAATTTATAAATAAATAACATTACAGGAGAATATATGCATAGGCTGTACAGAAAAAAAATATAGTACAAGACAGACCAGTTTTCAGATGGAAACAAAAAACCTAATGTACACTTCTGGGATTTGCATAAAAATAGAAAGAAGCGAGTGTAACAAAGTTACCAGAAGAACTCATATTCTCCAGCAAGCTCAGTAAAACCTAACAGCTGTTTTACTTATAGTATTGTGCAGAATCTTGGGCACATACAAAAATATGGCATAAGCGAAAGATGCTTTTGAAAACATTTCTGCATAAAATAAACTTCTATAAACAGCAGTAAAGAGTAATAAAATAAAGTCATTATTTGGAGTGAAAACTCATTGCTTAAAATCAGGAGTTTTAGACACAGATTAGTGCAGTTTTATAAGAAAACAGTTAGGTTTTACTGAGCTTGCTGTTTCCGTCTTATACTATATTTATGATGAATATATATAACAAAATTGGTACAGCATATAATATGGTGCGTAGGACTTTTGCACAGTACTGTGTGTGTGTGTGTGTGTGTGTGTGTGTGTGGTGTTCCTGTGGTTTCTCTATTCACTATTCATAAGCGGATAATTAAATTCCCTGCCTATTAGCTAGTTATTGAAAAGACTCAAATAGCAATAGTAATGATGATGGCTTTTTTTAGTGACTCTTCTGACACAGTATTTCCATTTACTGTCCCAAACCACATAATAATATATATTACATGTATTACACTATATTACATGTACTGTACACACATGCTGTTATACACTCAGTGAACACAGTAGACACCCAGGAACACCTGTACACCTGCTCACTGCATGAAAGCGCACAGATGCATGAAAGCGCACAGATGCTGATCAAGAGTTTCAGTTCATGGAAAAAAAGATCTTGTAAGAAAAAAACAAACAAACTAATATTTCTTTTTCTTTTCCGAACTCCTTCTTGTCTGATGTCATGGGCCTGAGAATGCTAAATGCATAAGTGTAATTTGATAAACTGAGTAAATCCATCCATCCATCTAAGAAAGTCTGTAGTCCTACTAGAAACCGTGGAGGTCAATGGTTATTATCATTCATTCCCATTTTAAAACCGTGGTAGGCCCTCCGGTCAACATTCTCACACACACACACACACACACACACACTACAAGCAATTTGGGGACGCCAGTTACTCTGTATTTCTTTGGATCTGCATGGGGAGAACATGGGGAGCATGGGGAGAACATCCAAACTCTATGTACACAAACCCTGAGGCGGAAATCGAACCCGGACCCTGGAGGTCCAAGGCCACAGTGCTAACCACTAAACCACCGTGCTGCCAAAGTGATAAACGGCAAGTTTTTATCTCTATCTAGAAATTATTTATTTTCTACAGGTATTTATTGGGCAGTTTCTTTTTTTTTGTTCAATTTAATTACCTTTCCCTTCCGTTGTCTTCCAAATTTGGTCGCCATCAAACTCAATCCTGGAAATACAGAAAGATGCGAACGACTCTAAACCAATTGAGCTGCAGTTCTGAAAGAAGAAACGCCTTTTTTTTTATGAGAGGGATGTCACAAGAGGTTTGTGGAAGAGTGTTCTCTAGAGTGGTATGGGGGTGGGAATGTTTTTTAAATTGTCCCCAATACCTCTGTCATCATTTTTTAAAGTAGGAGGACAGTAGATTTGTCTGTTTATAGTTTGTATTAGGATCTAATGTACATGGAGTCAGATCAGTTTCATAATTTACACATAAAAGTCATTAGATTCTCAACTGTATTTAGTAATCCACATATAAAAGGGCATTCAGATACATCCTACAATTTCACATGAACATAAATTTATGAGCACAGGATTGAGTCTTATCACACAGCATTATATCTGAGTGAAGTGCGAGTCAGACAGAACGACAACTATACTGTATGCACTAGCAATCAAAAAGTGTGGACACATCTTCTAATTCCATGGTCTTTCCTCATTTTTATTTCGTTTTACACTGTAAAACAATGCTGAAGACGTCCAAAATACGCAATAATCTCGTTTGAAAAGTTGATATTGTGATGTATCTGCTACTTTTGCTCTGTAAAGCCTTCATAACAGCTCTAATCTGAGGTGCTGTTTGTTAAGTGGTGATTTCTGAGGCTGGTGACTCTAAATGAACTTCTCCTCTGCAGCAGAGGTAAGTTTTGGTCTTGCTTTCCTGGGACGGTCTTCATGAGAGACAGTTTCATCACGGTGCTTTATGGGTTTTTCAAATGCATGTGACAACTCTGTTCTTGCAAGGACTATTCCAGAACAGCTGACTATTGTTGTAACCTAATGCCATATAGTTTTGAAATCTTCAGTTTTGTTCTAGAATGTAGAAAGTGAATCACAAAAAAATAAAAAAATCAATTAGGTGTGAATTAGGTGTGTCATGCGCATGTAGGTGTAGAAGTCCGCATGCACACTGAGAAAATATAACCATTCAGATTCAATCGTACCCTCGAATTTACGTTCATGTCAATGGCTGAATTTGTATTGTTCCGGTTATCTTATATGCTGCAGGGAATGCCCTTTTGGAAAAAAACTAAATGTATTGTGATTCAAACCATGTCAGAAAAGTCCCCCCCAAAAAAATCCATACACAAATACAGAATACAGGGATGTTCATGATTTGAGAAGCGGTTTGTACTGTAAATGCAGATTTGTCACTGTGCTTTATATTTAGAGTACTGAATGTATTTGTGATTCGTGTGACATATATTTGTGAATTATGAAACTGATCTGACTCTATACTACAGTAGTATGACTTGAATGCTATGCATCCATAGATCTGGCAGATAGAGACCGAGCAACATTACCGAAGTCAAGAAATTAAGCTGAATGTTCGAGATGTGTTATTCATACATTGATCAGTGTGTATGTGTGTGTGATCAGAAAAAGAGTGATATTGCTCTGCAGTTGAGCTTTTAGATGTGAATAATAGGAAACTATTGACTGACTAGTGTGATTTTTATTGAATTTAGGGAAGGGATGGCAAGATTCAAGATTGATTTAAAAAAATATATATTTAAAAAACGATTAATTAATGAGCTAATTGGACAGGAAGGACTGTGGGATGTGGTGATGGCTATGGGGGTTAAATTCACCCTAAAATAGAGCTAGAGGTGCTCCTGTAAATGAAAGAGGTCAGAAGAGAAAGAGCAGACTGGTAGGGAGTCTACTGGGAATTAACCACTCTGTACAACTGTGGTGAGCAGAAAAGTATCTCAAAATGCATTCCAAATGGACCAAACGTTAAAAAGACCACAATGATTCTGAACCACAACTCCTGTTAACTAAGTGCAGGAAGGTTAGGTTACAGAGTGTACAGAGCTCTCTGAAACTGGACAGCTGAAGGCAGATCTTCAGCACTTTTTTGTAATATTGTAATCTCAGATTCCACATAAGTAGCCTGAAATAAAGAAAAAATACCTGTGTGTTCTTGAAATCTTAAAAATCTCAGCTGTCTGCAATGTGTATATTCTGTGTGTGTGTGTCTCTCTCTCTCTCTCCCTCATTTGCTTTTTGTGTGTGTGCATGGCTGCAAGCCTGTAACCATGACTAAGGAACCAAACCATGTAAACTAAAAAAAGAATCATGTTTTACCTTATTCAAATTAATAGCAAAATATTTCACTCAGGTAAACCTTGTAAGTTGAACAAAAAAAGAATATTTTTTAGGTTAAACTTGTGAACTATGTTAAATTTAGTTATAAGTTATAAATGAAAGTACATTACAAACTTCACCTATTGTAGTAAAACAGACATAAAATTAATATACAAATGCTACTTGAAGCCACAACCTTTTTTTTTTTTTTTTTGCATGTGTGTGTGTTTGTATAAATTAGCATTAGAAAATGCATGACCTGAATTTGTCTGTGGGAAGCAGCTGGAGTGTGTGTGTGTTTTAAACACACTGTATTTATTCCCTCCTCCTTCAGCAGAACTATACAGTATATTATTCCTCTTTGGGTTTGGCAGATCAGCTTATTGGTTGGTGTTTGAAAGGTCAACAGAAAACACGGTCAGAAATATTAATACTTTTTCACTACTTATCCAGTCGCACAGATGCACACAAGCTCACACACACACACACCACACACACACACACTGATGCTTACATAAATTTAATCTGTTTAAGCCAGCAAACTACTTTAGGATCCCAGCTTAAAGTCAGTAATATCAATGCAACTGTTTGGCAAAATTCACCTCCATACTTCATGTGTTTGTTACAGTTTAACCTCGGATTGTTAGTAACGCCGTTTGCGAGTGTTCTGCAAAACGAGCAAAGATTTTTAATCAATTTTGCCTTGAAAAACTAGCAAGTCTTGGTTTACTATGCTCACTATGAACTATAATCCAAGGTTCCACTGTATATCGAACTGTTCTGTTCAGGTTTGGTGCGTTTACTATTTCTAACTGTGTGTGTGCCAGGTACAGTCTTGTACTGGACTGTGTAAAAATTGTAATTAACTAATCACAAACGCCCCAACATGCAACCCAAAACACACAAAGGATCCGCTGCAAACATCCTGGTGCCGGACACCTGGGACTTTTGGTTGTTCAGACTAATAGAACACAGTTATGAGAGTAAAAACTTCCTCTATATTCGATATCATCAAGGTTGAAAGTTTTCTCAGAACGGCGAGACTATGATCAGATGCTTGAGTACTATCCAAAACACTGGCCTCCCAGGAACTCCTTTAACGGCCCAAACTTGTGGAAATGGCTTGGAGCGAGGTCAGAACAGCTCATCAGGACAGCTCATCTTTTGTAAAAAGGTTATATGTCTTCATTCATGGGAAAGTTCATCACTAGTCCTGGTTTGACTTGAATGCCCCTATGGATCAAACTCGAACATTACAGTGTTATATGCATATTATACATGTCTTGATATAAATTTTAATTAATCGCTAAGCCAACATTTTACTTATTCTTTCTTATTCATGTTTTTATTCGTCTTTTAACACTAAGAGACATTTGAGGCCTTGACTTACTACGATCCCAAATAACAAGCACTAATTTTGCATGTGCAAAGATATTTGTTGCACATGCAAAAATAAACCATATTACAGGTAATTTTCCTAAAACATCATATGAGTTACATCACATGCAAAGTAGTAGGAGGAAAAAAAAACAAAATAGGTTTTTGCATGTGTTTGTTCTCAGGTGCTGTGGTAAAATCTGACATCACAAGCCTGAAAGTAAACCTACGAGCACACACAACTTCAATATTATTCCATTAACAAGCTGTTAAAATACTGCTAAAAATACAATATTAATGCAAAGCAAAAAACATGGTGTGTTATCTAATATGAAATCAGCTTTGCTGCGGTTATACATCCAGGACAAATTTACATATGAAAGTCAATTCTCCCTGAACATATCTTTATGTTTCTTCATTCTTCAAAACGCTAATAATGCCGCAGACTGCGAGTACTGACTATTTTATTTAAAATATCTATACAGCTGCTCATTCACACAAGTATCCAATCAGCCAATTTTGAAGCAGCAGCATAATGCATAAAATCATGCAGAGTCACAGGTCAAGTGCTTCAGTTAAAGCTCACATCGAACATTATAATGGGAGAAAAGTATGGTCTCATTGACTCATTGGTCTCATTGACTTTGACGTGGCATGAATTCTGGTACCAGATGAACCGGTTTGGGTATATCAAAAATGCAAAGAATGGTTAGTAAAGCAAATAAACAAACAAAAAAGTAAGCAAACAAAAAAGCACTTTGTGATGCCTTGTTGATGAAGAGGTCATATGACAATGTCCAGACTGATTCGAGTTGACAGAACCTTTACAGCAACTCAAATAAATATGTTTTACAATTACGTTGAGTAGAAAAGCATCTCAGAAAGCACAACATGCCAAACCATACTTGGTTCCGCTCCCGTCAACCAAGAACAGAAATCTGAGGCTGACTGCTTGATGCATTTTCAGTTTTTGAATACCTGGTTTTAGAAAGCTTTTGTCCAAATCAATCAGAAATCGTTACCAGTCAGTTGCACGTGATGATCATGACAAATGTCAGACATATTTTTGGAATAAGTGAATCTCTGTTTTCGGTAATTAAAAATTCCTTTATATATATTTTAAAAATATATGAGAGGTCAGAATGTCTGGACCATAATTCTGAAATAAAACTTATTCAATGAAGAAGTACAATCAGCTTTAAGTTTTCACACACATGGCCTCTTGTTGGATTTTCCACCCTACACAAAAAGCCATTTTTAAGAGTGATGAAAGTGTGAAGCTGAACTGTGGCCCAGATCCATACCCTTATACACTACTTACTTAGAAGGCTATTTTAGTCTAAATAGCCATCTTTATAGTCAAGTCAGAGTAACTGAACAAAGCTCCTGTTTTTAAACAGCCTATTATTGAGTTGATTCTTCCATTAAAGGGAACTTATTATACAAAATTAATTTATTTGTCCTTTTCAGACATTCATACAGTATGTGTCTACAGTGTGTGTATGTGTATACAAACCAAATTTTTTCCCTTTCCAATTTATTTGTATTGTTTAGGGTTTCAACAAGCCCATTAGATTTTCCCCTCTGTGACATCATACAGGTAGTATTTACAATACAATACTCTCACCTGGCTTGTTGCTCAGCTCTACCCAGGTGGGGCGTGGCTAGGCAGGAGTTCATTTACATAAACTCAGCTTGTTTGGAAAAGTGGTGAAATACAGAGAGTTTGAGCTATAAAAAAATTTTCTGAGGTGTATTTCAGCTGGAGCATTAACACACATTTTAGGGGATATTAACTTGTTAAAGAAATAGTAAAATATGGGACCTTCCCTTCATACTAATTCACAGATTAAAGATACTAGTTTATATTGTTGTTTTATGCAGATTTGAATAAACAGATTCTTTTCTTTTGGAGATATTGTTTATTGACAGACAACAATGAATTGTCCTTAGTTTCAAAGTAAATGAAACCAAACCAGATACGTCACTCGGAGCTAAGATCACCAGACAACGGTTAACTTTCTTGGACATGTCATGCCAAGTTCATCACAGGAAAAATCGTTCCTGACGGGAATGGTCAGCGGAACACCGAACTTTCCTTGCAGTCCATGACAGTTTTTGGAAGATGCAGGCCTATGAAGTATCCAAGAGTCGGGCACGACTGAACAAGCAATGGAATGAAATGAAAATAAAATTCAAGGCAACCCGGTGGATGTTCCAACTTTTTATCACATGATGTGCAATAAATGGCTTGACAATTAAAAAAAGAACAATTTCTAGCCACAGTTGTCATTAGCTGTGACCGTGCAATCATGAATACTTTTAAAGTTTTGGCAGACTTATAAATTAAATGGATTTGAAAATGCTGAATAATTTTAACAATTTAAACAAATGGAACAGAATCTAGACACTGCATGTAACAAGCTCAAGTCTGTAGCAATGTTAACATACAGTGAAGTATGAGTTTAACTCCAAACATAGAACTGCAGGAGTCCTGCTTTTGCAATGTCTTAGACATCTAATTTAAGGTGCCAATAATAGGTTTTTATGCCAGAATCTAAATTTGAATGCAGGTAAATAACAATCAGCTGGAGCAGCAGGGAGCCAGACAAATATACCAATTCTTTCATCATTTTGCACCATTCGAATGTTTTACTGCGGGTAAGAGTCTCATCACCTTACTATGCATGAGGTCTCAAGCCACGAGTCTCGGTTTGACTTCAACATCCCTTGTAAATAATAAAAAGTTTGTAAGCAGTTTGGCACAATGTTTAGTAATTACATGTAAGTATGTAAGTAATCAAAAATAATACATGACCAACTACTAGGTGATTTAAGGCATGAGATGATATAAGTTCAGGAATGTGGGAACTGACATGGGATGTAAGTAGCAAATATTCTTTAATAAGCTGGTAGCCGCCTAGATCAGTTAATCATTAGTTGCCCTTGGGATATTTTCTTATCCAAAACCAGCATTTTCAGTCTGCTTCATTTATTTATCTCCATTGGTATGGAGCCTTTTTTTTTTACTTCTACAGTCTGCTTAAAAAAACACTTACCGTAATGAACTAATTTCAGCTAAGACAGCTATTACTGATTAACACTATTAGCAGCAGTTATGTAATTCTATTTAATGTTAAATAAAGTCAACATAAAAAATACTACGACTGTCAAATGGCAATAATTTTGGTTTTGTATTCTATAAAGATAAGAAAAGTTCATTTTAACGATTTAATAATAGAAAAACATAATGCTAAATGAACATTATCTACATAGTCAACAGTGTCTCTCTCTCTCTCTCCCTGATTTTCCACCCACAGATTCTGGAAAAAAAAGAAAACAAGGAGAGTGAAAGAATCACCATGGCAATGCTATAGCGTCCATGAACACACTACGTCTCTTTCTCTCTCTCGCAAACACACTCCTTCCGGTGTCTTGAACTGAATTCAACACCCGGTATTCATAGATTAAACCCAGTGAAGGAAAGGTCACATTGCCTGGCAACATCTTGTGTGTGTGTGTGTGTGTGTGTGTGTGTGTAATTGCCCAATCAAGCTTCGCCCACTTCCATTTTACTCCCCTGTCAATAGAACAGCACAGAGCAGCACTTGGTTTTCCAGCTGATTGATCCAAATCACAAAATAAACAAACCCATATGGTCAGACACACCCACACACACTTTAGCATGGTGGTGGAAACAAAAAGCTACTGAGATCTTGACTGAAGCTGGTTCCGGGGTAGTTAGGACAAATTTAAAAGCACATGCAGAACGAGCAGACAAAACACATTTAGGTCCCTATTATATTTTATCATTTCGATCATCTATTAAAAAAGACCTCAATAATCTTGCTTAGTTTGTGTAATTACTAATTGCACTGGCAGGTGTTCCAGGCTCACTGCGCTATTCATAGAGATCTAAGAATTTTTACTGGGTTTGCTGCTGAGGAATATTTTTGTACAGTAATGCATACTCAGCACAGTATCACTGTCCGAAACCATCACAGTCCATTACCTACACACACACACACACACACACACACACACACACACACATACACACACACACATACACAGGCTTTCTCCTAGTACTTGTGTAAATGGCTGACAAATTTTGCATGAGATTTGAGTGACTTTGACAAGGGCCAAATTGTGATGGCTGAGGACTGGGTTAAGGCAACTCTTGTGAGACGTTCCTGGTCTGAAGTGGTCAGGAACTACCAGAAGTGATCCAAGGAATAAAAAAACATGAGCAGCCAAGGCTCACTGGAGAGTGAAGATAAACTACTCAATATTAGACAAGTGGTCATACTGTTATCGCTGATCAGTGTACAGTGGAACCCTGGATTACAAGCATAATTCGTTCTGGAAGTGGCCTCGTATTCCAAAAGACTCGTAAATCAAAGCGAATTTTCCCATAAGAAATAATGGAAACTCAAATTATTCAGTCCACAGCCTCCAAAAATTAATACATAAAAATAAAACAAATTAACCTGCACTTTACCTTTTTTACCTAAAAATAAATCCTGACAGATAAGTGTTTCCGTTTATGTATGTTTATGTAGGCGCTGTGTGTGTATGTGTGTTTGTGTATGTGTGTGAAGTAACAGGAGGAATCAGTCTCTCCCTTCTCATCTTACACAGTAAACCTTTCTCCTCTCTTATTTGAATTTCACACACACACACACACACACATATATTAACGGAAAGACTGTTTTGTCGGAAAAATTAGCAAGGAACATCGCTAATGACACTCCTGTGAGCTCATACTAACGGAATCACTGCTGTAAAGTAAAACAAAAACAAATGAACCGGCACTTTACCTTTGAAAAGAATCGCGACAGAGCAGTGTTTCTGTGTAGAGTAGAGTGTGTGTGTGTGTGTATATGTGTGTGAAGGGGCATGGTGTCAAATAACGCGCGCACATAACGACAGGCTGAATCAGAGAGGGAGAGAGAAAATTAATTTTTAACGTCTCTAATGAGACTTTCTTTTGCTTTTACAAGCGCTGTACACATACGCATACAAACACAAAATAAAATGTTTTACGCACACACACGCGGTCAGAGTGTTATAGTAAACAGTACACGTGTACACGGATGTTGATTATACCAGTAAGAGACGCACATTAAGATCCAGCTGTGGAGACGATTACCCACAATTCCGGAGTGCAAAAGAGAGAAAAAACGTTGGCTCAGTTGTGATCACGTGACGCTCAACGGCAAAACAAGAAGCGCATGCTTTTTCCAAGGCAAAATTTATTAAAAATCATTGCTCGTCTTGCGGAACACTCGTAAACCACGTTACTCGCAATCCGAGGTTTGACTGTATATATATATATATATATATATATATATATATATATATACAGTATATATATATATATACACACACATCAAGGGAGCGTATAAGTCCAACGGGGACTTTTAATGAACTTTATTATGAATGGAGGTGTAAAACCGAGGACAGTTTGATGATGAGACAGATAACTTGTCGCCAACTTGTGGCACTTTACAGGAACTCAGCTGAAAGTTATTGCCACATTACTGTACTTCGCTCCAAGCCATTTCCATATGTTTGGGCCAATAAAGGAGTTCCTAGGAGGCCAGGGTTTCAGACAAAGCAAGCAGTCTTATCGTTGCTCAATCGCACTGAGAAAACTTTCATGCTATCCAAGCACAAGTGAAACGCTGGGATAAGTGCATTAGTGGAGCAGAGGATTATATAGTGAAATAAAGGAAGTTTTTACTCTCATAACTGTGTTCCGTTATTATGTACAATCAAAAATCTTGGTTTGACTCGAATGCTTGAACGTTTGACTTGTGTGTATGTTAGCATTCATCCAGTTGTATTTAGAGATTTATGAGTGTGCTGACAATCAGGTCAGCTACTTTATCGGCTACAAAAAGGGTACAGAAAGAAACACTGATTAAAGGAAAGAGTGAACGATTCTAAGCCAATATGCTTTAGGGCAAATTCAGCAAATATCTCTTCACGGTCAACTTGCTGTTCGTTCTGTGTGCGAGCTGAAAATAAACCCAGTGTTCATACACAGGCCTGGTTCTGTAATCAGAAAACAAACAGAGTGGTGCAGACCGCATCACACAACACTGTTCCAGCCAATCAGCAACAGGTGGTGTTTGTGCTTGATGATTTTTTAAATGTAAATAATGGTCAGGCAGCACATCTATTAATGTCGGCTGTTTTGGCAATGCTCTTTCCTGGGGGCGGAGCTGAAGGAGCACTGAAGAGAGGAGGGTAGAGAAGTGTCGTTGATTCCTCCTTAAACTAGGATTAAGTCAATGTGTTCATGAAAACTTACGATGTTATCAATATCAGAAGATTAATCATTTCAGCAGAGGGTAATTTTAGCCAGGCAGATTAGTTTATTTAGTAAATAGCGTAAGTACCCACTGTTGACGGGTAAAAAGTTTGTAGAAATAGTTGAAAGTTAAAGCTAAAAATAATATGATCAGCTGTAATGTAATCAGTGATATTATTATTTCAGGTTGAAGCTCACGTACATGTCTTCCTGTCTTTCTGTACGGTAGAACTCTCTGCCTAACTTATTAATACAACAAAATCTAATTTTGTAGGGCTGAGTATCTTAAGCCCTGTTTATGCCAAGTTGTACTTCTTTCATTTCATCATTCACAATCAGAGAGTAAATTATAGATGAGAAATCGAAAAAGTAGATCAGATAAAGATAAAGTTTTGTCTTAAAACGACTCTAGCACGTTAAAATTCACTATTCAGTTTAAATTTTGTAATAAACATCTATTGATGCAGATGTTTGTTTACATTGAGCAAGTAGCTTATTAGTAGCTTATTTTGAAGTAGATAATTAAATCTGACACATAACTGTTCATAACATCCCTTTTACTCAGCATTTTGATTTCACTTACTGTATGATGCTTAACTTCAGGAAGATATCTAAGTACTGCAAAACTTAGTTAAATTCTGTTTAAGACGTGCCCACAGTTTGAGGCATGCGCAGTACGCTGTCAAAACTTGCGATTTATAAACTGGCTCAAAACTGCCAGACAAATAACTAACAAAGTTGACAAAGTTTCTTTAAATTCTGTGTAGCCAGTTTTGTGTGATGCTGTGACAAAATCTGGCTGGACAGACTTATAGACATACAGACAGAAATTTGACAGACTGGTTTTGGGTGCTTCAATGTATGAAACACTAAGACATCATTGAAAGAGTAAGTTCTGACCAATGTACAGACAAAACCTTTCTTTTATTTATATAGATGTATAAACTATAAATAGATTATAACAGTTCCCAAGTGTTATGTCTCACTCCTACGTCCACTGCTCTGTTGTAAGCTATAGGAACGTTTATTTCGCTATCATGTCTCGGAAGCTTAAGAGAGTGAAATGACACAGTAAAATATAGTCAGTACTATATATATATATATATATATATATATATATATATATATATATATATATAAATACACACTAAATATGACAGTCTGTAGTTAGTGACTCGTACTGATTATGGAATCAGAATCCCAACCATAAAGGAATCTCCAGGTTCTGTGTGAGATCTGATATGAGATTATTTGATGAGGATGAGAATCAGAAAGAGCTTTGTTATTCCATTGTTCTGATACACTACTGAAGGCTAGTAAGCAGAGACTGTCTTAGTAAGTCTGCTTTTAAAGTATTCCAGAGGCTTTCCTGGCTGAATTTCTATTGTGTTTCACAACTGTACTGTTTACTTTATACCAACATTGCTAACAAGCAG
Source organism: Clarias laeviceps (assembly GCA_030014305.1). Classification (NCBI taxonomy): domain Eukaryota; kingdom Metazoa; phylum Chordata; class Actinopteri; order Siluriformes; family Clariidae; genus Clarias; species Clarias laeviceps. The sequence continues at coordinate 15,396,380 of JAQMYJ010000019.1, read as the reverse complement.
CCAGAGAGAGAACAAAACAAAGCAGGAAATTACCACACACACCCTAGCATATGTCAGTGGAAAGGACAGCACACTTTTATTTCAGATTTACTGTACAACAATTAATAGGAAAAAGAAACGGGGCAAAACTGAGACATAAGTGCAGTGCATTGAAAAAGTAATTGCCCCCCTTCATGTTTTTTTTTTGCTTATTTGTCTCACTTAAATGGATGAGATCATCAAATGTATTTTTATATTACGCAAAGATACCCCGAGTAAATACTAATTAATTTCTTTATTATGTTTTCATTTATTAAGGGAAAAAAATGCTGTCCAAATCTACCTGGTCCTATGTGAAAAAGTAATTGCCCCTAATAACTGGGTGTGCCACCCTTGCTGGCAACATCTGCAGTTAAACATTTACAATAACTGTTAATGAGTCTTTCACATCACTCTGGGGGAATTTTTTGCCCACTTTTCCTTGCAGAACTGTTTTTTTTTTTTATTCAGCCACTCTGGAAGGTTTTCAAGCATGAACGGCCTGTTTAAGGATCTCAGTTCCAAACTTTGACTAGGCCACTCTAAAACATTAATTTTGTTAATTTTGTTTTTGAGCCATTGAGTGGTGGACTTGCTGGTGTGTTTTGACTGTTTCTTTTTATGAAATGCTGTGTTAGGTTTACACCAGATGTAATGGGATGCACACCGTCCAAAACCTCAACTTTTGTCTCATCCATTAACAGAATTTTTCCCAGAAGTTCTTTTTGGTCAGCAGCAGCTTTCGCCTTGGAACTCTCCCATGGATGCCATTTTTGCCCAGTCGCTTTCTTATTTTTGAATAATGAACACTGAACTTAACTGAGGCAAGTGAGGCCTGCATTTCTTTAGATTTTATGAGATCCTGGATGAGTCGTCGTTGTGCTCTTGGAGTCATTTTTGTTAGAGGGCCACTCCTGGAAATGTTCACCAAGTTTTCTCCATTTGTGGACAATGGCTCTCACCATGGTTCACTGGAATTTCAAAGAAAATGGCTTTGAAACCCTTTCCAGACTGATATATTTTTATTACTTTGTTTCTCATCTGTTCTTGAATTTCTTTAGATTGTGTGTTTTTTTTTAGATCTTTTAGTGTGCTTTACTTTGTCAGACAGGTTCTATCTAACTGATTTCTTGATTCAACAGGTCTGGCAGTAATCAGGCCTGGGTGTGGCAAGTGCAATTTAACTCAGTTTTTCAAAAATCATTGTTCATTCATGATTTAGCAAGAAGGGCAATCACTATTTTACATAGTGCCAATGACAGATTTTTCCCCTAATAAATGAAATGACCAATGAAAAACTGCATTTACTTATATTTACTTGGGTGATCTATTTATTTGATAATCTCAATCATTTTCTGCACACAAAACCAAACCTTATGAATTAGTAAAGTCTTAAAAGAATTTAGAACAATGTGAAAGTAAGCACTACGAGTCAGAAGGAAATGTTGTATCTTTTGTCTTTTCCTCTTCAGCGAACTGGTTTCTTTTAGTAAGATTGATTGAGATCAGGCTATTGAAGAATCAACCAGGAATTATATGACCTAGACTTTTAAACTTTCCAAAATAAACAGACCCCATCTAAAAGCCTAACTGCCTCCCTGATATCTTACAGGTTATTGGGCTCAAGGAACTTAAATGTTGTTGTTTTTTTTTCTAATAAAATCTTTGTTGTAGCTAATCAGTTGTATTTATTAGAAATGGCACCAATTTGGGTTGAAAATGGTTACCACTTTCAGTTTTCAGCTAAAAGAGAAAAGAAGGAAAATTGTGAAAATTCAATCTATGCCAACAATGTCAAAACTAACACTGGTGATGGTGATGATAACAGGAAAGTATGGCTGCACAGTTTGATAAAAAAAAAAAAAAAATCATATTTATGATTATGAGTATGATGGTATGATTTGAACTGTGATAAGCACTATTAAACGTACTATTTTGTATTCAAACTTATTTATCAAATAACTAAATAAAGGCACAATGATCAAATGATAAGAGGATGTTTTTACCACCTCAGAAGTATTTAAACAAATAAATTATTTATTATAATCTAATTATTTAACATAATTTAATTAATAATTCTTAATAATTATTGACAAACTCTACATGAATTACACCTTTTTGTGATTAAATACCTCGGTGGATACTGTGATTTAGATTTAGATGTCATTAATTGTGTATCCATATAAACAATGTGAGCACTGGGAACATTAATCAATTGTAAATCAAGCGATCAGCTTTACCTCTGATTGCTGCTGTTCTAATGTGCTGGAGATTCCAAAATAATTCTCATGGAAAACTACACCATCACCAACAACTGCGCACATTTCTTAACCAAGTTGTGTAATAAATTATATTATATCCAATTATATGTGAATGAGTTGTTGCTATTTGTATTAAAACAAACACACATTAAAGGTCCCGTACATTACTATTTCTTTAACAAGTTAACATAGATCTCAGAAATCCCTTAGTGTATTTAATAATGTTCCAGCTGAAATAACCCTCGGATATTGCATTTTATCATACCTTAAACTCTCTCTGTTTCACTCTTTTTCCAAATGTACTGTTTCAGTGTTTACGAGCTACAACTGAGCCCCAAGTGAACAGCAAAGCAACAAGCCGACAGAGTGGAGTTTGCTTATATGAGGTCACATTAGGGGGAAAAATCTAATCTACCTACATCCATCCATCCATTTAGGAACCTCTGTAGGAAACTGGAGAACCTGGAGGAAACCCACCAAGCACAGGGAGAACATGCAAACTCCATGTGGTCTGTCCAGCACAAGGACAGCTACAGTCCTAACCACTAAGCCGCCATGTTGCCATATCTGTCTATCTATTACATGGCATGATGATTGCATTAACCATTCTGTTTGTAATACTTTTTTTTTTTTAAAGAAAACCTGTTTCTCAATTCGGACGAATAAATAACCAATTAATAAACTGCTAGTAAATATGTCAGCATTGTATAAAATACCAAATAAAACAGTACAATTTATTGCAAATCTTTATTTATCTACACTTTGCCAAAAATGCAATATACTTGTATGTACACACACACACACACACACACACACACCAGCTCAATCAACAGTGATGAAGCAGTGTTTTACTGTGTACTGGTACTGGGTTGTGTATTTCTGTCCAGCGGTGATAAGCTGCCTTGCCTTATTTAGTCAGCCAGGGAGTGAGAAGTGTGCTGACACACCACTGCATTTTAAACACACACACACACACCACAGAAGAGAAGGCATGAGGCTCCAAGTGTATTAAACACTCTGTCAGCACCATACCTCCTGTATATTGACGTTTAAAAAAAAACAAAAAAAAAAACACATGCATTTAAACATTTCTTCATTTTAAAGCTCATTTCAGCGAAGCAAAGAACGAACGCTGCTCAATTAACTACTGTTCTGTTAAATGTCCTGAACAGAAGCAACAAGGGGATGTCATGAAAAGTGCGTCAGCCAAACGCACAGTCATGGAGAGTTTGAAGCATACACTGATTACATCACCATTTATTCCAAACACACACACACACACACACACACACACACAAAGCTATGGACTGTTATACACAGTACATTATGCATTACAGAGCAAAATAAAAACATCCAAAATTGTAAAAAAAAAAGTCTAGTGGAAACTTGTGCGCAGACAAACTAGGTGGAACTGAAAACAGGGGACAAGCAGAAATGAGGTAAGACCCGTGTCTAGAGACGATTGAAGGTAGGGAACATTAACTACGGCTCTTATCAGAAGACAACATGTGAGAGGGTACGAGGGAACTGGAGAGCTCTCAGGACTGAAAAGAGTTGGACCAGCATGAATACTCCATCATCTTCTCTCTTATTCCTGCACTTACCGTATTTTAGCATGTATTATATTACCAGGAAGAAAGAGAGAGAGAGAGAGAGAGAGAGAGAGAGATAGAACACTTGCAAAGAAAAAAAAATCCACTTTCCAGCATATACAAAACCAAAATCTAAATGTTTTTACAACCAATATTTTTTAACTGCTATTCAATACATACAGATACACAACAGATGAATGAATAAATTAATGAATGAATGAACGAAAGCGCAGTCAAGTAAATGTTAATCTTCACACTGTGTTTAACGTGGACTGGAGATGTCTGATATCTACACTAAAGCTGTGTGTGTGTAACCGAGTGATAGTGTTACATGCTAAACAGATCTACACGTACTTTGTGGCCTTACACACACTCACTAACCTTTCATGTGAATAACGACAACAGAAGAAGCCTGCAGGAGGTTAGAAGGAGGAGAGTAATCTGTCCGCGATTTAATTAAAATGCTGCTTTGAACTCAAATACCAGGGGTGCTAAATTACATTTTGAGAAGGTCCGGTCAATAAAATTTTCTTCGAGCTGAGGCCCGAATTTCATGTTTGTGTTAGGATTCAGATCTCTATATACTGTATGAAGTCATTGTAGGTCTATGGAAAATGAGCAATTTATAATTTCCACAGTATTTCAATAATATTTATGGTCAATGTTAAACATGTGGACAGTTTGATCTTTGATGGCCTTGTATATTTCCTTATTCCTCCATTGTAGGGAATACAAACGACAATTTTTTATTGATCTTTAGTGACTCTTTATTTGCACGCTGCTGTAAATAAACATAAAAGGCTCTCAGGTCCGGTAATTTGCATGCACTCACCTCGGACTGCTGTGGATATGTTTGCTCTAACTAATATGTTTGTTTCATCTCCTAGTGATCTGTTCAGGTTCAGTTTACAGTTTATAGTCTACTTTTCTTTTCTTTGAGTAAGCCATGCTGTTTCAGACTTTCGTTTTTTTTCCGCACACTCTGACTGTCGGTGCGATTGGCTCTGTTGAGTGACACGTATCACCACGCTCACCTCGAGGGGAAAAAACGCTTGATTACTGGTATATTAATTATTCTCATTGATCAGAAAAGCATCAGAACTGTAACTTAGTCCAGATCCGGATCACGGTCTGACATTTAGTAATGCCTGTCCTAAATTCTCAAGTGAACTGAACTAATTTTAAGTTCGACTGTGTTTTAGCATAGCATGCAAAAAAAACACGGGCTTAGCATAAAAGTCGAGTTATCAGCTGAAGTCGAGGACTGAAATCTCTGACCTTGTACATCTTTATACACTAATGTATATCCCCATTTTTTTTTCTCATAACTGCCAGTGAGCTGTGTAGAACCTGAAATCATGACAGTCATTGTAAAGAAATCACTCGAAAAAGTAGTATATTATTTTACACCAATTGCGAACAGTTGATTTTGACTTTGTAAACTAGAACAATACTGATTCACGTATTAAACCTTCTCTTTAAAATACACTGACAGAATGTTGATCATTTTGAAATTGTATGTATTGTATTTTTTTTTTGCATTTTCCCAGATTTTCTCCACGAATTTCGTTGTGAAGGCCAGGCCTTCTCGTTCAACATCAGTGTCTCTCCTCTTCTGGAAGATTGGTCAAAACTTCCCATAAACACACTCCTAAACCAGGTGGCAAACCTTCCAAGAAGAGTTGAAGCTGGTATTGCTTTAAACCCTATGGATTAAGAATTGGATGTTACTGAAGTTCATATGCATGTGAGTGCAGGAGAGCGAATACTTTTGGCAATATAGTGTATATAGTAATTTGTTGTTAATTGTATGCAGTAGACCACTTCTGTGCTGGCAGGTAATGATGGTGGCTTATAGTGCATGTGCAGTATATTTCTGACTGCACATGCACTGTCCTATGTTTGCGAGGATTTTCCAAGTGCTCGGTTTGTTTTTGTCCCTAATTTCAAGTTCAATGTTTCAAATGTATCTTTGTCTTACTGTACTTCTCGTATGTCTCTGAGTTAAGCACATTGCTCTAGCACACAGTTCAAAGCCATAGTAACCAGTAGCGGCCGGTCAATAAGGGGCGCTGGGGCGCCGCCTCCTTAAAGTTAGGCAGAGAAGAATGATACTTAAACATTTAATTATTTAAAATAATAATAATTTATTTTAATAATGAAATAAAGTCATTTAGTCACAATATTCCACTGTATTTCTTAATATAATTTAT
>JAQMYJ010000019.1:15376718-15390196 GCA_030014305.1 Clarias laeviceps | reverse complement strand
CTGAATTTACCACAGGTGGACTCCAATTAAGCTGCAGAAACATCTCAAGGATGATCAGGGGAAACAGGATGCGCCTGGGCTCAATTTTGCAAAGGCTGTGAATACTTATGTAAATGTGCTTTCTCAAATTTTTTTTTTTTAAATAAATTAGCAAAAATCTCAAGTAAACTTTTTTCATGTTGTGCTGGCTACAACGATAATGCGTTCGACAGGGAGAAGTAAGGGCTGCTGAAATATTGGAACAGCATGAGGAGCAGCAGAGCGTCGACCAAACACTCCGTTTGCAGGTAATCGTAGTATGCATGCATCAGGATCTGAGGGTAAACATCCTGTGAGCGGGTGAAGCCGCGGGTAACCTCCAGTATAGTAGTATATATGTATGTATAAGTGTAAGTGTGCAAGTGTGTGTGTGTATACAAATACACATATATGGCCTTCATTATTTTTAAAATAGGTTTTATTGAATTTCTAGCACGTCTAGCACTATTTAGTTTTTTTTTACCTTAAATTATATAAAAAAGGGAAACTCCTAATATATTTTTTAAAAGCAATAAATAACAACATTTCAAGCTTAAGCTTCTGAAATGTCACTGTAATTTTGCCCCATGCTGAAATGATAAATGTCATGCATTTCTGCACTTCTTTTACTGGCAACCCACGCTTCATCAGTCCTCCTTCCCCCAGACAATAACACACAAGTCTGTAACGGCTTAGTGAGAACACAATCTCTCTCTTTCACACACACACACACACACACACTTTGAGGTCTGTACTGATCATTTGGAGATTTTAAGTGTGAATCCTTACAATGCCACAGCTACAGTACAAGTGGCCAGGAGTCCAAAAGAGACAAACCGGGCATGCCTTTTGGGTGGAAGAAATGATACACTGGCCAATCTGAGTTCATGTATGCACCTTGCACCTTGAACTCAGTTAAAAACTGTCATATGATGGGAGAGAGTTGGCTTGTGGGTGTGAAAAAAAAAAAAAAAACAGCGGCAGCTTGGCAGTGCCAGGATTCAGCATCCTTCTGTGGATGGCTTTTAGATGAGCATTGCATCACCGCCCTCATTCAAAGTCATTAATAAAACATTTCTGACACTTTCAGAACTTTTGGCAATAATGGCACTAAATCAGCGTCTGGTGAGCATGTCATGTTATGTCGCCTAAGATTGCCGTGGCGAATTCACTTCCAAAGAATTCTTTCACAAGGCACAATGTTTGAGAGTGACAGAAATATGGGGCAGAAAATCAAACAGTGTAAAGAAAGGTAGCCTTAGAAAAAGAAAATCAAATAGATGGAATAGAAATATTGAATAAAATATATGAAAACATACAGGATTATAACACAGCATTACCATGTTATTGGGTTTTATTGTGTAGTTCCTTTTTTTTTTTTTTTTAATATAAACTTCAAGCTTGGACCAACATGAAACATAAAAGGTCTTTTTTTAGGCTTTAACACACACATTGCTTTAAGAAGTCTCTCATTTTCTTTTTGTCATTTAGAAGCCCTGATATTGAATTTTTAATTGCCATAACATTTGTCCTGGCTCTTCTATGCCCCCTACTGGTGTAGTCTGTAATTTAGTGTTTCCTTTAACAAATGGTCATAGAAACCCAATTTTGTATGTTTTCTCAGCTTCCAACATCTAATGTAACAAATCTGCTAATTAACAGCCTTTAGTTGCTTAAATGCATGTGATAGCGCAGGGAAACTACTAAAATGTGTTAATGAGATTGAGGATTGAGAACCAATGTCCTTGTTCAATTAAGAATAAATGATTCACTCCATAAATGCAACACATTTCTAGTGACTGTCTAATATTCATTTGACCTAAACAATAATGCATGTCCAATATACAGTGGTACCTCAGCATACTGGTTTTTTTTTTCTTTTGCATTTTTTGCAAGATTTAGTAAAGACATAGGACCATGAGCCACTTTCAGTTTCGTTTTTTTTTTTTAAAGCAGCTGGTTTATTATAAGAGAAATTATAAATTAAAGTTAAGTGAAGTTTAATGTCAATTTATTTCATATTTTACTTCATGTAAATATATATTATAAATGTATTGTTTTTATATGCAAAATAAAAAAAATGTGATTATAGTGTTGGAAATTGGTAATATTGGTAATATTTTTGGGTGGCTGGAATTGATTATCTACAATTACATTATTTCCTATGGGAAAATGCATTTCGCAATATGGAAAAATCGCTTTAAGAACAGATTCAATTTGTATACTGAATTTTAAATTCTATTTAAAATATGCAGTACGTCTTACAGGAATTATAAACCGCACAACATAATGCATAATACTTGCAAATAATTTTTTCTTACTGCAAACAGACATTGGTAAAGTTACAGCAGTGTGTTCAGTACCAGTCAAAAGTTTGGACACAAGTTTGGATTTATTTTCTACATTCTAGAGCAATACAACAACAACAACAGTCTGTACTTATTTTATGACACAAAGTTCAGATGTCCTGAAACTGTTCATGCATAAGTGCATTTGCAAAACTCATCAAGCACCATGATGAAACTGGCTCTCATGAAGACCATCCCAGGAAGGTTCCCAGAGTTCCCAGCCTCAGAAATCACCATTTAACAAACAGCACCTCAGATTAGAGACGTTATGAAGACTTTACAGACCATAAGTAGCAGATACATCTCAATATCAATTGTTTAAAGGAGATTATTGACTATTTTGGACGCCTTCAGTATTGTTTTGCAATGTGGAAAGAAATCAAAATCCAAACCATTGACTGGTACTGCATGCATTTGTTGACTGATAAAGGGAAAACAAGGGCAGTGATTTATTTTTTTTTTTTCAAGAACATAAAGACCAAAGCTGGTGTAAGAGCTACCTGATGATGGCGTGAAATAAGTTTCCATCGCACCAGAAATCGCATCAGCTGCATCACTTAATAAAAGCTGGAATTTTTGGTCGAGGTGCTGTATGACATGATATAATCTTATTAAAATCTGCTTACTTAATAATATTTTAAGTTACTTGATATATTAATTTCCCCCAACTACCCAACTACATCTGAATGATGATGTTCTTCTTTCAGCTGCACTTAAAAAATGATTTCGGCTTTTACATAATGATATTATTTCACTCGTTGGCTCGCTCATTCTCTATACCGCATATCCTGTACAGGGTTGTGGGAAGCCTGGAGTTATTATTGCTAGGAGACTTGTGGCATGAGGTGGGCTACATCGCAGGGCAATATTATTTCAATTTAAATAAAATAAATTACACTTGTAACTGTATCTAATTTTTCTCCCTGCACTGACTTGCGCAGATGGGAACCAAACCCAGGTCTCACACATGGCAGGGAAGGTTCTAACATGGAACCATCAATACCCAAACAGAGACAATAATAATCCATAAAAAGAGCCAGGTTTGATTATAGATGGTCGTTCATTTTATATTAAGAAATGACTGATCACTTATTATGTTTTACTTATTTTAATAAAGCTTAGTGAACATACATAATACGACAGGTCAATATCTTCAATTTACGTGAACATCACGTCCCGTCACCCCTGACGTCTTTAACATGTAAAAGGTCAAAACTAACTGCATTGCATTCATCGAAATGCGTAGAAAACTCTTTACTATTCACATCCTTATATGCACACACATCAATACACACAAACGCAGAAGCATCTTATGAGGCAGGGTGCGTGAGCGGGGTGTGTGAGCAGTTGCGAGTGGCTGCAAAGCAGACAGCAAGTGGACAGGATGTGGTGGGGACGGAAAGCAGGAAGCGAGTGTGAACAGGAAGCGGGAAATAACTGTGGCCGCGGCTCTTACCTTGGGTGTTGGGCACGAGGCAGTGGAGAGGCGGGAGGTGGCTTGAGCTCGAGGAGATTCGGACGGCGTGGTACTGAGAGATGCCGTGTCTCGAGGGAGGACCTGAACACCGCGTGAGATGATGGAGTCTGGAATCTAACTCACGCACACACACACACACACACACACCAAACACACAAAGTGAGGAAAGAGTGAAAGAAAGAAGAAACACTATATTTACCGTCATTGTAATAAAGAATTCTTTCTTTTTCTTTTTTTTATTATCAGATCATCTGTCATCATCGGCCAGTCTGTCAATTAGGTAACTTTCCATGCATCTGATTTATTCAAATTAGCTTATAAAACCTAAATGGAAGAATAAAAATGTAAAAAAGAAAAAAAAATCATCTAATGGAGCCACAATCATCTAATAAAATTACAAACTGAATATTGAGTTTTCTTTGTACATCCCTCACTACAGACATACACCTCATTCTCCAGCTCAGACCTGGGCATTGTACGGCCTGCTGGATGGTTCTGTTCGGCCCGTGAGATCAAAGACACAGAACACTATTTTACCGATGAGTCTTATTACTTTTTAATGAAATTTAATTATTAGAGCGCTAACACATGTGATGACGCGCTAATACGTGATGAATTTAGAAATTTTAACAGGTTACTATTTTTTTACGGAAATTAAACATATGACCAAGTTTGACCCTAATGGCTTACCATAATCACAGCGCTGTTACCATGCTGTGTGTGATAATGGCACGAATAATAAAATGACTAAGGTAACAGTTGTGCTGAACAGCAAGTTTCATTATAAAAAGCTTAGATGGAAGTTTGGATTAAAAAAAAAGTTGTGTGCTTGAGCTACCTTCAAGGGGAACTATACATTAAACGCAAACTGTGGGTATGGTGGCTCAGGTGGCTAAGGCTCTAAAAAAGACTGTCTGTATTAAAGACTGTAACTAAAGCGGCACTTTGAGGCACAACACAGAGAAAAACAGAAATTTGTCAGAAGTTGAGGGGGTGAGGACCGCACAGGCATTGCTATCTAAGCTGCAAAAGCAGCAAGTACTTTTTATAAAGTTTCATACAATGAAGGAATGACATCAGCATACAGTATGTACAAATGCCGAAGGATAAGAGTGAGTGCACTGTATTTTTATTTATTTAAAATAAATGATATACCTTATACATTTATATAATATCGTGATAAATTTCCTCTGAATGGCTCCTATGAATGTTCTGGGTTTCTAATGTGGCCCCCAGGAAATATAATTGCTTTATTTATTTATAAATATAATTATATTTATAAATAAATAAAAAGGCGAAAATATTAGGAGGTAAAAATCATTAAAAAAAGAATAATAAAAACAGTAACAATGGCAATAACAAAAAATTACATATTAATTATTTATTAATTATATATAATATTTGCCTGTTTCCAAAAGACTTTATACTGTCTAACACACTTACAAATGTATTATAAACAGGAAATAAACACAGCAAATGGGCGGACTGAAGGCTGATTGGCCGAGCATACCTGTCAATCTGTGGAAGCCATGACTGTAAAATGAGGGTGTGGATGGAGATGGTCTGTTCACACCAACAGTGGTATAGACAGACACACACACACATACGCATACACACACACTGAAAAATAATACACATGCAGTAACACTGTGAGGATGAATTCATTTCATGAGATGATTCTAACAGGTGATGTTACAGTATATACACAGTTATTTAGTCTAAATCTCAGTAGCCTAAAAACAAGGACAAATAATGTTATATATTTTCTACTTTTTTATTAGAAATATTAACACAGTATATTTTGTGTTAATAGTTTGGGTTCTGCTGGTTTAGAAATTAACAACTGTATGAATGAATGAGATGGTAGATGTTGTTTCAATGTGGAAACTTGGTGAACTTTGATTACATTTCTGGTATAGCTGGACAATATGATGTTAAAATATTAATACTAGAGCTGTGCATCAAAGGTAGACTGTCAATTTGATTCAGTTGTATTTTTTGGGTATTGCAATTTTCATTTTGATTCAATTCAAGAGCACTAATGGTTACTGTCTCCATTGCAGAAATATTAGAAAGTACTAAAATCATCTAATAAACATTGAAATGCTGTGTAATTTGTGATGTTAATTGTTTAAATATCATGTCTAATACAAAGCCTGGCAATCTTCTACACCATATTCCAGTCCAGTAGGTGGTGGTATTGCACCAACCACCCATTAACCGAACATAAAGAAGGAGAAGTGATAACGCTTGCAAAACACGAGTATTTGCGGTTCATATTTGCTGCAAAAGCTGAGGTACATTTTTAAGGACTTTCTACTTTTTGTCCTTGTTTCTAGGATGTTGGACAGGGTGCAAGAATATTTGAACACAGGGACGTTTGACCATGCCAGCTAACCTTGGCAGCGATAGAGGCGGCAGTGATGTGGGAGGAGGAGCTGTCCTCAGCCGAGGCCACGCCGCTGTCCTTCTTCTCCTCCTCTTCCTCCTCACACTGCACTCCTTTGTCTTCAGTCTGGCGGTGGGCGGGGCTTGAGGAAGGAGGCGGGGACAGTGGGGGCGGGGGTGAGGGCAGATCCTCCAGCTCATTGGCTGCTTCCTTTACCTTGACGACGGCCTCCCGCAGCAGGTCTATGGCGTGAGGAAGAGCAGGAAGGATGAACTGGAAACATTCCTGTTGAGGAAAGAGGAAGAGTAGGAGAAGAAAAGTTACTTGAAGATGAGATCAAGTGAATGGAGGGGAAAGGGGGAGAGACAAGGAAAGAAATAGGAAGAGGAGAGGAGAAGTGATGAAATGATGGAAGTGCAGCTGTTCTGCTAGCACTTTTAGCAAGGTGTCTCAAAAAGGTTCTAATCAAATAATACATGAAATATGGAGAGTAAACTGGGTTAAATTATTATCTGAACAGCATGAGGAAAAAACCTTGAGAGGAGCCAGATTCAAAAGGAAACCTATTCTCATTTGGGCAATACCAGATAGTGCAACCATGAATAAATGTCATAAATTCCATCTGTCCTACAAAGTGGAAAGTGCAATTGTATAATAGGAAATGTGATTTAGTTAATATGATGTCAACTTTGTTGAGGTTACCAAAATATTCACTGATAGAGACTTGGGCACAACATTTTTTGTGGCCATTTCAGTCCTAAACCCATTCGAGTGATTGCAGTCACAAGCCATCACAGCAAAACCATTTGTATCAATGCTATGTACTGTAAAGCCTTTTCATAGGACTTTTACCCAGATTTCAGTTAAAGCAGTCAGCATAATCTACACTACCAGGACATTCATGATCATTATCCCATCTGCTAATAACAAATAATAGGAAATGAAAAGGAAGCCTTGAGACAGTTCATTGGTCACAAACTCACTTGGATCATTTTGATTCTATCCCAACAGCCACGTGGCATCTATAATTTCTAGACTAATTATGGATTTTGTGCGCATTAAGGAAATGACAGACATGACGTCCATCAGTTCTACTTCACAGTAGTTTAACTACATTAAAAGCTGCTCGGCTTAAAATAGTAGAAAATGTACCACTTCTCTCTGGATTTTTTTTAGAACCGCAATGATGTTAAATTCTTAGTCAGACGGTTTTGATTTTGTCCTAACCGGCTGAAGTGCCAGCTGTAATCTCATTCATAGGAGACTTGAACAGCCAACACTGCATGATCTAAAGTAAAGTTTTTCTTTGAAAAAAAAAAAAAAAGCCTTATTAAGAAAGAAAAAAAAAAATCTAAACTGTTGATATGGATAGGTTTTATTTATACATTTACTTAAGCTATATGAAATGTCAGGGATTTGTAACAGTTGATACTGTACTATGGATGTTTTTTTTTTTCTTACTTTTTAGTTGTTGCTGTTGTTAGTCTTTCAGCTGCTCGCATTGAGAGGTCGCCATAGCGGACCAACTGATCCGCACAACAGTTTGGCACAGGTTTTACGCCGGATGCCCTTCCTGACGCAACCCTCCCATTTTAGTAACTTCAGGAAAAGGACAAAAGAGGCCTATTCATACATGCTCATTTATCTTCTATATCGCTTATACTCTACAGCGTTACAGGGGGCCTGGAGCCTATCTCAGGAGACTTCGGGCACAACCTGGGGTTACACCCTGGATAGTGTGCCAATCCATCGCAGAGGCACACACACAAACACACACATACTGTACACAGACACACAATGGGCAATTTGGGAACACCAATGCATTGGGACTGTTGGAGGAAACCAGAGGAAACCCACCAAGCACTGGGAGAACATGCAAACTCAGCGGGAATCGATGACACTGGAGGTGCAAGACCACAGTGCTAACCACTACGCCACTGGGATTCTTTATATACTGAAAAAAATATTCTTCTATCTACACATTACATTAAGGGCAGAATTTCCACTTAAGTTGAAGCAAAATAAATAATGGTAAAAAATGACATGTTTAGATTAAATCAATGAAATAGAATTAAGTACATTTAATTAAATAGAATTTATATAGAACTTAAATAGAACACTTAATGCAAAAGCTACACAAGGGCAGAATATTTTTTTGAGTGTACAGTAGCTGATGTAGTATAAGTGATAACTAAGTTGCCTAATGTTCCATGACATTAAACCTAACTATAAATGGTTACAAGGTAGCATATGTCATTCATTAATCAATCAAATTGGTGTGATATAAAATTGGAATAAAACACTCGTAAACTGCAGACCTGATGCTATATTTTGACACAAAGAACCTTTGTCAGGGATCAGGTTTACAGCGCAACCTTTAACTTCATACAGGTGAGATGTTGTTTGGTGATCAATTTTCCAGAGAGAGAAACAGAGAGAGAGGGAAAGAGAGAGAGAGAGAGAGAGAGAGATATGCAGCAGAACGGTAATGGTGAGGTGGGGGTCAGATCTGCTACACTCAGCTGGATTCGGCATGTAACAGTTGAGCCTCAGAAAGGATCAGAGAGATCAGAGCAGGTAAAATCTCAGCTCTGTAGGTCAAACACCTCACACAGCGTCCGTTTCTTCAACACTGAATGACACAGTATCACACACAAACAGCGACAAATCCTATCAGAACAAATCAGAAGCTAGTTTAAATGCTGTTTTTATCCGTTGCTACCTCACAGCACTTTATCTTCTATAAAAGAGCAGAGAACACTTCCTGTGGAGGGCGATAGTGAGCATGAGATTCTGCGTGGGACGTTTCCTGGTTGAATCCTCCGCCACATTATATGCAGAATACAGAATTTTAAATTCAAACTGATTTCTGGGCTACGATATTACGGATACATAATACTGGTCGGTTGTGCAGGACAACGCTTTATTAAATATTGATTGGTTGTACAGGATATTACAATACGGCATACTAATTGGTTTGGTAGGGTCATACAGATTGGGGTGCAGAATGGTGCCATAGTGAATACTGATTGGATGTGCGGATCAATACTGAATACTGATTGGTTGTATAGAAAATGAAAAGCAAATCAGTTTGGATACGTCACATGAGCTACATGATTGTCTAATCCAACCCACATAAGGAAACACCACGTCTTGAAGATATTTTCCTATTCTTCCTGTTCACAATATTTTTTAAAACCCAGATCATTTAAGCCATTTTTAATAAACATACTGTATAGAGCTCAGGATTGTGCAGTATAGAGTGACATATAATTTTTTCAGCACAACCTAGGCAATAGGATGAACTGAATTTTAGGCCAAAACACAGTATTGGTGCTGATTTATTATTATTATTATTATTATTATTATTTTTAATGTTTCATATATATAATACAGGAATTGTGAGTGCCAAAGAAACCACTCCCAAAATTTATGCAACATGGAAGTGACCAATATTTCTTTCTTAAAAATTTAAAGTTTCTAACTTCAGCTGTTTTGGAGAGAAGATTTTATATGTGCCCCCGAAATGGCCATTTTTCAGTGTTATACTGTCTGCCTTCAAACAATAATAATTTTAAATGTAAATTATTCATATTTCTTTATGAGTATTGATAATAAAATTAGTGTGAGCTTCTAGAAGCATATGGCCTTACAAATTATTGCTTAAATTAAGAAGAGCCATTTTTTGGTAAAAGCTTAAGAAGCAAAGTGTACCCATGTCAAATTCATGTTGCAATATCTTAACAATTTTGCATTTTATAGTAATACACTTTTTCAGGTTTATGCCCTTTCATGTGAAATCTAAATCGGCCAAGTTTCATCTCAACGACAATTACGATCATTTTAATTTAAAAAAGTTATGGACACATGAAAGGGCATGCAATAATATTTGGCAAATGTGTTTCTTTTTAACTGATAAAAATATAAATGTGTATGCATATTTACAAAAAAAAAAAAAAAAAGCATGCATTTGAAGATAAGACGCATTAAGTATTATAAAAAATGGTGAAAATTTCACTTTTTTACCTAGGTGAGACACTTTTTAGCACCAATACCACATTTTAGCCATATACAAACATGACTGAGTAAAAAATAAAAAAGAAGGGTCACATAGGCAAATAAATAGCACAGATTCACATGATCATGTTGTATATAAAATAATATGCCCATTATATGCATATTATGCTCTCCATATTCCGGTAGTGGTTAAATTTTAAATTATAAAAGTAATTATAACTTTCGTTCTACCTGACATATTCCAAAACCCAACTGCACAGTTTGATGCCTGAAGCCTCCCCGTTAACACAAACCGGCAAGGCTTCCATATAAGCACACACAGTACTGTGCAAAAGTCTTAGGCACCATATTATCTGCTGTACCAATTTTGTTATATATGTTTATCATGTCTGCATAATTTTGTAGAAAATCTTTCAGTATTTCCATATATAACTTAAAAATAAATAAATAAATAAATAACATTACAGGAGAATATATGCATGGCTGTAAAGAAAAAAATATATATTACAAGACAGACCAGTTTTCAGATGGAAACAAAAAACCTAATGTACGCTACTGGGATTTACATAAAAATAGAAAGTAGCGAGTGTGACAAAGTTACCAGAAGAACTCATATTCTCCAGCAAGCTCAGTAAAACCTAACAACTGTTTTACTTATAGTTCTGTGCAAAAGTCTTGGGCACATATAAAAACATGGCATAAGCAAAAGATACTTTTGAAAGATAAAAGAAACTTCTATAAAGAGCAATAAAGAGGAATAAAATAAACAGTCAATATTTTGAGTTAAAACTCTGCTTAAAATCAGGAGTTTTAGACACAGATTTGTGCAGTTTTATAAAAAAAAAAACAGCTGTTAGGTTTTACTGAGCTTGCTGGAGAATATGAGATCTTCTGGTAACTTTGTCACATCTGAAAACTGGTCTGTCTTGTACTTTCTTTTTTTCTTTACAGCCATGCATATATTCTTCTGTAATGTTGTTATTTATTAATTTATTTTTTAATTATACATGGAAATACTGAATGATTTTGTACATAATTATGCAGACATGATAAACATATATAACAAAATTGGAAAAAAACTTTTGCACAGTACTGTATTTTTTTTTTCATCGTCATTGACCTGTGTTGCGTTTCCAGCACAAATCTGTTTTAAGGGTTTTAAGGCAGGCATGACCCGTAATGTTTTGGTTCAGAATTGCTGTATTATGGGTCATTTTAGGTTAGTAAAAACATATTGGATATATTATAGAAATATTTGTCACTGTACAAAGTAACTATGTTTGTCTGTCTTCTTGTTGTGCCGGACAGTAGTCAAGCGAATGCAGGCTAGTTGTGTAGGACAATGCTATATGGAATACTGACTGGTTGTGCAGGAGAGTAATATATTGAATACTGATTAGTTGTGTAGAACACTGCTGTAATGAATACTGATTGGTTGTGTGAAGTAGCAGAATGCTGAATAATAATTAGTTGAAATGTAGAACAACGATTCAGTTTTTATCTGAAATTTTTTCTAGTATCTCCAAAATAAACCACTATGTTACTGATTCTGTTTCCTTTGTTGATTGCCGACTTTAAATTGAAATTATGCAACCGGAAGTCTTACACAGATTCACACATAATATCGCAGAACGTTCCAGAAGAGAGGAGCTTGCATCCCTGGACAGTCGTGGTGTAGAATGAAGTCAGTGAAATCAATAACATGGAAAAGCCATTAGGCAGGGGGTCCTGCCAAACCTGATCTCTCACACTCCATTGAGTTTCATACCATGTAGGGTCTAATAAAAGTCAGAGTGTATAGTCCTTACACTTGTAACTTTAATTGCTCCAGGGACTGAAGGTAATATGGCAGCAGATGGGTGGAGGTACTGTAACCGATTCATGAAGGAAAAGTGATTATATTAATGATGAAACTTGATCTGTACGCAGAAACAGATGGGAAAGGAGCTGGCAAAGAGAGAGAGAGAGAGAGAGAGAGAGGGGAAAAAGGAGAGTCAAGATGATGGAGGAGAAAGGAAACCCCATTTGCACATTCTCTCTCACACACACTCTGTCTCTCTCTCTTTTTCACACACACCTTACCTGTGAGCCTTTCTTGCTCCCAGGCAGGTTGATAATAAGTGTTTTCCCTCGGATGCCACACACCGGTCTGGAAAACGAAAGATTTTAATTAAAATGACAGTTTTTTTATGCTAGCACACGCTTACATTTCTTACTTACATCCCCATGCACCTGATAAAGAGGCACTACACACCTGTACACATGTGAAGAAGAGACACTATTCATCAGTACGCACCTGAAGAAGAGGCACTACACACCTACAGTATGAGTAAGACACTGTATACCTGTACACACCCACAAAAAGAGGCACTATGCACCCATACACACCTGGAAGTAAAACACTAAGCACTATAAACCTGTACAAACCTGAAGACGAGACACTACACACCAGTACACACCTGAAGAAGAGACACTACACACCTGTACACACCTAGAGAAAAGACACTACACACCTGAAAAAAGACACTAAACACCTGTACACACCTAAAGAATGAACACTACACATCTGAACAAGCCTGAAGACGAGACACTACATATTTGTACAAACCTAAAAAAAGACACTACACACATGTACACACCGGGAGAAGAGACAATGCACACCTACTCACATCTAAAGAGGAAACACTACACACCGGGAGAAGAGACACTACACACCTGTACAAACCTGAAATCAAGGCACTACACACCTGTACAAACATAAAGAAAAGACACACGATACACCTGTACAGACCTAAAGATGAGACACTACACACCTGTAGACACCTGAAGACGAGACACTACACACCTGCAGAAAAGACACCTGTAAACCTGGAGACAAGATACTACACACCTGTACACACACATAGAAGGGACACTACACACCTGTACAAACCTGAATGCGAGACACTACACACCTGCACACACCTGTGGAAGAGACACTACAGACCCGTACAAACCTGAAGACTAGACACTACACACCTGAAGAAGAGACACTACACACCTGTACAAATCTGAAGGCGAGACACTACACACCTGAAGAAGAGACACTACACACCTGTAGAAGAGACATTACACACCTGTACA
This sequence comes from Clarias laeviceps, assembly GCA_030014305.1. Taxonomy (NCBI): domain Eukaryota; kingdom Metazoa; phylum Chordata; class Actinopteri; order Siluriformes; family Clariidae; genus Clarias; species Clarias laeviceps. Next base: position 15,376,824 of record JAQMYJ010000019.1, on the reverse strand, counting down.
AACCTGAAGACTAGACACTACACACCTGAAGAAGAGACACTACACACCTGTACAAATCTGAAGGCGAGACACTACACACCTGCACACACCGGTAGAAGAGACACTA
>JAQMYJ010000019.1:15321037-15376618 GCA_030014305.1 Clarias laeviceps | reverse complement strand
ACCTGTACAAATCTGAAGGCGAGACACTACACACCTGCACACACCGGTAGAAGAGACACTACACACCTGTACAAACCTGAAGACTAGACACTACACACCTGAAGAAGAGACACTACACACCTATCCAAACCTGGAGAATAGACACTACACACCTGAAGAAGAGACACTACACACCTGTACAAACCTGGAGACGAGGCACTACACCTCTGGACTCATACTCACCTGGAGAGCATGCCCAATGGAGTCACATTCAGAGATCCCATTAACATGGCAAGTGACATTCCTGGAGCCTCTCGCTCTATCACTTCTTTAGTGGCCTAGAGAGAGTTACCGAGAGAGAGAGAGAGAGAGAGAGAGAGGAAGAAAGATAGAATTATTAATATGTAAAATTTAATAACTGCTTGTGTTACTAGTTAACTAACGCTACCTGTCTTGTAGTAGAAATTCTATGTATGGGCAATAGTGTAATGGTATTTGTCAAAACTAGTCAGTATATTTTTATTTGATTTGTAATTAGTAGTAAAACATCACCATGACATAGTTTTCATGATGTGATCGCCATGACAAATTCCACAATACAACACAAAAAACACAACACAGACAAATTTAAGACACTGAATAGCGTTTTCCCAGAATTAATAAGATCAGGCCATCAGGTAGCTCTGTTTAGGAATCTAGTAAACAGTTATTGGTTATGAATCTTGTAGGCTTAAAAACCTGGATAAAGCAGGGCTTCTTGATTCAACACTAAGTTTAGGAAACAGACCGGGCACAAGGAGAGGCGAGAATCGAACCTGGACCCTGGCGATGCAAGGCTGTTATGGATTCATTCCTGTTTAAAGATAACCATATTATACTCTTCTAAGACCTTACTAAATATCATATGCTATTAACTCTGTCAGTGAGATGTTTATGACTGAAAAGAAGTTGCATTTATAATGAGTGGCATTTGTAATAAGTGTACAGTATCTGTTTGTGCATACAGATTTGTTTGTGCATACAGATAAAGGACAAATTAAAGGAAAAACCACTGGCTCAGCTATGCCGTGGGGGCTATTATTTATTACCCTGGCATGCCTTGGGACCGCGTCACTCCTTCGAGGGACGACTCAGTGCAAATCGATACAAAGTTCTTCTGACTGATCACCTTTATCCTATGATCAACATTTTTACATTTCAGGTCCTTGCTGTTCATTCGGCCAGTCTGCACCTTGGTACGGGTCCAGTTTAGTTGCAAGTGCTCGAAGCACTTCATGACAACATGGTAGTGGTTATTAAAGCACACAACTGGAGACTCCTTTATGGTGACTGATCTGAAGGAAGTGGGACCAATTTGAAGGAGAGATGTTGAAGATGTCTTCTTTCAGCACATATTGACAGGACTGCAGTGCAGTCACAGTCGGTTTAGTTGATGCTTACTGCAGCCTCTGTTTAGGAGATGTAGAAGTCATTTAAGAAGTCTCAAATTGAGGTATATTTGGTCCACATGTGCAGATTCTTCCTTCTATAATCAGTGATGGTTTGCATTTTCTGCCACATGCATTATGAATCATTGTTGATGATGATGTTGCATCCTCTGTGTAGGAGGCCTGGGCTCTCTTGATACTGCTGGTTTGGTTAGTGATTGCTGCCTGAGTGCCTTCCTTTCACCTCTGCTAGACACACCTGGTCCCGTACGAACTTTTGATCTAGCTAGCTTCATGCAGGATTTTTGTTTTTTAAAATGCTGTGCCCTCATGTTACCAAGACTTTGTGAGGTCATACCACCACAAACCCCAAGCTGGTTGTAAAAACGCTTGCTCTGGGCACGATCCCCCTATCATCTGTACTTCTCCTGCTCAAACAGACCTCCAGAAGGTTGTGGTAGATTGCTGATAAGTTGATCTGAAGTGCAGAGTGTAATGTATGAGCTCATGTATCAGTAGCAAAAAGTAAGTTTTTCACTTTGTAGAGTCTGTTCTTTGTGTATGAGTTAAATAACACTTCAAGCACAGAAAGTATGAGGGAACAAATCAAAGAAGAAGGAATGAGAAAGGCAGTGAGATCAAGAGAAAGAGAGAGAGAGAGAGAGACAAAGAGAGAAAGAGAAAAGGGGATATAAAAAATCCTTATAATTAATAACTTGGCAGTCCCTCACCGGGCACCACTAACACACACATTTACACACAAAGCACATTTATTCCAGTCAAACCAGCATGTTTTTTGGAAGGTAAGAGGAAACTAGAGATCTTTGAGGAAGCCCATGAGGACTGGATCAAATCTAGGTACCCTGTTAAATCTGACATCCCTGTTAAACTAAACTTTGACAGCCTTCTTTGACTTAATCCACAAACAAATCAACTGGTGTGGCTATTACCAGTAATATCATCAGAAGTTTGTATGTTCAAATCACAACTGGCAAATTCCCTACTACTTTCAACCAATACAAGCAGACTGGAATTGGTGACGTAATATCCTCAATGCATCTCTCTTACCTCTGGTGTGACATCACGAGGGGCAAAGCCGGTGCCCCCAGTGGTCAAGATGAGGTTGAGCTCTTTCTCATCGCACCAATCCACAAGTGTTTCCTAAAGCAGAAACAAATCTCATCAAACCCACACATACACACAAAAAAGCAATACACATAATACTGAATTTGAAAACCATACATGCACATTAAAGCTCACTCACTCACTTATCGTCTATAACCGCTTTATCCTGTATGCAGGGTCGCAGGTGGCCCAAAGCCTATTCTAGGAGACTTAGGGTACAAGGCGGGGTGCACATCCATCGCAGGGCGCACACACACACACACACACACACACACACTACAGGCAATTTGGGAACGCCAATAAGCCTAATCTGCATGTCTTTGGATTGTGAGTAAACTGCCTGAAGGAAACCCACCAAGCACGGGGAGAACATGCAAACTTAATGCACACAGATCCGAAGTGGGAATAGAACCCGGAACCTGGAGGTGCAAGGCGATAGTGCTAACCACTAAGCCACTGTGGCACCGTAAGGCTTAATTAACAGATTAATTAGCAAAAGTGAGACATGTTATATAGTAATAATCACCTATAAACTGAGACAAACCTCAGATACAGCCTCTTGATATTGATTGATTGAGCGTATTGATAAATGCATTTTATTCTGATCTTCTTTCATAAAATTACTGATATTTGGAAACTTTTTTTAGTAGCGATAAACTACAATATTGACTAGTAAGCTAGCTCCATAGTGTGTGCCCATCCATCCATCTAGAAACCTCTGTAATCTAACTAAGGACGGTGGGGGCCAATGGTGGCCATTGTGTTTATTCCCATTTTTACTACCATGATAGGACCTCCGGTTACCACAGTGTGTGTGTGTGTGTGTGTGTGTGTGTGTGTGGATACCAATCTACACATCCATATCTCACCTTGATCTCATCAATTTCATCTGGGACTATTTTATAGGCTGAAATAGTTCCTCCGAGCCTGAAAAAAAAAAAAGACACCAAGGTCAGGAACAGCAACAGGACAAACTCTGATAGCTGTTATTAACATGGAAACTTCACATCATAGACACCACGGTGCTGAAGTTGCAAATGATGGCCTAAAGGTTAAAAACATGGATAATTTTTCAAACTTTTTTTTTTTTTTTTTTTGAGAGTAGAAATACAAGGGCATGCACGTTTTTGGCAATTCCCGTTATGGTGATACACATACCAAAATGAGTAGCCTACTTTAGTTATTCTCAGTGTGGTGTCTGGGACACACAGTCAAGGGTCTGTGTTGGAAACTAGAGAGCTCTAAAAATAGATAGTTATATATCATAGACTAAAGTAATAATGTGATAATAATAATGCCAGATACCTCATGATCAATGATTGATAGATATACAGATACAGTAGTCTCTGATCGTGAAGAACGACATACTGGTTAATGGGTAGGTGCACATTGAACATTTTGGAGTCTGCTTTGCTTTCAGTGCTATCATTAATCGTGACATTTTTTTCCCAGATCTCTGTCATTTTGCGTCAGCTGTTCATTAACAAGAACATACACTAGGCTTATGTCACACTGTATCACAATCATGAAGCAAATTTAAATATGTGTAAATCGGTTCACATGGTCGTGGACACTATCCCAAGAAACTTAGGACACGAGGTGGGGTACACCCTGGACGGGGTGCCAATCCATCACAGGGCAAACACACACAGACACACAAAGTCACACGCTGGGACGGTCAATTCTCTTAGTCTGCACGTCTTTGGACTGAGGGAGGAAACCCACCGAGCACGGGGAGAACATGCAAACTCCATGCACACCGAGGCGGGAATCGAACCCGGACCCTGGAGGTGCTAACCACTAACCCACCATGCCGCCTGGTATAGATTGATGCCTGTTTAAAAATGACCATAACATACTTTTCTAAGAAATATTATATGCTATTAACTTTGTCTATGAAATGTTTATGACTGAAAAGAAGTTGCATTTATAATGCGTGTAATGCATTTGTAATAAGTGTATCAGTGTTTGTGCATATGGACAAGTATAAATGCCTTTGCGTGCATACAGATAAGGGACAAATTAAATGAAAAACCACAGTCTCAGCTAATCACTAGGGCATTTATTTATTATCCTGGCATGCTTTGGAACCGCGTCACTCCTTCAAGGAAAGTCTCAGTGCAAATCGATACAAAGTTCCTGTGACTGATCACCTTTATCCCATGATGAACCGTTTCTATCCTGCTGGGAGTAGTGTCTTTCAAAATGACTCCATGCATATCCACATAGCTCTCTCTCTCTCTCTCTCTGTATGTGTGTATATGTGTGTAAATGTGTGTGTATGTGTGTGTGTTGCCCTCTAGTGGCGTGATCACAGAGTGTGTTAAACTGAAGAAGGCCTCCAGGGCTTAAGGTGTAGACAGGTCTTATGTAAGGGCTCTTTTTTCTCTAGCATGCACTATTTTAAGACACGGCTGCATCGTGAGCCCTTCCTCGGAGTCAGACTGTGTTGCTTCGCATCATTAGCTTGCATTTTGATTTTGTCAGATTTTGAAGCTCACTGAAGTAGGAGTGAGGAATTACTCTGCCATTTCAGTCGTTTTTGTACATACACTGTCTTTTTCTCTAACACCCTACTTTTCTTTTTCATAAAATTTTTTTTTGTATTATTTGCTTTTATCTTATTGAGAGCATTATACATTAGTGGCGGCCGGTCAACAAGGGGCGCTGGGGCGCCGCCCCCTTAAAGTTAGGCAGAGAAGAATGCTACGTAACATGTAATTATTTAACATAATAATTATTTATTTTAATAATGAAATGAAATAAAGTCATTTACTCACAGTATCTGTATTATTCTGCTTGTAATACAATTTATTTACAATTAAAAAAAAAATCTAACCGGACAAACGAGTGTCTATGTAGGCACATACATTTTTGAAAAGCATGTGATTTGAGACTGAGCTGTAATTGTATTTTTTCAAATCATCCTTGCGGTGCAGCACTGTGCACCCCAAACCCTCCCATTTTTGTTCTTAGCGAATCAATAGTGTTTTTAAATGTTTGGGCTCATGTGATTGGACCGTTCTCAACGAGTCTTATTAACGGTCAGCAGATTGTTAGTTAATGTATTGAATAGTGATTGACGTGGAAGGAAGCTAAATATGAGAGAAAATTCTGTCATTTCTTTGCTAAAATACCCCTCGCAAGGTGATCGGACGAAGAAAGAAAAAAGTTAAAGAGCTTGGACCAGATCGACCTGATCTTCTAATGAAGCAGCAGTCAAGTGATCGCGGCCGAGCTTACACTCGGTGCTTTTCTAGCACTTCTTATGGCTATTTACAGGCGATTATTAAGTTTAATTAAAATTTTGTTTGCGCCCTCCCAAAAACTTTTGCACCAGCTGCCACTGATAGTAACTGTTTCTGAGTCTTTTGGAGAGAATCAAAGTGGAGTCTGCACCTGTGTCCTCGCCTCTTCTTAATCCTGCCACAAGTTTACCTGTTACTATACGGGGATACCTATAAAAAGTTGGAAAATGTATACAACTATTAAACACTTTCTTTATAAGGTTTTCACAATAAATGTAAAGAATGTCATGATGAGAAAGCACATAATAAAAAACAATGCTCACAATTTAATGTTACGTTTATACACGTTACAAAATCCTGGCCTCACATGATCTTTCTGCTGTACATAATAACATTTAAACGTAGTACAATGTGCTTTTACTCTAATTTCATTATCCCTGTAATGACCCCAGTGTGTGTGGGGGGTAAAGAGTGTAACCAAACTCCCAAGAGGACCAAATGCCAAGCTGTGTGTGGTTAATCTATCTTGGGTCACACCCACCCACCCATGCACACACACACACACACACACACACACAGACCTGATACAGTGTGTTTGTGCGAACTGTTCACATGGTGTAAAGCACTGTGAGCTCTAAGAAGCTGCCTGGGCCACATCGTTTGCTGTGTGTGTGTGTGCGTGTGTGTGTGTGTGTGTGTGTATCGACTGGCTGAAACACGCACGCGCGCACACACACACACACACACACACACACACACACACACACAGACAAACTTACAGACCCATCGTACATATGACACAAATCACTAAATTAACCTTAAACATATGCCTCATTTCTTTTATTCAGGTTTTTTGCTCTTCAGTCCAAAATGTCATATTAATAAATATTATTCTGACTTTGCAAACTTGCATCAAGTTACAAGCTTACAGAGGGAGCTAGTTTAGTTTTTGGAAAACCTCTTCATGCAGAAGCAATAAACCACCTCCCTTTAACATGAAAGAAAGAACAGACACATCTACCTATCTATCTATCTATCTATCTATCTATCCATCCATTCATCCATCTATCTATCTATCTATCCATCTATCTCTATTTATTCACCAAGATAGACTGTGAAGAAAGGGACATGCAACAGAAAATAAGTGGACTACTGACGGACCTTTTTTTTTCTTTTTTTTTTTTTTACCAACGTGAAATGCATGTTTTGACAATTTGACTCTCTGTACATGTACATGCAAATGTAGTAAACAAATGTAAATGCTTCGTTCTCTTATTCTGCACGGTCGAAATTCCTGGTTTGACTTGAACAACCCCTTGTACAGTATATTGCTAGCATAACGTCATACTACTGTAGCATAGTATAATGTATAAGATGCTAAATGCACATTACACTGTAGTACATAATTAGTGTCACATAAACATGCATAGTTAATAATTAGTACGTAGTGCACTTATGAACTGTTCCTCAACGATTAATCAGAAACTGGGACACTATAAAATGCTACTGTACAGTAGATCAGCTGTGTTTTTCCTGAGCATGGCGCTGAAAGAAACCTAAGTATAAACGGGCAACTCATGTGTTAAACATCCTGAGCTGATTCAGTGATTTGAATGTAGCTGTGAGACTGTTCTGTTTTATCTTTAGAGACTCGACAGACACTATTTACAGAGTGCAGTGCATAAGAAACATACATGGACAGATCGGGTGGCAAAAAGCAGACAAAAACAAGTGCGTACCAAACATTAGCTTGTGTATAAATGAGTAAAATTCTTGCATGGAATCATCACTTATTCTATGCTGTCCTCTGGATGAAATACGGCATTCCTTAAGTTTAAATGCTAATTAGATATATTAACCAAATATCATGAACTGCATTAAAAGAAACTGCAGTGAGATCATATTCACATTTGATATAGTTATGCTATTAAATGCGCAACACATACACTCTGCATAACCACAAGTATAATAAAACCCACATTGTCTAGAAAAATGAGTCAGTTTTGCCTCTTAAATGCGAACCGCTTGTTATGTTTGCTTGCATTATTTCACCGTGTGTTGTCTTAAATGTATTCAGTCTTTCGGCTTTGATCGAAAGGTCATTTAAAGCCTTGAATGTAAAATGCTCCTCTAATGGAGCCTCTGGATTTGGAATTGATACAATAAATGTGCATACAATAAGGGAAACTCCCACAATTCTCTGCGGACAAATAATGAAAGACCGAAATTCATCAAAGCGCTGGCCATATAATAGGGGAAAGTGAAATGCTTCTTAGTCTATCCCTCTGGCGTATGACAAAGTTCAAAGTGAGTTGTGCGGTTAATATATAAATAACAAAACCACTAATTATAATAATAATAAAAAAATTATAATAATAGGTTTTAGGTTTTGCAAAGATGCAGTCCTGCAATTTTCATGCAGTTATAACCATTTTTCAGCCACTACCTGAGTGTCGTTTATTGCAAAAACACTACTTATAATAATAACAATGGGAATAATGATAGGTTTCGTGAAGGCTAACGTGCTGCCTCGCATAAAGTCACCTCATCTGCTCAAACCACCTCTCAGGCAGCCAAAAGGTAGCTGAACACATGTAGAAGAGGGTACTAACTATTGACATGGTTAAAATAATACTAATAATTATTTAAAAAATGGTTAATTTTTTTTAATTTTAACTAAGCAAAGCCAGTTAAAATAAAAAAGCTGATAATCTATTGTCAGTGAAGAACAGCTAATTAAACATAATTAGTATTTCATATTTATATTTATTATATATATTTATATTAGTGGTTAGCACTGTCGCTTTGCACCTCCAAGTACCAGGTTCGATTCCCACCTCGGGTCTGTGTGCATAGTGTTTCCATGTTCTCCCCGTGCTTGGTGGGTCAACCGAGGTTCCAAAATTGCCTGTAATGTTTGTGTTTGTGTGTGTGTGTGTGTGTGTGTGTGTGTGTGTGCCCTGCAATGAATTGACCCCTTGTCCAGGGTGTAACCTGTCTTGTACCCTACATCACCTGGGATAGGCTCCAGGCCCCCATGGCCCTGTATACAGGATTAGTTCTTCATATTTAAAGTACTTCATTATTCATATGTGTATACAAATGTAGAAAAATATTAATAAGAAAAATTTATCTTGTAAAAAAAAAAAATCTGTAGGTGGTCATACAGTACGTGCCTCCAGTGATTGCTAAAGTCAATACTACTTGTTATAAAACACCTGAGATTGGCAAGCTTTAATGACTTTAATGTTCTGCTCAACTTTTTGGTAGAGTACATCTGGCTTGCTATTGACACCTATTGAAAAATGTGTTGACCTGATTGAGCCAGCTCTACCACTTGGTTGAGGGATGCTATGTTTAAAAAAATTCACATTCACATGATAAAATGCACAAAAACATTCAACACAAATCAAACATTTTGCAATGTATGTGATTTTTTTGGGGGTATTTGTAAATGTATTGATAAAATTACTATGAAGTGACATCTCAACCATTTGGAAGATGCCTATATTGGGGTCTGTAGAAAAAAGTATTTATTGTTATCACTGTCTCATGGAAATCAAAAGCAAAAAACATTTTTTTTCCCTTGGTGTGTTAAACGCGTAACGGTGACTGATGGGAAGAAGGAAGGTTGTTCTTCTCATGAAGACATCAAGCATGTTCTCAATGACTCCATGACAGTTGCATTGTTGGAATTTGACCTGATTATCTCCCCAAAAACTTAGTGACTTGGTAGTTGCTAGGTTTAAACTCACAACCTTTCAGTCCCTAAGACAGAACCTCAGGTCGGGAGATGGTGGATACACTCTATCGTCTCTTCTCATATTAGTAAAGCATGACTCTAGAGTCTTAGGCAAGAAATTTTGTATTGTGAAAAAGCATCATTATGTATGTCTTTTAGTACCCTCATGAAGCCACCTACCTTGACAGAGCGATTTCCACTTTGGATCTGGCAACGTTGGCCGCTCTCCTCGCTCCCTCCACCGCTCTGTCCACTTTCTCTTTGGTCTTGGGATTTTTCAGTGGAATGAGCTGCTTCTTTATCCCTCGGACCAGAATGTTATTTTTGTACTTCCCTTCTTCCCGGGTGCCGTCCTGAAAAATGGTGCAGCCGTATCCGTGTCGCTTGTTGTTCACCCACTCCCCTTCGTATTTGGTGCTGTCAGAGCGTTCGCTCACTCCAAAGCCGCTTCGTTTGTCGTTCTTCCACTCGCCTGCATAGGACTCAGTGACCGTGGCGTCCATTTTTTCCTCTGTGTCCACAATGTCCTCGTTGTCCGTCTTGTCCTCGTCCTCCGCGTCGCTCGTGCTGATTCGGCTCATGGCGGAACTGCGTGTCGAACTGCGTTTGCTTGAAATCGAACTTTTCGATTCGGACTTCCGGAGCCGACGGAGGCTTCCGAATAGCGATCCACGCCGGACCAAAGCCGTTTTTTTCTTCTCACCGTGAACATTTAAGACGAAGCCGCCTCGTGTGTTGGCTGGCATGATGCAGGCCTCATCCTGGAGCAGCACAGCACCGTTGCTTTGCATGCTTCGTAGGGACGACAGAGAAGTTCGCAAAGGGGAGCGAATGGTCATGGCCATGCCGTACGGGACGCTCTGTCTCACGCCATAACCATGCCGCATCCCACCCATCCACTGACCCTGATATGTACCTACAAAATAAAAAAGCCATCGTCATTTCATCAATGATTCTAACAATGTTATACTGAAATATTATATTTTTCACATTCAGATTTTCAGATCAGGCAGCATTTAGGGATAATCTAATCGTATGAGCTTCTCATTTCAGAATCATTCAGTCATTTACTTATTGTTCATGCATTCATGTTGAACATGGTAGATCACTTATAGGCATACTACTGACTATTTTGCTTGCTTGGTGGCTTGAATTCACAGTTTCAGGCCAGCTCTCTCAGCTTTCTAGAGCTGTCTACTTGTCACTGTTCACTTAGCTCTCTGGAAGCATTCACTTGTTCCCACCCCCTCAAATCTGTGCATTTTGGCAGCATGATCAATGACTCATAGCTGTAATTGCGTAAACGCTGTTAGCGTGTAAATTGTGATTCGTAATTGCGACATGAAAGTAAAAATCAGGATCTGTAACTGTAATATGAGGGCTCCACATGCAAAAGCTCAGTCGCAGAATTACGAATCTGATTACTTAATCTGATAAAATTACAGTCGCATCTGAATTACAATTATGTATAATAACTTTTGACAAATAAAAACAAAACAAAAAAAACATCATATCATAACATCATTTACTCAAAACCTAAACCAAACTCTATGACTCTATGAGACACTCAGTGCTAAATCACTTACTGTTTTTTTTTCAAACCTAACTTTAATATTAATGTTACTTACTGTACATCATATAGGTAAAATATATTTACTTGTTTTATGTGTGCAATAAATGTTTAACTCAAGCAGCCTTTACTTGAAATCACATAAAATAAAATTTACTAAAATCAACCAACCCAACAAGCAAGCGAATGCATAAATAGTTTAATAAAATGTCTTTATTTATTTATTCATTTATAATAATAATAATAATAATAATAATAGTAATAACAATAATTTTTAATTTAGATGATGCCTTTGACTGGTCCGAGTAGTTCTTCCCAGGTAATTTTCTTGCAAAAGTTGACCAACAGGGAATAATTTTGGTTGTAAATTACCAATCAATATGGCGGACAAAACTGAAACTGCAGGAGCTTCAACAGAAGAGATGTCAGTGGTTGGATAAGCTCTTATCTTAGCACTGACATTTGAGGCGTCCAGACAAAGTTCAAACTGAAGCTCACCAGTCCAACAAAAAAAAAAAGAGTGATTTACTCAGGGACAAAACTTTGGCCCAGTGCTATTACTATTATTATTATTATTATTATTATTATCATCATGCACCAACATTTGTATAGCATTTATCTTTCTTAATCCAATGTTTGTCTGCAATTTCCTACTGTGTGACATCACACAAACAGTTACTGCTCTAAGTATTTTTTTTTATACGGTAGATTACTGAGCACCAGAACCTCTTGACACAATTCGAAATGCCAATCAGTTTACAACTTGTGTCTTTGGACAGTGAGGGACACCAGGGTAACTGAAGGAAATGCACTAAGCAGGTGTGGAACATTCCCACATTAACAAGATCGAACTCACAACCAGGGAGGCGCAAGGTAACAGTAATAACCGCTAGTGCAGCTGGTGCCAATTATCGTTTTTGTCTATTGGGCCAGCATTACGCCACCACCAGGGTTGAAGGGCGCACCTTTAAATCCATTTTGAAAGACGGTGGTCTTGTACAGAAAAGACTTTAGAGAAGAACAGGAACTGAGTTCAAGGCATTGAATTTACTTTGAGTGTGTTTTCTTGTTTTTTCAAAATCTGGCGGAACGGTAGCTTATTGAATAGCACTGTCGTCTTCAGGGTCTGGGTTTGATTTCCGTCTCAGGGTCTGTGTGTGCATGTTCTCCCCGTGCTTGGTGGGTTTCCTCAGGGAGCTCCGGTTTCCTCCAACAGTCCAAAGCCATGCAGATTAGTCTGATTGGTGTTCCCTAATTGCCCGTGTGAATGGTAGTAAATATAGTGCTATTCACTTGTGGTCTCCTCGATCCCTAGCTGGACTACCCAAGAGGTTCCTAGATGCATGTATTACAAAAGTGCACTTGCAGGTGACACTTTAACGCTTGAGTCCTCATGTGTACTCACCCCCATCCTCGTAGGTTTCCACCCCGTATCCGTCTTGCAGTCCGTTATTCCAGGTGCCATCATACCTGGCAGGTGACTCCTGGGTCTGGCGAACTCCGTACCGGCCCTTGAACCCGTGACTCCACTCACCTCGGTACTCCCAGCGTCCTTTGCGCTCCACGCCGAGCCCGTGCCGCTTCCCGTGCGCCCAGTAGCCCCGATACGTGTTGCCGCTGGGCCATGTGTACACACCGACTATCTCAAAGCCGTAGGACCACGCGCCGGTGTACTCGCCCTGGCCGCGCGGCCCCGTGCACACGCCGTGCCCGTGCGCTTTCCCGCCCTCCCAGCCGCCGCAATAAGTACCGCCATCGTCGAAGTCGAACCGGCCGCCCGTCATTCAGAAATAATGAAGAAGAAGAAGAAGAATCCTTGTTGTTGTTGTTGCTGCTTTTTTGTATTTACTTGTTTTTCTTTTCTTTTCCAGCGTGTTTTTGGAGAATAAATAAACACAAACAAGTAAACATAAACGGGAGAGTGTGAAGATGGATGTGAGGCGGCTGGCAGGGTTGGAGGGCGTGTGTGAGTGTGTGTAGGAGAGTGTGTGTGACAGAGTGCGAGTGTGAATGAGGATCCAGACCGAGCGCTAGCGATGAATTCAGGGTTGCCAGATTGATTAATTTTCATCACTCATAAGCCACCTGCTGGTAACAGGTTCAGTCCGTTCTTTACTGTTCTGGAATATCACTGTGGATTTAATCATTAGGGTGTCAAGAAGTTGTGCACCATGCCCATGAGAATCTCCCCTATGTGTATTTTTTTGCATATCACAATCCAGATTTAGTCCTCATTTGTTTTTTATAATAATGTAGGTGCACATGTGGCTCCTTGGGTTGGTGTAGTGGTTAGCACTGTCGCCTTGCACCTCCAGAGTCCGGGTTTGATTTCCGCCTCAGTGTCTGTGTGCATGGAGTTTGCATGTCCTCCCCGTGCTTGGTGGGTTTCCTCTGGTCTCCTCCCACAGTCTAAACAGATTAGGCTAATTGGCATTCCCAATTTCTCTGTAGTGTGTGTGATGAATTGACACCACGTCCAGCGTGTGGCCTAAGACTCCTGCGATGGCCCCCATGACCCTGTATACATTTATAAAGCAATATAGATGATGAGCGATTTACGGCTCAGTCGTAGGTTTCTTGTCTGCCATGTTGAAGGCTGGGGTTCAAGTCCCACCCAAACCCCAGCCACTGGATGCAGTGCTAGTCTCAAGTCTGGATAAAATGGGAGGGTTGCAACAGGAAGAATATACAGCGTTAAATCTGTGCCAAGTTGTGTGCAGATTGAATGATCTGCTGTGGCGACCCTTCGGCAGGAACAGCAGAAAGACTAATAACAACATTGCTCTTTTAATAATCTCTTTTTGACAGGCTTTCCACTACATTTTGGAGATTTGTGCCTTTTCCTAATTCTATGGAGTCTCCTAATAAACAATGATTTATATTAATCAAGACTTGTATACGTACTAAAAAAAAAAACTGACAGTTCGTACAGATCAACAGACATATATACATTGTAGTCTCAGACTTAAGATAAAACATTATCTTTTACATTTAGTTTATCTCTGGTGTTGCAAAGGTTATAAAGCTAACAACAGTGGGGACTATTAGAAAAAAACAAGCCAGAGCGTAAAAGTGTTCACTAAAATGAAGGCCAGAAATGAGTCCTCATCCGTCTTTCCCTAGACAAAGTTGCAAGAAGAACAAAAACGTCTTCTTGATGCATAAAGAAGCAGCTGTGAGTGGCATCATAAAAAAAACTGTGGTGGTTTTAAGATTACAGTGATACTAAGGCAAGGTATTGACATTAATTATACACACGAGGCGAGAATCAAACCCGACCCTGGAGGTTCGAAGCCACAGTGCTAACAACTACACCACCGTGGTACCATCTAATTTATATATTTTGTATATTTTTATTTAAATAATATTTTATTGTTATTTTTGTAATTCTTTAAATTTGCGGATTTGCACGTTAAATCTAAAATTTTTTATTTTAATGTTTTTTTTTAATTGGAAATTGGAACAATTAAAATCTTTAGTTTAATTGTATTTTTCTAATGCAATTTTCCTTTTATTGTAGTGAATTCCTTCTATCTTTTTATTTTATCCTATTTTAGCATTTTAGGTCACGGACAATCATATTTCACTGAATAGCATACTGTGTATGGTTGTTTATTTGACTTTTTAGTCTTGTTTTATTTATACCTGGCAATTTATTCTTTGGGGAAAACCTGGTGCAAAAAAAATTAAACATAATTTTGGTTAATAGTCTAAATTTCATGATCTCTAAATGAGTAATGAGGTCATGCGTACATACATGAATCCACCTGCAACCACCTGTCCACTTGCCAAAGCTTGATTTAGTTGCACAATCTTTTTAAAAGTGTCCAATCAGGCAACCCTGGGTTCATTAGCGACTCGGCTCTGTTTAAACGACTCTTTGAACGTGAGTCAGTCGAGAGAACTGATTCACAATAAACATAATTGGTTAAAACCCTCCGCAGCAGTCAGTTGAACTACCCAAATAACATGCAGTGACAAAGCAGAATAGTTTTAGTCACAATCCTGTTTATATGACCAAAACTAAATATTTATAGTTTTGGTCGTATAACATTATGGGTTGCAATAAAATCATGTTTTTATGGTTATGTTAGGAAAATGGTGCACGAAAAATACAATAATTATATTAATAATCTGTCTTTGTCTTTTACATATGTAATGGAGCAAATGCATTATTTTGCTATTTTATATTATTTATTATTATTATTGCAAATTTATTACCGAATAACAGGGAATGCATATTTTATTAATTACATGAAAACAATGCCATGGTATTTAGCATTAGAAATCCAAAATCATAGAACCATGTGAAATCTCTGTAGGTTTGGCACCTTCATTTCTTCTTGGTGTCAGTCATAGTGATCTATGGCTAATTCTATTTTAGTATAGTTTTATTGATCTCCCTTTCATAAACATTTATACACCAGCACAAATTAACCTCCAGTAAACAGAATTATGCAACATGGAAAATGTCTGATGGTTTAAAGGTACAACAAAAAAAATGTAAACCTTCTCAGATAAAATGAGGTAGATTAAATTAAAGACAAAGGAAGAAATGATTTAAAATGTTTTTAACAAAGTGCCAAAAGACACAATTTATAAATTGAGTTGTTTATGTAATAAGCTCAACAGCAACCTCATTTCCGCTTTTGTCTTTTCCAACCACTCAACATTCAGCATCAGCAGTATACTAATCACCGCCCTGATCATCTGTCATCATCAACACCTGTTTCTCACTGGTCTATGCTCGACAAGTTCAATGTTTTTATGCTTGAATGATTCATAAGTTACTGTGTGGCTTAACAAACAAAAACATTTCTCTGAAACTGGCCAGGTACAGGGACTGGACTGAAAATGAGAGTCAAAAACTTGCCAAAAACAAGTCCTTCAGAAAGCCTGGAAAACTTTTCCTCAAGACGACATTAAAAGTACAAGGTCTGGCTGTTTGGAAGCAAAATATGAAATAAGGAATGAACAAAAAATGAGGGGTGGCTCAAGACCTTTGAGCAGTATTGTATCTCTGTAAAGAATTTCACTGAGTTCATCATTCATGTTTAAAATGAGTTGTTAATTTGATACTATCATATTGTAAATTCAGTTAAAATGTTTTACTGCACAAAAAATGTTCAGAAATAGAAAACTTTACTCCTCTAGTATCATAACAATAGGTGCTCCATAAACAGCTATGGGTTCTCTCCAAACAGTTATAAGCTATATTACACCAGATGTTTAACTGCATTGTCTGTTTTCCATTTATTTCAATACATATTCATCCATTCTTTCATCTTCTATACCAATTATCCTGTACAGGGTTGTGGGGGCCTGGAGCCTATCCTAGGAAACTTTGGCACAAGGTAGGGTACACCCTGGATAGGGTGCCAATTCATCGAAGGACACACACACACACACACACACACACACACACACACACACACTAACTATGGGCAATTTGGGAACGCCAGCCTAATCTGAATGTCTTTGGCCTGTGGGAGGAAACTAGAGTACCCGGAGACCACCGATCAAGCACAGGAAGAACATGTAAACTCCACGAACACAGCCTCCGAGGGGGGAATTGCACCCGGACCCTGGAGGTGCAAGGCGACAGTGCTAACCACTACACCACGTGCCACCTTTCAATATACAATGTACACTTCATAAACTTATTATATCAGAACAAGGTGACTGTATTTGTGTTACAAAGTCCACAATCATGGTTAAAGGAATAAAATAACAGGAGTGATAAATCTCTATAAACTTCCTCCTGTACACCTGTGACTAGGCCTGTAGAATTCGGGGAGCGATACTACAGCGACATCTAGTGGTGAATTGAACTTGCGCTTTAGTAGCATTTTTTTTTCAAAGTATTAAACGTATTTTATTTAACAACAGCGAAATTGTTGATGCAATTGCGTTTTATTTGGGAAGGGAACAGTGACTATACATTTTATTATTTTATTAAAACGTATAATTAATCAATTATGTCCTAAACCTAAAACACATCGAAAGCAATCGCAGGTAGGAACTAAAGTTATGAGGGTAAAAATCCGGGGACAACGGACCGCCTTAAATAAGAGTAATAATTGTATTTTAACAATATAACATAATGACATTTAAAAGAAACATATACACACCTAATATTGAAAAGGTTCCAAGTGTTATTATGATGTTAACTTTTAATAAAAATGGCAAAGCGTCCCCGCTGCACGTGCGCATTTGCGCGCGTGTGTGTGTGCCTGTGCCTTGTGTGTGGTTCTTTCCCTTTTATTGACATTCAAAATGGCGGCGCAGGACGAAGGCGAATCTCTCCTCCAGAGAGAAGCAAGTGCAGAGATGCTAAAAGATAAGGATGAGAAAATGGACAGCAGGAAAAAGAATAAGTCCAAACTGGTTCTGTATCATTGGACCCAGTCATTCAGTTCGCAGAAGGTAAGTGAACATAATGAGAAAGTCTGCATGGTCATTCCATAATTACTGCACCATGGAATATAGTGCTGCCATAATAACACAATCTACAGATTTTGCATTAAATTACAGCAAAATACAAATGCATTCTAGGTGGATTTTGGCACTAATATATTGTAATATTACTAATACTAATATTGTACTATTATAAAAGCACAGATTGGACAAACCTCTAAAATGGTGCTTACAGTATGTTTATACTGAATGAGGTGTGATTACTGACATATTGTAATTATCAGTTTACTCACTCACTGTCTATACCGCTTTATCCTGTATACAGGGTTGTGGGGGGCCTGGAGCCTATACAAGGAGATTTAGGGCACAAGGCAGTGTACACCCTGGACGGAGTACCAATCCATTGCAGGGCGCACACATAAACACGCTCATTCACACATTATGGCCAATTTAAGGACTAGTTAGCCTAATCTGCATATCTTTGGACCAGAGGAGGAACCAGAGTACCCTTCATACTCTTATGGCACTGGTCATGATGTTCATAAGTATTTGACAAATTATAAACACTTTATAGTCCTTCTTATCATGTACATTTATAAAGTGGAACAAAATAGTGCAAACCATGTATGTTGTACACAAGATTACAGATTACAGAGGAAAAAGTAGCATAATAATCATACAGTTTCATTTACATGAATTACAGGAATTCATGTAAATGAACAAACAGGTATTGTACAAAAAATAGTCACTGCACCAGATACCAATATTTACAATTATATAAAAAAAAATTTACTGTGTAAGTAAATGTATAAAATGTCTAACGTCCAGTATGTATTATATGTGTGGGGGTGCAGGGAAAAATGAGTCGGCCTCACTGGTTTCAATGAATAAGTCCGGAAGCCCAATGATGTAAATGGCTGTCCTGTAAAGCTGTCCTGATGGTGAATAATCCTCATTTCAAAAAATCCTCAACAAAATTTAAAGGCACAGAGACAACAATGTTACATTCATTTCACTGTGAGATTAATTTCCCAAGGTGTGATTATGGTTTTTGGCCACATGATGGCAGTGGATTGGTATGCTTTACGTTGTATATTCGTGTCAAAGGTGTATGAGACTTACGAACAAATCAGACTTACGAACATGCTCCCGGAACAGAACTCGTTTGTAAGTTGGGGACTACCTGTACATAAGATTGATGCTATTTATATAGTATACACTGATCAGTCACTACACAAACACCACCACCAAGTGAATTGAATAACAATAATTTTTAATTATATACCAGTAAACTGGTGACAGGGTCAAGGATACCCAAGACGCATCAATGCCCACAGGGACCAAAAGCCATTCCTGTCAGATCTAATTCCACAGAAAAGCCAATGCAGCACAAATTGCTGTTAAAAAACTAAAAATTAACGCTGACAATGATAGAAAGGCACCAGAACACCCAGTTCATTGTAGCCTTCCATATATAGGGCTTACCAGGCAAAGAGTTCAAGGTTGTTGACTGGCCTTCAAATTCACCAAATCTCAATCCTGACGAGCATCCATGGAATGTGCCGGACAAACAACTCCATGGAGGCTCTACCCCACAACCCACATCACCATCCACCGCTAACATCCCTGTGCCAGACACCACAGCACACCCCTAGAGGTCTTGTGTCATTGTTTCATGCACCAAGGGGCTAGAGCTAGGGAACCTACACAATTTTGGGAATAATGTTTTTGGTTTTAACATTAGAGCCGATCAGTGTTAAATTCCAAACTTGAAGAATATTCAGAAATGAAGTGCTCATCCCCCACAACAGTCAGTCCAGTACATCAATGGTCCCTAACCACCGGGGTGTGTACTGGTACTAGGCCGTGTATGATTTGGTACCAGGTTGCATATTATTTGACAATATTAGTTGCAATATATTAACATATATTTAAATTTTATTTAAATTTGATTGACTATCGTATGTTTTATCTTGAAAAATCATCTCCCATTCGCTTCTGTCTCTACTTCCTTCCCACACTTCTCCCTTTATCGGGTTTGATGCTTGATAAAATTAAGCTAATGTTACAAGCTAACTTTAGCTAAAATTAGTAAAAAAACAAACATCTCTTGAGAGCTTCTTTGAAATGTTCTCATTAGATGACTAAATCAGCCCAGAGGAATTCATGTCCTGTGTCTGTTGTATGTGTTCTGCAGGTGAGGTTGGCCATAGCTGAGAAGGATTTGCAGTGCAAGGAGTATGACGTGAGCTTGCCTCTGAGTGAACACAACGAGCCATGGTTCATGCGCCTGAACCCGGCTGGCGAGGTTCCCGTTCTGGTGCATAATGACCGTGTCATCTGTGACCCAACACAGATCATGGATTACTTAGAGGAAACTTTCAATGATGGTAAACACACTATGCTCTCGATTAATACTTGTTTAGGGCTGTACTTTATTGCCATGATACACAATAAGTATGATCAGTTTAAAACAACTTCTGGAAAATTGCCTTCAGTGATGATACTGATTATAACTGATCATATCCACATGACCCGCTCTTCATTTCCTTTTAGTCATTTTGTAGCTGCACCCTGAATACAATGTATACAATTGAATAGAATAGAAATATCTCACTTGTCTACATTCTTAAATTTGTGTTATTTTCCAAATTTCTTAAATTTTTTTTTGTTTAATTAATAAACTTATTTTACTTTTATATTATTTATTGCATGTTTGTTATAATTTTGCCTTTCATGTTCATTACAGTTGTTTCCTTTGATTCATTTCCTGTTTATATTTTTTCTTTGTGTGTTTTCATCACCGTTTTATGTACATCATGAGCAGAAATTTGGATAAAGTTGACAGACAATATATGGTGAGTGTGTGATTTCTTGGGGCTGTTTAAAGATGCAATTTGAAATTTTAGAGCCCTGTGTGTGACAAATTGTGTGCGACAAAGACTTCACCTGCTCTGTTGAAGAGTGATCGACCTATGAGATACTTTTAAAGAAAAGGATCACAAGATCAAATCCCAATGGCGCTACAGCACTTTGGGACTGGAAGTCCAAGGCAACAAAAGCCGTGTTCTGTGGGTGTATAGGATGGCATATTTTCTCTAGCTTGTCGATTACACGAACAGACTGTAGTGGGGAAGTGAGAGATCATATATGCAGAAGTGGGTGGCTAGCGCTTTCTTCCTTTGGGGTTGTCCACTTACACATTTTGTGTATAACCCTTCTTGGGTTGGTAACCAAATTGGGGAGTAAACTGAAGCTTGAAATTAAACACTATCTAGATCTATTGCATGTAGTTTTTTTAAATATAAAATGCAATTATATGGTTCTTATTGCTTAATTGCATTCCTGAGAAAACAGATTAAAACAGGAATTAAGTGTATGGGTTTGTATTTTTTCATGGTTGATTCAGAAAAAACTCCAAAGCTCATTCCAGAGACAGGGAGTACATACTATCACAGAGTTCAGCATTATCGTGAGCTGCTGGACTCACTGCCCATGGACGCTTACACACACGGATGCATTCTTCATCCCGAGCTCACCGTGGACTCGCACATCCCGGCCTACGCCAACACACGCATCCGCGGTAAGTACCGCACAAATGTGACCCGTTAAATCGGGTGTTATGTCAGGTTATGGATATTTTAAGATTCCAGGGTTCAGTCATCTCTATTTTGATACCAGGTTTATTACTGTATTACTGTTCGGTTGCTGCGGATCTGCCCGTTCTGAGCAGTGTAGTATTTATGCACGGTTCTACCCCTCGCGAGACCCGTGTCATTACAGTAACAAGAAAGAGGGAATCCTTAGGCCGATTTTGACATCAGGATTTCGATAGTACCTTTAAAAATAACTTCACCAGCGTCACAATTTTATAGCGAAAATGGCTGTTTTTCTGTGACAACTGGAGTAACCAGCTTGGAAAGCTTTATGTAAGTGCTTTAAAACAGTGTTCAAGATTAAAACCTCAGTTCTTTTGGAGGATCAGGAATATCATATAATTATAACCCGATCATCAATTTTTGCAGAAATTGAACTTTTGATACATTTCACCTGCTGCACACTGTTCGCCGTGGTGCAAACTTAATGTGTGACTTAATACCTGACTTGATATGATGAGTTATCTACAGTACTAGTCAAAAGTATGGCCACAACTTTGTATTTATTTTAATATTATTATCATCATCAGCTAATAATGCGATTTTCTCCCTCTCACAGCACAGATAGGGAACACGGATTTGGAGCTGAAGAAACTGGCAGAAGAAAACCCAGAGCTTAAAGATGCTTATATCTCAAAACAGAGACGCTTAAAAGTAAGAAAAGTACACTTGCTGTATATTTGTTATAGTATGATGTTCATGCAATTCAATTTTAGTACCTTGTTTTTGAGAGAAATAAGCAGCAACGATAAGTGTGATTAAATAAGATATTCATATCACAGACAAAGCTGTTTGATCACGACAACATGAAATATCTGAAGAAGATTCTGGACGAGCTGGAGAAAGTTATGGATCAGGTGGAGACGGAGCTGCAGAGGAGAGCAGAGGAGACACCAGGTAATAAAACTCCCCGCTTAGCATTAGTGCAAATTTAGTGCGCCATTTGGAAATTGTAATGAATGTGTAATAAAACTGGTGATTTGCAATGTTGCTGTGCAATGTAGCGGACATCTTCATTTCTGCATCTCACACCGGCCCCCTTTCCTTGAAAGGCAAACTACAATGCATACATCATTTAAAATATGTTTTTAATTGAAATCTCAGGTCACGTTATCAGCAACAGACATCATCTTCAGTGCAAGTGTTTGCGTTAGATATTGATCTGTGATATTTTGGGTTGCCATATTGATCCATATTGATCATCCTATTGATGGCTTGTGGATGAGATGATTTCATTGAATTTTTTCAAATTATTATTTTGTTATAATTTTTCTTGACATTGCCAGAACATTGACACTTGGTTGCAGCAACTCTGTAAATGAGCACGTCAAATCATAAGATCTCATTTTAAGACCAAAGAATTGAATCTTAGTCTAAAAAATTGTACAGTGTAATTCCAGCTTAAGATATAAAATATTTTAAGAGCTTGACATTTCCACAGAGGAAGGAACTCAGCAGTCGTGGCTGTGCGGCGATTTCTTCAGCATGGCCGATGTTTCGCTCGCCGTCACGCTCCATCGGCTCAAGTTCCTCGGGCTCTCGCGTCGTTACTGGGGGAACGGCGCGCGGCTCAATCTGGAGTCGTACTACGAGCGCGTCCTGGAACGCCCTACGTTCCGAAGGGTCCTCGGACACGTCAACAACATCCTTATATCAGCCGTGTTACCAGCTGCTTTCAGAGTGGCCAGGAAAAGAGCGCCCGCCTTCATCGGCACCACGGCATTAATTGGATTATTAGGAGGAGCAACATATTTCGCTTTTCTCTATTTCAAAAAGCGACTGCTTGTGTCCTGATGTAGCAGTGGATAGTCATTTTTCATGGCCTGCTCTATTTAGTTTGCCAAGCCTGTGTGTATATTTCTGGACTAGAGAAGATAGATGGAAGTGCTGTACAGCAAATTATATGTATGTTGTATCTTTTAATTAATTTTTAAAGATTTCACAAAGTGTGACAAAATATTAATTTTATTTATTTTTTCTTCCAATTTCCTTTCCTAACACAATGTATGTTTAAGTGTTTGATGATGTGTCGAAAAGTTACCTACAGTACTAAATAGTTACGTTATACAGTACATAAACATTATACATTAACTAAACCTGATCATATAACAAGTCTAATTTTAGAAAATTAGTTAGATGAATTAGTTAGCCCGCAAACTTGACTAGAAAGCATCAGAAGTAACCTTAAGTGCTAAAAGGAGGTTTTTACTTTCATACAAGTGTGTAGTCAGAGTTTAAGCTCAAATACATACGGTACACTGTTGTTCTTAGTCTTTCGGCTGCTTCCTTCAATGGGTCATCAGAACGGATCATCTGATCCGCACAACCTACATACATACTGTATACACACACACACTCACATATATACTGTATATATATATTTTACATACTGTATCTTTTGGCCGAACAGTGTGCCATATATATATATGGCACACTGTTCGGCCAAAAGATACAGTATGTAAAAGATTTCTCATGCTCCCAGCACCACACTTGAATCAGAACTTGAATCCTGGAAGATGGATGTTTCATCAGAATATATGTATATAAAAAAAACTTCACTCATGTGATAACCTGGTCCTTCAGTACATTCAGTTTGTCAGCTGACTTCATTTTATTGCCACATAACATTGCTGAATCTAAACTTGACGATCTGAAGCGACTGACGCTTGTACAAAGAGCACAATGCATGATGGGTACAGTACACTTCTTGCCCTGACACGCCCATTGCTCTGAACTCATCAGATCACATGACCTTTTTCTATCGCTCCAAAGTCCAGGATAAATTTTTTTTTGCAGGGGGGATTTTCCCCCGATTGTTGTCCCTAATTTATCATGTCGAATTTCTCCACGTCACTATTGGCTCTCACATTAAGACGACATTTCAGTCGGGAGGGCCGCAGACTATCACGTGTTTCATCCATGCTCCTTCTGCTTGCGTGAGCTCACAGACGCCCCTGATTGGCTGTAGAGCTGTAATTAATGTGGGAGGTCTAAGTGCCTCCCATCCCACCTTGCTGAGAGAGCTCGGCCAATTAGCTCTCATCACATTGTGCATGTGGAAATGCTTGTACTTTCACTAGTAAATATAGCTGTATTATAGTAGCTCTATTTCCTCTCTATTTTTTTTTGATTAATTACTTGAATAAGCGTTTAAGTAATCTCCATTCATGATTCTTTAAGACCACATTTCTTTCACAAAGTTAAAGGTACAGAATTATCCTTACAGGTTTTAATAATACATTGGAGAGTTCTTAACCCAATTCCAGTAATTTCAAATCTCCTTCATTGTTTTCGATGCCTGCTGCACCATAATTTGACCCTTCTGAAATTATGATTTTTCTGGTCGTGCAGTGTATATCCTTATGATCAACCTGGTAAGGGTTACAGTCTTGTGAATTGAGTTACTAGTTTATATTTTGTGAAAAAGACTCACTTTTTGTGAACACACGCTCACTTTAATTGGGTGATGTAACTGAGGTTGAGGAACTGTCAGAGCTAAAATTTACACATTCCCATGTTTGTGATGTTATTATATCTGTGCTACACAAGCATTTGTAATACTTTTGACTTGTTCATCATATTTAAAGATGATGTTTGTGTGTGTGTTTGTGTCTGTCTGTATGTTTGTGTCAATGAGCTTAATTGCATCTCATGCTCAGGAGCGTTTGTCCGAAATTACAGTAATTGCGAAAATACAAGGGGCGTTCAAATCAAACCAGGACTTTTGTTGTTTGATTGTGTGGAATATCAGAACACAGTTACAAGCCAAAAAAAAAAACACCCCAACTGTATTTCTCTATTGTTAATGGATACCATCAAGGTAGAAAGGTTTCTCAGTGCACCAGGGTCATGATCAGACATCCTGGCCTTACGTGACTAAATGTTTCTCTAACTCACTGCAGAAATCCAATGTTCTGTGCTGGTCAGAGGCAGAAAGCTCTTTCATGCACTACATGCTCTCACCTTCTGGACATGCAGGTGTTCGTGAATGAGTGTGGTCACAGTTTCCAGACAGATGTGCCTATTTCACAAGTTGGCAAAAAGTAACTTCGATTTTCAAGGATCGAGCCTTCCAGGAACGACTGCAGTGGCCTCCAAACCACCCCAGCTAGGATCGTTATTCACGGATGTACGGCCTTTTTTAAAAATCGTTTGCACCATTCTAATGTTTTACCACGGCTGTGTCAGAGTCTCATCTCAGTACTGCAGTCTGCTTGCAGTCTTTTTTAAATGTCAATCGGTTTTATACCATCATCCCTCTGCTTATGAGAAGACAAGCCTGATTTGACTTGAACTCCCCTTATATATGCACATTTATGCACTTTTATAATCATAACTTAGACTATATGTATACATATATGTATGTACGCTGATTTTCCATAGTGAGTAATGCACAATATAATAGTGAGCATCAGTTATAACAATTTATCATCATTTTGTGTTTTCAGGATTTTAATATTCAGTATTAATTCTGAAAGTCTGACAGAAATTATCATTCATCGTTATCATTATGGTTTGACAATGAGATATCAGCCTTCCTGTTCTGTATCACATGAATGTGAACTTGTTTCATATCATTCTAAGCTGCAGTATGCGTTTAATTAGGCTTGCATTCTGTACCACGCAACAGTGAACATCAGTTTCGGATAAAACACCCTGCTTTTGTTTAACCGTCTTGTATGAAACTGTCCTATATTATAATAAAAGAACTTAATCTGGCAATGCACTGTGTTTATATGTGGACCTATTTTTATCAATGATATATTCACTGGCTATAAAAACACAAAACACACCTATGTAGGTTTTTGTCATGTAAAACAAAGATTTTTAAATAAAAAATGTAAAATAGCAAGCAACAATACTGAAATGAAAACATAGAGGTTCATTCGTCTTCTATACTGCTTATCCTGTGTACAGGGTCATGGGGGCCTGAAACCTATCCCAGAAGACTTAGGGCATGAGGTGGAGTACACCCTGGACAGGGTGCTAATCCATTGCAGGGTGCGCGCGCACACACACACTGGGTAATTTGGGAACACCAATTTACCTAATGCATGTCTTTGGACTGTGAGAGGAAACCAGAGTACCCGGAAGAAACGCACCAAGCACATGCAAACTTTGATCCTGGAGGTGCGAGGCCACAGTGCCGCCACGAATAGAAGTGTTTAAGTGGGAAAAAAAGGAACAAGAAATATCTTTTTTGTATAAGTGTGCACACACCTTAACTGATATTGTTTTAAAACACTTTTTGATTCTGGAATACTCTTCCACTTTTACTTGCAAAAATGCTCCAAATCTGTCAGATCGAATCTCCTCAACAAGTCTTCAAGTCATTCCCTAGAATTTAGGTATGATTCAATATATTTAGAAAATACCCATGATTCTCTTTTTCTTGATTCGAGCCCCAGTCCTAGCTGAAGTGAATGGTGCTTGATGCTGCCACCGTGCCAAGCAATTATGCCCAGAAAATTCTATGAATGGTGTATTGAAAGTGATGCAAAAGTGAACACAACTTTTTTTTTTGTCAATATAGTCTCCATCTCAAACCATGTATTTGCGCCATCGTTGAACCAAGATCTCAGTTCCTCTGCACCACAGAACATTTATAGAGATGGCACCAATGTCAAGAATGATGTGCACAGCTGGATGAAGAATTTTAAAGAAGGAGAAACCAGCACTGAAGACAAACCACACAGTTGGAGACCATTAACTGAGACAAAGTGGATTTTCAGAGAGGATTGGAGAGTTGGGTTCTGCAATGGTCCAAATGCATGGGTTGTGATCGAGAATATGTTGAGTAGAACTTTTGTATAGAGAAAATGTTACTCTACCAACATGTGCAGTTTGAATGACCTACTGTATGTCAGCTAATAAAAAAGTTAACTTTAAATTTTTTTTTTTTTTTTACCAAAGTTACTTTTGGTGCAGCTTATTGTTTCATTGGGTTGGCAATTTTATCATGTCCACAGAACTTATAGAGAAGTTTGTAGATAACAAGATATCAATAACTCTAGCAATGGTGTATTACAATAGCTTGTAATTTTAGTATTACATTAACATTATATTGATATGATAATCCAACAATAAAATCTACTTTTTTTAAATAATTAACATATGTTATTATTCAATAAAAGACCTCTGTTCTATCCTATGGCATACCTGGGTAGAAGTAAAGGTGAACAAATAAACAATAAAAAGCATAAAATAATAGAATAAAATCCATTGTACCCTTTAAATTAATTTGTACTAAATAATTTATGTAACGTAAATAACAATATTGATTAAGTACTGATTTGGTTTCCCTCTAGGTGGCAGTAAATGCCTATTTCCTCAATCCTTCTGCGTGCACTTCTCTACTTAGAATCAGATTTCCTCTAATACTGTTTAAAATGGACCTGCATGGACTTCACCTCAAACTGTGTAACACCTACATCACACAAGCGTGCGCTTGGAGCACAAAAGCATGGACTGTGGAATTAAGAGCAGGATTACATATGACCCTGACAGATTTCCCTAAAATGATCTAAACAAAAATAAAGCAAATGGAAACAGCGCTCGATATGGCTAAGGGTTAACAAGGGAACAAAGGAAGTGAACAGGGGTGCATTAAAAAAAAAAAAAGTACTGGCACGGAGAATAAGTGTGGCCTCTAATCTAGTTAAGGTGCAGCTGGAAAAACAAACCACAAGCTGGGATATGTGCATTACGTGTCCTATTGTTCAGCTGATTGGACTCGACGTCTCACTATTCCGTTGTTTAAAATTCGGCAGGTGTTTTGCGGCAACAGGCCGGGGCCAAAATCTAGGCAGTCTATTTTCCGTTGCAGTTCTCCAGGAATCCGAATTAGTTCAATAGAGTCGTTGTGGGTCCAAGAAAGTCAAATATATTTGGCGAACACATGCAGTGAGGGATTCTGTGACGGGTAAAGCTCAAAAATCCCAGTTCAAGAACTTCAAACCTCAGACAAAAGAATAACAGTATGATGCGAATGTGTGCCAAAAAAAGGATTCTGCTCTATAATGCTGCACAATATATTGAAGTGCAGATTTGAGCTTGGCCTGGCTTAGCTGTCCCCCTGAAGGAATGCAAACACAACCGTTTCTTATAACATACATTATTTGCACGATGGTTTGCATTTCACTGAAGTTTCCTGCTATTAAGGTACTTTCTTATGATGATGATGATGATGATTCATTAGGATAGATTTTATGAGTTTGAGAATTAGTGAAAGAAACAAAAAAAAAAAAACACATACATCGTGTGAGAGATTTTGTTAGATAAGAATTTGGTTTAAGTAATTAGGTAATTAACTTACAACAACAACTACTGTTGTAATTTTAGGACACGAGAGTCAAGCTGTTCTGGAATAGTTCTTGCAAGAACCGTATTGTCAAGTGCTTTTGCAAACCCCATCAAGCACCATGATGAAACTGGCTCTCATGAAGACCTTCCCAGGAAAGCAAGACTAAAACTTACCTCTGCTGCAGAGAAGTTCATTTAGAGTTTGCAGCCTCAAAAATCACTGCCTAACATATAGCACCCCAGATAAGAGCGGTTATGAAGGCTTTACCGAGAATAAGTAGCAGACATATGTCAACATCAACTGTTCAAAGGAGATTATTGCATATTTTGGTATTTTGGTCTTAACATTGCTTTACAATGAAGAAAGAAATACAAATGAGGAAAGATCACTGAATTAGAAGGTGCGTCCAAACTTTTCCAACTGTAGGATATAATTTTGAGGATTAATATACTAAAAAGTTAATCAATTGGCAACATCAGATTGTATAAAATTATACATACACAGGTCAAGAGCCTTACATAAGGTTCATCCATCAACAACAGCATCATAGTAACCCTGATCAGGCATTGTGTTTGCAACTTTAAGGTGAAAAGAAGTAAATACAAATGCTACAGATACAAACTACAGTATTTTAAAATTATTTAATTAACTTTAAAAAATACTTACAAAATCTTTTGACACTTATCTCATTGCAATGTTTAATTTACTCGTTAGGTTATCCATTATGACTATTTAAGCAGGAAATTATCATTTAGGAATACCAATTCAACAAATTTAATACTTAAGTAAATACTTTTCAAACTTTTGTTCAGCGCTTTCCGTTCAAGGCTACAGTCTCCCCAGTCAGTGCTATGCAATTATAACACGTTATCTCAGTTCATTTGTAACTGTGGTGCGAGGAAAAATGGATGCCACACTTGTGATTTGCACAAAAAAAGAGCAGTGTGCAGCAATTCGATTTTAGTGGTCTGAGGGTGGACCTGGTACTGTTATTTATCAAAAACTTTGGGTACAATTTGGAGAAAGTGTTTTTATACAGTATTTATGAACAAAATTTAGACCGATAGTTTCTTAAAGAGAATCATTACTGGTGACTAGATTCTTGGATTTTTCACTACGAGTCTGAGAGTAAATGGCAGCGTATGGAACAAAAATCCTCAATCGCCAACCAAGGTTCAAAAGACAACCATCAGCTGAAAAATGAGTGCTTACAGTTTTCTGGGATTCTCAAAGGCCAGTATTTCCCTCTAGGTATCTCCCCATAGTCCTGATCTTACTCCATCTGACTGACTGTTTAGTCCCCTGAAAGCAGCGCTACAAGGCTGAAGATTCACTTCTGATGAAGAAGTGAAGACAGCTGTACATTTGTGGCTCACAGCTCACAAATGAGGGAATATGAAAGCTTGTTGACAGATGAACAAAGTGTATTGAAAAGTAAGAAAATTATGTTGAAAAGTGATTTTTCTAAAAGGGAATTAAAATAAGTTTTAATTAAGCCAGAGTGTGGATAATTTTTGACTCACCCTTGTAAGATGTTAGACTTCTCAAAGCTTGAGCCCCCAACAAATCCATGAGCCCTTCTATACAGCTGACCTAGGATATCAAAAATGAAGCTTATGGATGTACTGTAAAGCAGAGTAAGTGGGAAGCATGATGGTGGATCTACAGTATATTGCTTTGGAGTTTGTGTGGAACCAAATTACAGTTAACAAGCTGAAAAAGTGTGAGTTTTACAACAGGACATACATCATGCTATATTAAGAAATACATTTTTTTGCTAACCCTTATCCCTATGTTGCACTTATATCAATTGAATATATCAGTTGCACTTATTTCAATATCATTGACAAGAGTATGAGGAAAATTATTGCACAACAACAGAAAGACTTTTGCAAAGAAAAGAAAGCATTTGCAAGCTCAGTAGTGATTTAGAAGAGCATGCAAACATTTGCACAATACGTCAATTACTCTTTTCCTACTTATTCCCATTTCTGATTGAAAAGGTTAATCAGAAAACAACTAAATATGTAATTTAGACTGTACAGACATTTGCATACAACTGTAACCCAGACAAAACTGGACACTTTAACCCGGTTAAGGGAAATTTGCCTGGAATCCTTTTGATATCGAGCCATTTTTGCTGATGCAGTCAGCTTGGTGAAACAGCTGCCCAATTCTGAGTGCATTTTCACATGCACGTTCCATCTAAATCATATGAGTGCTTTGAAATCTAACAGTACTTCTTGAAAGTCACAACACAGCTGATATAATGAGGTGTACCCTGTAAGTCCAGCAATAGATAAAAAAAAAAAAGAGTACACACACAAAATGAGTATTAGTTTCTTACATGGTTGTTATTATATGATTTTAGCACCAAAAAATAAATGTAACTTCAGACTGCCTCTATTGTTAGGTTTAAACTGTAAGACCTTTTGCATGTCTGGGAAATTATGACAAGTGATGGAGTAAATGGTGTGTGAAAGCCATTATGAGAGGACGTAATAAACCATGCTTGACAAAATGCATTTCACTGGATCACAATGGATTTCTGACATGTTGGAATTTTTTATGGATCACAAGATGATGGATGTTGATGACCAAAAGTATTATGACAAAATTTAATTTAGTGTTGAAATAACATTTTAATTTTTTTTAAATAATGACCATCTAGATAGTAATAAAAACAAGCCAATATTTAGTATTGTCCTTTACTCTACAAAAACTCCTTTTCTCAACAAAACCTTCTGGATGTGGATGGACATTCAGATGTCTGAGGTACTCGGTTATCACTCGCTCGATTCATGCCTGCTTTCTGATGATGAAAATCATGTACAGAGGATCGTTTCTTGTCCAATAGGTTACTAGTGGTTTTAGGTCTGGAGATGACCCAGGCTATGGGCCCAGAAGGTAAATGCAATTGCCACATGGCTAGTTTTTCACTGCTATTTCAGTTAATTGGCAAAACTGGCCAGAAAACTGGCCAATATAGGCCAGAACTCATTAGTGAAATCACCTGTTATATTCACATAGAGAAATATAACACATAACATACCTTGACCTCATACTTTTGGCCACCACTGCACTAAACATCTACAGTGCAACTTTTAACATCCAAGGTGAGGATATAACACCAAAATGTCAGACAAAAATTGAAAATCTAAAAAGCAAAAAAGAAAACAGAATCACTAATATTGAAATGGACGCCCCAGCCCCTCCTACAAATCACTTGTAAACTGAATCAGGTGAAGCTAATCACCTTCTCAATGCCACACATAGATTTGCACATCTATTTTCAAACATGTTTTTATTTGCCCACTCCCCTTTGCAGAGCTGCTCAACTTGAGTTAAAATTGATGATGACCATTTGTGGAATCTTCAAGTTATTCCAAAGATTGTCAATGCAGTTTAAATCTGTGCTCTGACTAGGCCATGCAAGGACATTCACCTTTTTTCTCCTTCAACAACTGTGTGGTCAGTTTTGCTGTTTGCTTTGGGTCATCGTCATGTTGGGAAGTAAACTTTCTTCCTACTGACAACTTTCTGGCAAATATTGGCAGATTTTTCTTAACAATTTGACGGTATGTTGTCCATCCATTTTCCTTCTATCCTGACAAGTTCTCCACTCTCTGCTTCAGAGAAACACCTCATAACAGGATGCTACCAACTCCATGCTTGCAGGAATGGTGTTATTTGAATGGTGAGCTGAATTGGATTTCCAACAGACATACTGTTTGGTGTTATAGATATAATTAAGTTTTAATCTCACCTGACCATAACATCTTTGTTGATGTGGCCTTGGAATCTTAGAATCAGGCTTTTTTTCTTGCAACCCTCCCCTACAAGCCACCTTTGTGGAGAATTTGTGATATTGTCACATGCACACAATGACCACTTTTGACATAGATTCCTGCAACTGCTTCAGAGTTGCTGTAGGCCTCTTGGTAGCATCTCTGTCCAGTTTCTTCTTGGCTCTTTCATCCAGTTTGGAGCGACATCATGATCCAGGAAGGGTTGTACCAAATACCTTCCACTTCTTAATAATAGACTTCACTATGATTCTAGGCAGTGATAAAGCCTTGGCAATTTGTTTGTATCCATGGCCTGACTTTATCCTGAAGATCTGTTGACAGAGCTTTGCCTTCCATAGTTGATTGTTTGCTTCAGGTTCCAGCTTTTCATGCTGAGCTAATCATCAATAAATGGCCATATCAGGCCACATAATGATCCAAATCAGTCATTCTGTTTTTTATAATTTTTTTTCTATTTTCTTTTGACATGTTGATGATATATCTTTCACTTGGATGTTAAAAGTTGCACTGAGTAAATACAGCTGGATAGAACAAAAACTGTGTCTGTCTTCATTTCAGTCTGCAAATCAACAAAATGTGATTATTTAAAAGGGGTCAATTCTTTTCTATACTCACTGTGTCTGACTGGCTTTTTTCATGTGTATGGTGAGTGAGAAGGTATTGTCATTGTTATGGTGAAGCATTCTGTAAGGAATGATTAAAGGGTTCTCTAGTGTCTGTGGTAAGAGTTAAAAATAATCCTTAAAAGAAGACCTATTATGGAAAATTCAACTTCTTAATCATTTGTAGACATTGACATTCAGATGGGTCCCCTTGTCTATGGGAACACACACACACAGACGCACATAAAAAATCCCTGCTGTTTGGCCTTTTTCATCTTTATATTGGCTGGGGCTTAAACAAGCAAATCCTCCTATTGTAACATCATACACAAAGAGACCCTACCTCAGCTTAGTGCTACGCTCCACTCAGTTCTGCTCGACTCATTTTTAAGACCTACAGTAAATAACGCTAGCAGTGCATTGATGGCTCAGTGGTGGGTTTCTCACCTGCCTTCCAGAAGGCCCAGGTTCAATTCCTACCCAATGCCCAAACCCCAGCCACTGGATGCAGTGCTGCTCCCAAGACCAGATAAAATGGGAGGTTTGCATCAGGAAGTTCATCCAGTGTATAACCTGTGCCAAGCTGTGTGTGGATCAGACGGACTGCTGTGCCGATTTGGGGTCAGTTTGTGCCAGAATGTATAATCTGAGTTGTATTCCAGCTGGAATAACACACATTTTGGAGACCTTTCGAGACTTATGCAAACTTTGTTTAAAAAGAAATATAATATGTGACCTTTAATTTTTATCTTAAGTCTTAATTAGAAAGGACTTTTGTTATTTGACCTTTATGTTTTCTCTATAAAAAAGCTGCATTTTGGCTCTCTAATTAACTCCAAAAAAGAATGACTGTGTGTATCCGTAATAAACAGAAACATGTACATGTTGGCAAATTGCTGTGCATAAGGTGAATGGAAAAAAAACTAAGCATCTTTACAGTAGGTTGCGTCATGTTCGGCTGTGCCGCACCACCGTGTCTTGAGTATTTTTATTACCCACTCAACTGCTCAAGTGTTTTATTCTTTTCTTAGATATACACTTCTGATCAAACTTGCTATGAGCCTAAAATATTTGATGGTTGCCAAAAAAATGGTCACGTTCACCATGCACAATCCTTTCAATTCACAATTGTGTGTTCCCCTAATTACCTACCCTTTTTAGGTTTTGTGTTCTCCCTCCATAATTGCATTATATGTTGCATGCATTGTATGTTGGATTTCATATGTTTCATAGATTCTTTTTCCTGTTTCCTGTTATTTGTTTCCTGCTGTTTAATTATTCTGCACTTGCATACGACTTCCTGGATTTGTGACAAAATGTTTCTCTGCACGCAGTCTGTAGCATTTGCGCAGTGGGAAAACATTATTTTTGGCATACTTGGATGATACACCCCACAAATGCAATTATGGGCAATCATTTTTTCCCAGATTGTTTTCAAAATCATGAATACTTTCAATTTGCGGTCTAAATGAAAGCGATATTTCATTTTTGTCAGAATGTCCTCTAGTTATTGGTTGGATGGGTGGTTTTACATGTGCAGATATGTAGTTTATACTGTCATATTGCACTGGCTAAATACTGCTAAGGAAATTCAAAACAGGGAAGCCCAAAATCAACCAGCATAGAGTGATTTGAGGTGAAAACGTGTTTATAAAAATTAAAAAAGGATTCCAAAAAAAAAAAAAACCTCCTGAGTGAGTCTTATCAAAGGTCTACATTAAGCATTGAACAAGACTTATTTTTATTTTTGAATATTTTAACAAACCCACAAAAATGTCTGAAAAGCCACATCCAAATTACTGATTTGCTTGGTGTGAGCTTTGTTATTAATAACTGCTTTTATTGTAAATGCAGAAAGTCTATTTTGGATTGGGAATGTGTGGTGCAGCATCCATCACTTTCTCTTTCTCTCTTTCTGAAAGTTTCCATGAACTCCTCCCAGTTTCAGACTGGGATATCGGCCACAGCACCTTAAGTTGTGTGGGATGATATTTGTCTTTCTCCCATGCCAGAGTGTCTCTCTCTTTTTCTCTGCCTGTCTGATGGGAGTTTCCACCATCCTTTTCTCCAAAAGTGGAAATTTAACCTCTACAATCAGCTATGCATTTTAAATATGTTTTTACACAGCTTTCTTTAAATTTCCTTTATAATTTTAGCATTGATCGAGACACCTTAGGTCATTTAATTAAGGGTCAGTCTTTTACTTCATCTATCATGTTCTTTAGATGACTGACATTGGATCAACTGAATGAAGACTTCCTTGCTTATCTTTTTCACTTCTTAGCGCCTCCACCTGGAAGCAGGAGGAGGCCACAAATCTAGTTGTCCAGGAAATTCATCCTGTCCTGATTTGCAGCCTTTCCTTGCTTCAATATTTTCATTTGTTTTGACATGGTCTTGCTTATTGATGATGTTGCCAGTACTGGACTGCTTTCTGCATCTACATAACACTGAATAAAATGTCATTAAAGCATTACTGCCTGTGTACTTCTGATGCGTTTACTTCTACACATAATTGTAAGACTCTACTTGGGTTCATTGCCAATTACTTCCTTGTTGCAGAGACCTTGGTTCAATCCTGAGCTTGGGTTACTGAGTGTGTGGGGTAGGTGTGAATGAATTCCCACTCGACTTAAGTTAATAACAACATACCATTGGGGGCCAAGAACTAACATAATTACACACTTCTTTACAAATTTTTACAAACTTCTTTATCAGAAGCTAATCTTCGCCCACATAGGGCTGCTTTCATGCTTTCAGGGGACCAAATGGTTCAAAGTCTGATGAAGCAAGATCAGAACTATGGACAGAGGATGCTTTAACACCTCAAAACAAAGCTTTTGCCGAGTGCAAACTTTCAAAATGTTCAAATTAAAATTTTCGGCATTAGCTTTTCAATAAACATCTCACTGTAAGGAGCACTGTTGATTTTTGAACCTTTTTCCTGATAATGTTCCAATACTGGCCTTTGAGAAACTCTTTGAGAAAATTTTCCAGCTGATGGTTGACTTTTGAACTTTTTCTTGTTTGGCAATTGAGAATGTTTCCATTCCATACTTTGCCATTTACTCTCAGGTCATAGTGATGAATCCATGTCTCATCACCAGAAAGAATCACCACAATCTTTTTTGTGGCCCAGAATAATTGTTGTACAAAAGTCAGAGACTGGCAGCTTATGCATTTGGTTTGTGCAGCTTTTACAGTATACACCTATCAGCCATAAGAATAACATCACTTGCCTAATTTTGTGTAGGTCCGTCTTGTGTCACCAAATGACTCTAACACAGCTTTTTATCCTCCAAAACATGGTCTCTCAGATCCTTATGTTTGAATATTTTTCCTCCTTCTAGCTCATCAACCAGTCAAGAACTGACTGTTCACTTACTCCCTAATATATTCCACTCCTTGACAGGTGCCAATATAAGGAAAAAATCAATATGATTTACTTCACCTGTCAGTGCTTTTAATGTTATCGGTATGTACTGCAAGAACATAAGTTGTTCGTATTTGAACCAGCTACATTATATATTCTAAAATATTTTGGCACATCATTTTTAAATATGTTTTTGAGTAGAGTCTCTGACTGTTCTCTGTCTACCTGATCTGAAGTCCTCCTTAAAGCAGGTGTGTAGGTGTTTACTGGATGTAAAATGCAAGGTGATGCAGGGAAGATGCGATGCCATTAACGTTTTTTTTTTTTTTCAAAATTCATAATTCCATTATGTGCACACAGTTAGTAAAAAATATTGATTTGACAAAAAAGCTGAAATTCTTTTTATACCTTTTGTAAAAATATAAAATGCAGCATTACGGTCATGAGCAGAACTTGAAGGCCAACTAAACCAGTGCCCCACTGAAAGGCATTTGGAGAAAGAGGGGCTTTTCTTCCCGAAACTCTTTCAGTCTGTGTTTTATGGTATTTGCTGATTGAACCGTTTCGCCTGTTGACATGAGTGTGTGAATGGCCCTCCTGTAAGTTTGCCCATTGCAGGTTTATGATGAAATCTGCTGCACTCGTCTGTCTGAAATGTGCTTTTCAAATGTTTAAACAAGCTGAGCATAAACACAACCAGGGCAGAGCAGCTAAAAAATTGCCCTGTAACACTGTACAATCTGCCATGCTAAGCATTCCCACTCACTTTATTATTTGAACCTGGACTGGTTCCTAAAGCAACTCTTACCCACAGTTTCCAAAGTTTAAGTCTTTGTCATGTATGAGATAAATAATACTAAATTCTTTCTATTAATGAAAATAAGGAACGCGATAAATTTGATGAAAAACAACATGAACCGCCTTAGTGAGACTGATCCACCATGGGATATTAAAACAGCTTCAATGCATCTTTTCATAGATCCTATAAATCACTGAATGCTTACTGGAATGACAAAACCATTCTTCCAAAGAATTTGCCTAAAACTGTTGTTCTCACGTTAGTAGTAAAGAGGCTTGTCTTATACATTTCTCAAAAATCTGTCATACAGAACTGTGCAGAAATCTTGCTCCACCTCTCATTTCTTTAAATATAATTAAATAAAAAATAGGAACAAGACTGAAAAGTGTCATTTAAAATTTGTTTGTTGATGTAACCTCAGCAGCAACCTCATTTCCCCTCTCACCTGAAGCATTCTGCATCACCAGTATACTGTACTAATTACCGCCTGATCATCTGCACCTGTTTCTCACGGGTTCATGCCTTACACTAGATTTTATTTTTATGCTTGAATTATTCATAGGTCACTGTGTGGCTTAAAAAAAAAAGCAAAACAAAACAAAAACACATTCCTCAGGTACAGGGACTCGACTGAAAATAAGTGCCAAAAACTTGCCAAAAAATGTCCTTCAGGAAGCCTGGAGAACTATTCTGCATTAAGACTGCATTAAAGGATACAAGAAAGTCTGGCTCTTTGTAAGCAACATGTGAAGGCTCAAGACTTTTGTACAGTACTGTATGTGTATAAATGGTTTGAGGTCATACTGTAATATTTACATCATTTTTCAACCAGATCAAATCATCATGCACTGTATATGGAGCAGGGTCATCCTGGACGAGACTACTACTATGAGGATAGAAATGTTTCATTATAGGATCAATCTGATCAGTCAGAAGAACTCTGATTCAAAGTGACACATCCTTCTAAGAAGACAAGTGGATTTATCCATGCTAGCACAACAGGGCATTTCTTCATTTCTTATTTAATTTGTTACCCATCTGTAACATCATAGTATTATAGCACTGTAGTTCAGTGCTATATTGTTTCCATCCTGATCTTAATCCTCATTTCAGGCCTGAGGAAAAAAAAAAGCACATGAATAGGATTTGCAGACACATCTCGGTTTCATATGAGGATTACTCATACGCCTAAATACTAAATCTGTCTCCGTGAGGAGAGGCAGAAATAAATGGCAGGCGTAAGTCTGCTGTCTTTCAAAGATGAAACTGCTTTGATATATGGCGTAATGTATGGCATCCATATTAAAATGTTTTATGAATCAGTAAATTGAGAAGACTTTATTTGTGTAATACTTTTACAATGTGATGAACATAGGCGGCACAGTGGCTTAGTGGCTAGCACTATTGCCTTGCACCTCCAGTTTCCAGGTTCGTCGCTTAAATACTGTATGGTTTGACGCTTTACAAAAGTAAAATTGCAGATTTTAAAAACAATTTATAAAAGTTGATGACATGTAGATGACAAAAAAAAAATACTCAATTACAGAAAGTGAGTAAATGTAATTTGTTACTTTCCACCTCTGATTTTGAACATTATTGTTTATACTTAAGATTCTGATCTTTTACAATTATATAACTGTGAATTAAACACTGCATACAAAATGTTAATATGAATGTGATTAATCTCATGAAAGTGAATTTTGTTTTGTCAAACATGCTAGCACGTCTCTGCATACAGTACCATGTTGAGCGCCCTTCTGTGACATGAAGACACAATCCATATTTGTAACCTTGTGACGGTCTGGTGTAAGATCATTTAACAAAGTTTTTATCCACTCACCATCGTTGCCATTTAAAGTTGATGTTTATGCATTTTTGAAAAAATTATATTCCAGACACAGTTCTGCTTTATTTACTGATTTACAAAAAGTTGTCTTGGAGTAGATGTATTCCAACCATTCACGCAATGTGTGGTCAAAGCTAAATATGGAGGAGACTCCAGAAAAAAAGTTTTTAGCTTTGGGTTAAAGCTTTGAATCGTCTCAGCTGGAGAATATTAACACTTAAAAATTCAGTAACTGTGTGTGTTAGATTTTACGAAATTTATATTCTATATATGTATACATATTTTAGCCCAGTGGTGGATGGTCTGCCTAATCAAGGGTTACCTTTGCCCTCTAGCTAGCTAACATTAGCTAGGTCTGCTCTCAAGCTAACATTAGCATTAGCTATGTCTGCTCATACGAGTAGCCTGCAGAGCCAAATAGCTACACTTATAGTTCAGAATTAGCAGCAAATAATCATTTACCTGATAATTTATAGTTTGGCTTGAGGTATTGTACAAAAATATTTGGACAAAAATTTACAAAAATATTTTTAATTATCAAAAGTGTTTATTGTGGAAACCTGTCTGCAGACCTGAGTTAGCTTTTCATGTTTTCCGAACATTGTTCTCCTTAACATATTACTACTCTTACTAATGCAAAAAATAATAATAATTATTATTCCTAGAGAAATTGTGAAGTAGTACATCAGATGAACCATAAACACTTTAGCTTTGGTTAATGGATTCTTTGAGAAAGGAGCTTTTACAGTTGTAGGATGTCAAGTTTAATGTGTGTATTTCAAAAATCAATGCCAGGTTTTCCAAAGTGGTCCAAAAGCAGTGTGTCCAATCTACAAACCTCATTATAGTGTATAGAATGAAGGGGTGAGTTATTATAGATCAATACCATTTTTACCAAACCAAGATTTTTTTTCAGCCCTTCAATGTGCCGTATCTCATTTTCCAATCAGACCAGGGGTAGGCAAGTTCAGTCCTAGAAAGCCGCAATCCTGCAGAGTTCAGCTCCAACCCTAATCAAACACACCTGAACAAGCTAATCTTTAGGATCTAGAATTTAGGATCACTAAGGCTATAGGCAGGTGAGTTTTTTTTTAGGGTTGGAGCTAAAATCTGCGGGACTGCAGCTCTCTAGGACTGAACTTACCTCCTTCTGAATCAAACCAAAAAACGGTGAGCTACAAGTCAGGGGATCAAAGTAGTTTGCCACGGGTACCACACAGATTCTTAAACTTCAGACTTTAAAACTGATCGAGGTTGAGATCATTCCATTGTGCTCGGGAGACTTG
Source organism: Clarias laeviceps (assembly GCA_030014305.1). Lineage (NCBI taxonomy): Eukaryota > Metazoa > Chordata > Actinopteri > Siluriformes > Clariidae > Clarias > Clarias laeviceps. The sequence goes on along the minus strand of JAQMYJ010000019.1, from coordinate 15,336,436 downwards.
GATGAATTTTTATTATAAGTTTTGATAGGAGCCCCTATTCCCATATCAGAAAAAATGGGATTTTTGGGAAACGCATTAGTCGAATTCCTTAGAAAAGTAATAGCGAGCCATTCCCAGTGAGGAGGAACTGCAATAATAAGTTTTTGCCAATTCCAAATAACAACTAGAGAGTTACATTTTCTGAAGAAAATGTGAGTGGTGCTTGCCGTGGCAAAACTCGGGTCCCCCCAATATCTCTATGACAATGGGATCCAAATATGTTAAATTTTATAGTTCTACGAAATTCTTGCTCTGCTCCAGAATGTCAAAGTTGGTCTCAATGTTAAGTCTATGGAATTTTTTTGAGGTGGTTAATTGCCCCCTGTTGGGGCAAATTACTGCTCACCCCTTAGAAGAAAATGTAAGTGGTGCTTGCCGTGGCAAAAACTGTGGAGTCATGCTAGCAACATGCATAAACACTCTAGCATCATGTTAGCGACATTCTAATGATGTTGCTAGCAATATGCTAATGTACTTAGCATAATGATAGTAACATGCTAATCAGCCTAACGTCATGCTAGCAACATGCTAATTTCACTAGCATCATGCTAGCAACATGTTAATCATGTTATTAGCAAAATGCTAATGTAGTTAGCATATTGCTAGCAAAATGCTAATATACTGTAGTTAGCATCATTCTAGCAACATGCTAATATTGTTAGTATAACGCTAGCAACATGCTAATCATGTTAGCATTATGCTAACAGCATGCTAAAGATATTGCTGGGGCCCTGGCTTATGAGCATCATGATAAAAGCGAAAGACTGATTGGTTGCCTGAGTTAAATGAGCCCTCCTCCCCTGTGTCTCTACGACAATTGGATCCACAGTTAGGTCCAGTTTCAAAGTTCCTATAGAAGTTACCATTATATGTTAATTGCCCCCTGTTGGGGCATTTTCCCAGCCACCCTTTAGAAAAGTCATGTCAAGCACCCTATTCCTGAATTAACCGGTATCAAAGAAAAATTGGTATAAAAGTTGGTATCAATGTTAAGTCTAGGGGATTTATTGGAGAGGTTAATTGCCCCCTGCGGCGGCAATTTACCGCCAACCCCTTAAAAAAGTCTTAGTACCCCAATCCAGAATAAGCCGCACGATTTGACTCTTTTACGGGTGTACGACAAACGATATGGTACTAGATACGCGCCAAAGTCCGCATTACATGTCAATGGGGCAAATTTGGGCACTTGTTGTGCCCCGGGGGTAAAACAATGTTAAGTCTATGGGATGTTTTGGGAAGATTAATTGCCCCCTGTGGGGGTAATTTACTGCGCGCCCCTCAGAAACGTCTTAGCACCCCAATCCCGAATAAGCCGCACAATTTGACACCTCTTTCATGGGTCTACGACAAATGATAATGTAGTAGTTATGCGCCAAAATCTACATTATATGTCAATGGGGCAAATTTGGGCACCTTTTTTGCCCCAGGGGTAAAACTTATACCCTCTTGGGGGCTATGTTCTGACACAGGTTGCAAACCTCTTCAAATGTGGTAAATTTGACCTTTCTACAAAATTCCCTCTTTGCGCTACAATCCGTCAAAGTCGGTCTCAATGTTAAGTCATAGCACCTTATTCCTGAATAAACTGCACGATTTGACACCTCATTCATGGGTCTACGACAAACGGTGCGGGACTAGTTATGCGCCAAACTTTTGTACTGAAAAATAAAAATAATAATAAGCCTGTGAGATAATAATAGTAGTGCTTCGCTTCGCAAGTACCACTAATAACAATAGTAGGGGCACCCTGAAGGCATAAATAAAATATAGTTTTATCTGTTTTTGCTAAATTTGGTATTTGGGGAAAGAAAAGATGGGTGATACATTCAACCACAACAAGCTGAAACCTGACTTGATATCTGTAGTTCACTAAAATTGTCCTATGCCCGCCTTTTTCTTACAGCATACCTGGCTCACATTAGTACTTGTGGCACATTGTATTTCATAATTTGAACACTTCACCCTCTCCATCTATACTGTACCTCACAACATATTTTAATTTCCAACCATTTTATATACAGTATGTTCAGTGTCTATGGTTTATTAGAACAATTGGAGAGAATTTCATTGTCCTGTGTAAATACCTTTAATGTGCATATTACTCCTCTTCTTTGTATATTAAATTTATTTTGCAAGACAAAAAGTGTTAAAAATGGATGTTTGAATTCTTAGAATGTTTGCATGTCAGACTCTTTAGGGGCTGCGATCTACATCCCAGATCTACATTAGGGTTAAACATTAGGTTACTACCCAATTAAAAGAAAAAACATAAAAATTACAAATGCAGCTTTTAAGTGTGTGCATGCACACGCGTGTGTGTGTGTGTGTGTGTGTGTGTCTTTTATATTATTTATTCGATAAGACCTCGAGATGTAATGCATAATTCATCCCAAACCGCTTCATTATCAAACTATTGATAATAAGGTTTACACGCCCCATCTTATATCATGCGCTGTCATGACTGTTCTCACTTTTAAATGATATTATTTTAAATAATAATAAAAAAGAATGTCAAATTATGACTTTTTTATTTGCCCATGTAGAAACATGACCATGTTTTAGAAAAGATAAAAAAGACTTAGCACCTACCTGTACTTGAAGTCACTGTTTGCTAGGTTAAGGATCTGAAACCTTATTTGCTCTGAGATCAAAGCTCTTAGATACAGACAGTTTTGGAGTGTTTGTGCAGCAAACAGAAGCATTCACACACTACCGTGAGGAGACACACAGGCCGTGTGAGGGATACAGAGCTAAAATCTCAGAGAGCTGTTTGAGGTGAAACACAGCTTAGAGACAAGAGCAACAAAACACACTCTTAGCTGACATGCTGGGTGCACTCAGAAACGAAGCTGCACTGAAGTTCCCAATCATTTGAAACATTTTCCAAGCACTAAAATATTGGAAACTTTTGGAACCTCATCTGAAATAAAGAGGACTGAGGACTGAGTGTACCTTAGAGAATCTGTTATAACTATCAATTGCACTTAAGTCGTATTATTAAAGTTATAGTCTGATCAAATCTGACTATTTACAGTACTGTGTAAAAGTCTTGAGCCACCCCTTCTTGTATTTTTTATGTTGTCTTGAGGAATAGTTGTTCTCCAGGCCTCCTGAAGGACTTTTTGGCTCTTGTTTTTGGCAAGTTTTTGACTCTCATTTTCAGAGTTTCAGAGGAATGTTTTTTGTCACACAGTCACACCTATGAACTATTCAAGCATTACTGTAAATCAAAATCATCTAACTTAAGGCATGAACCAGTGAGGAAGAGGTACAGATGATGACATAATCAGGACAGTGATTAGTACTGTATACTGGTGATGCTGAATGTTAGATGGTTAGAACAGATGAGAGGGGAAATGAGGTTGCTGCTTAAGTTGTTACGTAAACAACCAATTTTTAAATGTTATGTTTTTGGCACTTTGAAGTTTGTCGCACAGTAACACATTTGCTCCCATTTCTTTAATTTACTCTACTTAATTTAAATAATGTAGATTTGCACAGTAATGTACATAGTGTATTATATGCACTGATTCTTACATATTATTATTTCTATTGTAACAGCTTTTTATCTGGAACTTGTATAGTAGATGCTATATACATAATCTAAGCCTAATAATAAATTGATTAAAAACCTGTTGTTATGTAACGTATAGTTTTTATTGTGATACATTTTCTTTAAGAGAGGTTTATGTGTTTATGGAAGGAGTCTCCAGTGTTTTCCACATTTGACAGAGCATGGCAAGTTTTGAGGTTTTTAGATATTGTGACAAGTTGCTTGGTTTTGTCCTTCTTAATTTAACGACAGAGGATGGAAAAGAAAGGAAGGGTAATGAAAGAATGACCGTTTAATGCTCCAGTTGCATACTATAAGTGAAAACTTGTTTTCCAGACGCTCTGTAACATTTAAAGTAAATATAAATTGAGACATATTGTTAAATACTTACATACTTTTTGGTAATTAGTCGAAATTAGTTTAACCAACCCATTTATTTCCCCAGGGATTACAAGTATAATGTAATATTATATAATATGATAATATTCCTTTGGATGACTTCTACGTTTTCTATCCGAGCTGACATGCTGTATTTTAGATAATATGTCTGGATGGAGAATTCGCTTCACATGCTTTTCAGCCATAACACTTTTACAGTCGTAGCAAGCTCAATATGTGTTCAGTGCTGCATGAATACACTGAAGAAATGTGTTCAGGCTTGCAAATGCACAGAGGTCAATGGTCATTTCATGGCTACCTTCTGTCAGAATGGTCATATTCACACAGAAGGTAACCATGAAATTTGCGTGTTGAACAAAATGTACTTCGTGCATTCCTGGATTTGTCCCCAAATGAGATATATTAACATTGTTTTAGAGGAAATATGTATGCTATTACTGTAAATCAGTAATACACAAAGCTACATTATTTCGTCTCCAAAACACACACACACACACACACACACAAAATGTTCAAAATGCCTAGCTAGGGTGTAAAATCCAGTGCAGCAGCTATTTTCCCATAATTCAATTCAATTCATTATGATTGTAAATCTCCTGGTGAAACATTGTGAATATGATGAGTGCTTTTTTAAATAAAGTTTACATTTATGTCAGTGCATTATAATAATTTACTATTTATAGTAAGTGTATAATATACTGTAGATATTTAACTCCCTTTTGTACTTTAGCACCATGAAAATGTAAATTGAGCAGTCATAACATTAAAACTATGTGGGTTGCGGGGTAGGGCCTACATGGATCAGACTTGTTTGTCTGCCACATCCCATGGATGCTCGATCGGATTGGGATCTGGGGATTTTTGAGGCTGGGTCAACCAGATGGCCGCAAAAAATGTATGGGCAAAAAAAAAAAAAAAAAAAAACCCAGTCAAATGATAGCATTGATGATGGTGTAACTACTGACATTGTCCTTTATAGGAAATGTAATACTACATATTGCTGCCAGAATACAAAACAAAACAAAACAACAACAACAACATAGAAGTGTTGAAGTGTGTATACATTTTTTTGGCCACTCTGTGTATATACTGTATACGAGGTACAGTCATAGGACTCGTATCATTGTATGAAAATATTTGCCCAATTATGTCTTGGGAAATAAGAAAATTCCTTTTTGTTTAAAAAACCCTTGGTATAATTCCGCATAATGCCTCCAGAGCATTTATCAAAATCAAAATGGCGCACCTGGTTGAAATTTTTTTAAATGCGTGCATGAATGTGGTGAGATGGAACTTTTCCTCAAGAGCCACAAAGAAGCCTTTTTCAAAGATGGTCACCAGTGTGGCACCTTAGGTGGAGGATATGTAGTGAACGACTGAGGTCAACATTCATTTTTATTACATTATTTTTTCTTAGCAATAATATTAATAACAATTTTATGACTGCCAAATTTTATATTATATTATATAATAATTTTACTATGTAAATTTCAAACTTTTTATGTAGAATTATTGCAACGTTTGAACACACTTTTGAACTTTTGAACAATTGTTTACCCCTATGGATACTTAACGATGTTGTTAAATATACTTAGTATACTTAGTATACTGTAGTAGTGTTACTGTAGGTTTCATCTGTGTAATGATTACATATCAAGCTTTTATCAACATCATACTATGTTGGCAATGTATTGCCAAACTAGTATTCGTTATTTCACGCTAGCTGTGGATCAAATTTACATAGGAATATAAAGCTTTACACATGTTTTAACCTTCTGTGATGTTTAAAACCTATTTGTACTGAAAATTGGTGGGTGATATGATTGGATCATCATTAACAGATGGTTTAGATGTGACATATTATGTACAGTACATGCTCAATAAACAGCCTTATTTTCCTGAAATTGTCTGTAATGTTGATTATCAATTTCAGTTGGTAGCTCAAATACTGTTTTGTGTGTTTCCTCTCTTTTTAGTGCACCATAATAAAATTCTCCCCAAATAATTCACTGATGTCATTTGTTATATTGTGTGTGGTACTGTAATAAAATTGAGTACAAGAAGAAGTATGTGCTTGGAATACAGAGAAAAATGCATGGTTCTGCTACTCTGTTGTACAATATCAAGAATTTCTATTAGGAAAATTAAAAATGTTAGGCCCTGTAAAGCCTCAGCACAAATTACATATTATTATATTTTATCAGTGAGCCTGTAAAAACATCAATTTGCATTATTAATGTTTATTTGAAAGTATTACATGCCTTATAAATGTCGATATGTGGAAATTTATTTTTTTGGGTTTTGTCCCTGTTATCCTAACATTGCAACATCAGATAATTTGCAACTTCTGGGACCAGCATTGCATGCATTGGCTGGCTTGCATGGGGTGTCGAATCAAATATTTTGCCTGAGGACCCCAAAGTGGTGACCAAATGGTGGCTGGACTTGAACCGCTAACCAGCAACCCAAACCCTTAACCACATGAGCCATCACATATTGCTAGATTTGGGAGGTTGGCTTTGGATGGCTCCATCAAGAATGGCATAAGTCATGTGACTTTTCCTGAACTGTTATAAGCCTCAGAACATAGTAGCGTTAAAGATTCACTGGCGAATTCAACATGGACTTTAATTTTAGAAGTAACATCAGTAACATCAATTGACTAAAGCATTATTACATGTTTGATTTCTGCCTTAGAGTTGTTGGGTTGTTGTTCAGTGTTGTAATGTTTTCCTTAATATTGTTTCCATCTTGAATGCCCTGGTGCTCATCTGGCATGCCCAATTATCCTTTCAACAATTTCTGATATTGTTGCAACCCTATCTGTAATTGAACCAGATGGAAAATGCTTTATAGTAGTTGCTTATAATGATCACATATTGTATTATAGTATTTTGTTGGTTTAACACGCTATATGTTTTTATTGGGTCATTTTTCATTCAATGAATTAAAATGCTAGTACAATATATAAAACCACCTTAAGCTAGAAAGATTACAAGCAAATAGATAAGACTTTTACCCTTATTAGTGATCCATGTTGAGAATCAGAAAGCATTTTCTAACTTAGGGCTGAGTTATGCATCTTACAGTATGTTGGACTCCCTACTGTTAATAAGGGAACAATTTAGATTTATTGCTTTATTCAGCAAAGTGCATTTACATATTATTTACTATTATTGGAATTTCAGCAAAAATATTTCCTATTTCATAAATATTTTTCAGTTCTTTGGGCTCCACCATTGAGAGACTGTGTGTATTACCCACTGTGCTCACAACATGATATTTTTCACATTTAGAAATAGTGAATTAATGGTAAAATGATTGAGTAATAGCATGAATTATGTTTAACTGCATAATGTGCAACATACAGCTAGGAGCACGTGTATAAATAATGAAAGCTAAAATAATAAATCAAAACCATGAATCAACAAACGTGATATACAAATCATAAAATACAAATCTGCAAGTTTTAATGTAATAATCAAACAAACCTAATACATTTCCCACAAATGTAACATCAACTGCTATTAAGTTTGAGGGACATTTTTTGTGGGATTAAAACATTAAAATTTAAGATTTTGGTTATGATTGTTTTTTGGGAAATGTAATATATATTTGTGGGATTATTACACTAAAATCTTTAGATTTATATAACATCTGTGGTTTCAACATTATTATGTTTGTGGAAAATGTATTAGATTTGAAAGATTTTTACATTAAAAGCTGCTGGTTTGTATTACAGTTGTAGTTTATTTTGTTGGCAGGTGTTACAAACACATTATGCCTTTATTCATTTATCATTATATCTTTTCATAAATTATTTACTATTTAAAATGACATGCAATATATTAAAAAAAGTGCTGAATCAAGAGCTACTCCCTATCTTTAAATGTTTTTGTCCTAAAGGGGGTCTATTATGCAAAATTCATGTTTTACTCTTTTTTTAATTTTTTTTTTATTCAGATGGGTGTCCCCCTCAAAAAAGATGTTCCCCATGTGACCTCATATAAGGAGATAACCATCCCCAGCTTGTTGCTCATCTCTGCTGTTCTTTTTTGGGATGTGGCTCAGCAGTAACCCATTTACATAAACATTGAAACAACATTTTCTGAAGGGGAGTGAAACAGAAACAGTTTAAGATAGAGTTTGAAAAAAAAAAAAAGCATTATCTGAGACCTATTTCAGCTGGAGCATTAAGACACACTTTGGAGGAGTTCTAAGACCTATCTTAAGAGTAAAATATGAGACCTTTAAAGGTGTTTAAAAGTGACCTCAGAAAATCAACTTTATTAGAATTGTGTATAATTTTATGTATGTAAGACAAATAGTGATAAATGGTGTCTAAATGACATAATGTTGTATGAGAAATATAATTTGTTATAATTATAGCAGCCTATTCATCACTGTTGGACTGGTCCCTCTGGTGTGGACCTGAATGTACAGCTGCATAGTGTTTAGACTTTCATTTTAGCAGCTAGGTAACATTTTGGATTAAACATTCACCCACAGAAAACCCCAGACAAACCCTGACAGTTTTACATCATTTGTCAAAAAATATGTTCAATGTTTTATGTTGGGAGTGTTTTCCAAAGTGACTAAGAACCAGGAGCAAAATCGGTCAGTTATATAAACTCTACAAATAAATGTCATAAAGATCCACACAGATAACAGGGTCGTTGTACACAAGCCTGGATTTTATGATTTGTTATTGTCTGAATGGTGAAGTATGGAAGTTATTAAGGCAGGAATAGGAATGTAGAAAACCATAATGGTTGTTTTTTCTTGGAGAGGAAATATGTTTCTGCGCTGTAAAAATGAAGAATACTTGGGGCTCCCCGTGGGGTTCCTCACTTTACTTCACTGGCAGGAACCTAGAGACTCGCTCTCGGAGGAATCTTACACTTCTTACACTTCTTATTTTTTTCTTTTTGAGTGGAAACCATCAAATCTTTGGTGCTGAGATAATAATCATAAACTGTAAATATGTCTGAGTCTCATTTACTTTGACATCCGCTTGGCTACATAGCAAACATTATCAAGTAAGCTAACATTTTAAATAGTATATACAGTATGTGTGGTGGTCTGGGAAAACCCATTGGATGTCACCGGGGTTAAACTCTGGTAACCATCTAATCTCTACATCAAGAAAATGTAAATATACTAAAACAAAGTATGAATTTTTCAATAGATTATTTTTCAAATTTAACCTAGCGGTGATGTACAAATCGTTGAAGTGAGTGTGGCTTCTATTGTTGAGTGGGATCTACTTACTGTTAAAAATGTAACTAATAATTTTATACAGTAAGGATGTATTAAAGAGTGCTGTTTAAATATGAGAAATTAAAAGTACTTAGGCTTCAAATGAAAGGAATCAGAAGATTAGGAACTGTTCCTTTATGATGGAATGCCTGAAAAATTTCCATAAGTTGTGCATGCGTAGGAAAATTCCTGACATCCGAAGTAACTGGAACTATTAAATGTAGGCTTGAAAATTCCGTCGCTGTACTGGTGCTAATGTCTCTCAGCTCATCCATAAACTGCATTAAAATTCTGGTTAAATGAAAGTGGTCACTAGGGAACTTTTAGGCATTTGGATTAGGCTACTTGAGGACTCAATGAAACCCATGCATGATGGAACCCAGCTCCACTCTGTCATTCCTAAGATCCCCCATTAACACCACTATTTAATAGGATATTTTGACCAATCATAAATCTCCTGTTAGTTTTTTTAAGTGCGTATTAACTGTGGAATTAATAAGTTTTTATATTTGTCTCTAAAAAAAACAAAACAGATGACAAATTTTTACAGTGAATAGAACATATCCTGGATTTTGAATAATGACCAGACGTGCATTTTAAAGTCATAAAAGTGCCCTGAGTTTGTCCAGAAATCATCAAATGACGTACTACAGCATTTTAAGATGATGTCAGAGAGATCTGTGCCAAAGAACAGAGGATTATGTAATAAATCGCATAAATCTTAAAAACGACTGTTTCTCACTTCAGTATAAAAGAACCAGTGTGAAATTTCATATATATATATATATATATAAATATAAACACTGGGGTTGGACAATGAAATCGAAACGCCTGGTTTTAGACCACAATAATTCATTAGTATGGTGTAGGGCCTTCTTTTGCGGCCAATACAGCATCAATTTCGTCTTGGGAATGACAGATACAAGTCCTGCACAGGGGGCAGAGGGATGCTGGTGGAGGAAAACATTTCCTGACTCTCTCCTCCAAAACACCCCAAAGTGGTCAATAATATTTAGATCTGGTGACTGTGCAGGCCATGGTAGATGTTCAACGTCACTTTCATGTTCATCAAACCACTCTGTCACCAGTCTTGTGTGTATTGGTGCATTACCATCCTGATACATGGCACCGCCTTCAGGGTACAATGTTTGAACCACTGGGTGCACCTAGCACAAGTATTGGGCCTAGGAAATGCCATGATATTGCAACCCAAAACATCAGTGATTCACCTCCATGCTTCACTCTGGACATGCAACAGTCCTAGTGGTACGCTTCTTTGGGGCTTCTCAACATTGTAACTCTCCTGGGTGTGGGACAGACAGTGAAGGTGGACTCATCAGGGAACAATACATGTTTCACATTGTTCACAGCCCAAGATGCTGGCACCATTGAAACCAACGTTTGGCATTGGCATGAGTGATCAAAGGTTTGGCCATAGCAGCCCGGCCATGTACAGTGCATTGACCCTGTGGAGCTCCCGACGAACAGTTTTGATGGAAACAGGAGAGTTGAGGTGCACATTTAATTCTGCAGCTGTCGGTTTATGTTTTTTTTGGATACAATCCGGGTTAGCACCTGGACATCCCTTTCAGACAGCTTCCTCTTGCGTCCACAGTTACGCCTGTTGGATGTGGTTCGTCCTTCTTGGTGGTATGCTGACATTACCCTGGATACTGTGGCTCTTAAAACATCACAAAGACTTGCTGGCTTGGTCATAGATGTGCCGGCGAGACGCGCACCAACAATTTGTCGTCTTTTGAACTCTGATATGTGACCCATAATGTTGTGTGCATTGCAATATTTTAAGCAAAACTGTGCTATTACTCTGCTAATTAAACCTTCACACTCTGCTCTTACTGGTGGAATGTGCAATCAATATATATTATTATATATACAAAAGTAAGTACAACTCTCACATTTCAGCAACCACTTCATAGTTATATGTTATCAAGGGACAATACTATAGAATGAAACTCTATATTTTAGAGTCATCAATGTGCAGCTTGTATAACAGTACAGATTTACTGTCTTTTGAAAATAACTCAACCATTATTGTCAGAATAGCTGTCAATGAAAATGAGTACACCCTAAGTGAACATGTCAAAACTGTGTCCAAAGTGTCAATATTTTGTGTGAGCACTATTGTTATCTAGCATGGCCTTAATCCGCCTGAGCGTGGAATTCACCAGAGCTGCACATGTTCTTGCCTGGATCCTCTTCCACTCCTCCATAATGAAATCACAGAGCTGCTGGATGTTAAACACATAGTGCTTCCCCACCTTCCGCCCCACAGGTGCTCAATAGAGTTCAGGTCTGGAGACATACTGTACTTGGCCACTGATGAATATGATGAATAGGATATGTGACTTTGCATGGTTAAAGTTGTACAGCTGTTATCACTTAGGGTGTATTCACTTTTGTTGCCAGCTATTTTGACAATAATGACTGAATGTTGAGTTATCTAAATCTATACTGTTATACAAGCAGCACATTGACTACTCTAAAATATATCCAAGCTTAATTTCTATAGTATTGTCCTTCGAGAATATACTAAAATGTTTGCTGAAATTAGTGGGGTGTACTGTACTCACTTTTGTGAGTGGGTGTATACTGTATATACAGTATATATACATAAATATATATAAGTGCTAGTAAATCTATGTAATTAGATGGCATAGATTCAACAAGGTGCTGGAAACATTCCTTTGACATTTTGGTCCATATCGACCTGATAGCATCATACTTTACGTTTGCTGCAGATTTGTCAGCTGCTCATACAGGATGTGAATCTCTTGTTCCAACACATCCCAAAGGTGCTCTATTGGATTGACATCTGATGACTGTTGAGGCCATTTGAGTACAGTGAACTCGCTGTCATGTTCAAGAAACCAGTTTGAGATAATTTTAACTTCTACCACCTGTGGAATGGTTAGGGTTATATGGAAGTAGAACAGTGCCAAAACTCCTCAAAGCAAAACAGCATTTCCCGCGAAGTAAACTGCACAGGGAGCAGGGAGCACACTTTAAAGTGCACTGTGACATGGACCCCAGAAATCGGCAATCCATTGCTCTTCCTTTTTTTCTACCTGAATTTGTCGACTGAATTTGAAGACTCGCATTTTGTCAACCTGAATTTTAATACCTGAATTTTTTCAACCTGAATTTTAATACTTGATTTTTTTTGTGAGGCTGAAAAATAATGGAGATTGTATTTTTAACAATTGAATATATTTTTGAACAGCAATTTAGTAAGGTGAATATTTTTGCATTGAATTTTAAGTGCTTGAATTACATTTTCAGTTGAAATATACAACCACGATAAATTGAAGTGTCTAATATTTCAAGCATTATAAATGCTGTAACAATTTTTTCATTCAGATCAAATTTCAAAGCAGAAAAATTCAAACTGCTTTTTTGTGACAAGTGTTTTTTTCAGTTCATGTGATTCAGTATGCTGTTTTGCTTTGAGGAATTTTGGCACTGTTATACTTCCATAGGCTTAGCAGCAATACTCAGGTAGCCTGTGACATTTAAACAATGCTAAGTTAGTACTAAGGGTCTCTCTTGCTTTCATGTTTTTATGCAAAATTCTAAGTCTCTAAATATCTAAATTGTTACAGCAAAAATCAAGACTCATTAAACCAGCCACTGATTTTCCAGTCTTCTCTTGTCTAATTTTGGTGAGCCCATGTAAATTCTAGCCTCAGTCTTCTGTTCTTGGCTGATAGAAGTCGCCCCTGTTGTGATCTTCTGCTGCTGTAGCCCATCTGCTTCAAGGTTTGATGTGATGATCAGCATACAGAGATGCTGTTTGACATACCTTGATTGTAACAAGATGGTATTTGATGGTATTTACTGTTGCTTTTCTATCACCTCGAACCAATCTGAACATTCTCCTCTGACCTCTGGCATCAACAGGGAATACAGTGCTCAGACAGCTGCTACTCACAAGATATTTTCTCTTTTTCAGTCCAAAGCCTAGCGATGGTTGTATGTGAATATCCCAGTGGGTCAGCAGTTTCAGAAATCCTCAGACCAGCCTGTCTGGCATCAACAAACATGCCACGTTCAAAGTTCAAAGTCACTTAAATGACTTTTCTTTCCCATTATAATAGACGGGTTAAACTTTACCATGTCTACATTCCTAAATGCATTGGGTTGGTGCTATGTGATTGGCTGATTGGACATTTGTCTTAATGAGCAATTGAACAGGATATATACACAAGCCAATCATAGTAGTTAAGATATTACTAGTCATTAACTATAAACATGGCATAGGTTTATAGCAAGCCATAAACATGTGCTGCATAGCTCAAGTACCAAACTAAATAAAAGATCAGGCACAAGTTGTGGTTAATTCATGTAGGAGGGTCAGATGGAAACACCTACACAAAAAGGCCATATAGTGATTAGCGGCTCCTCTGAGACTCCAGCTGGTTTTCTCATTGAGAATAGTGATGCCGGCAGTGCACCCCCGCAGGCTGACACCGAGCCTCATAGGTAAACATCAGTGTTTCCCATTAAAGCATTCACCATGGTTACTTGTTTTAGATATTCTGTGGTGAACATTATGGGTGCTCAGGGTGCACTAGTTACAACGGGCAGATATATGTGGCAACCCAAAAAAGGAATAATGCATGGTTCTGTACATTGTAGAAACCATGAAATGGCTTCTTATAGCTGACATTCTTCACTGGTGGTCTGTCACAAAGCAAACAGTTTAAAAATTTTAAAATATCCCGCTGATGATTTTTTTTGGGGTTGGAATCGTCTAATCCAACTTGTCTAATGGCATATTAGCCAAGTCAAATATACCTTGATGCAGTTTATTTCACATTAATGAACTTAAAACATTCTTTATTTACCCAGATGGAAAATGAGGCCACTGTGTCAAATGGGAAAATTGATTCAAGACTAAAGCACTGGCCAGAACATTATTATTCTGAGATGAAGGAGGAGGGTGAGGTTAATATTGGAAGGGGTCAGTTAATATTGGAAAGTTCAGAACAATTGTCAATCTTTCCACACTTAAATGTTGATTATCTCGTCAGACACCCTTATTGAGGGAAAATAAAAGACTGCTCTATTTGAGTTATTTTTGATATAATAGCTCATACCTGGGCAGTACCGAAGTTGGTGATGTGTTGATAATGTTTTGTCATTGGACCAGATGGCATCTGGGGTTATTCCAACACCTCTGCGTGACTACACCAATTATTTAGTATTCACACTGTGAGGTGCTGATTAACAAATATTCACATTAGCGAACATACGACCTTAGCGGATGTCCAGGTCTGACAGTGAAAGTGAAGATTGAAAGAATGACAGGAATGTTGTTTTGTGGGTTTAAAAGCACATTTCTTTTCAGCTCGTTTTACGTCATTACCACCCACAGTTTTCCTCCACATATGGACGAGTAACAGGGGTACGTTTCCTTGCCTGGCTCTTGATGACAAGGGTCAATTCACTTGTGCCCTCTTTGTTGAAAGCACATGGTCAAAAACACAATATTATCCCCCCATTTGATTGTTTTTTTCTTATCCAGATCGACATGGTTGAACATGACCGCAGGAATAAAAATAAAAAAGATAATTTTTGTACAGTTTCTCCTAAATGTGATACAAGGTCTAAATGTGAGATGTAATGGTCAGACAAAGACTGGAAGAAAGGATTCCTCACTGATGCTCTGGCAAGCAAAGCATTACCTCTGTCGACCCCAATCTCAGGAGAAATGTGCTTGACGCCGAGAAGTCAGGGCGGCGGAATGGAGTCAATCAGTGCTTTTGACGATGGAGAATGGACAAGTGACTCTTTTGTTTCCACTGTGATTACTGTGGTCTTTAACTTCTTTGTGTTTTGCCTTAAGGGTTTTAATTTTACGCTGGAGCCAGGACCGTATCCTTGGTCTGCCTTGACCTGAGAAATGTCCTTGTAGACAGCCTGGTTTCTGTAGCTAACCTTCTGTTTTTCTTAATGCGAAAACTGATAATACAATTTGTTTAATATGCTCTGATTATCAACAATAAGGTCTATCTATCTATCTATCTATCTATTGCTTTGGAGCATTTCTCGAATCAGTCTTAATATTTGCATAACAGTTAGTGCATTCTTAAAACAATTAGTACAAACAGCACAACACATTGGATTTC
>JAQMYJ010000019.1:15283314-15307029 GCA_030014305.1 Clarias laeviceps | reverse complement strand
ATCAAATGACGTCACCTGACCAAGGTTATATATGCCAAAATTTTTGGCGTGTTTGACACACATGCTTCAACAACCGGTCGGGCAAAGAGTGTTCCCATAGCATTTTCACGCAGCATCTCATTCCCGCTTTTTCAGGGAACAGGATTACAGCTAAGTAACCCGAAACGTTTGGTCCATTTGTTAATTGAACTTTCACAACTCAAATTAAACCTGGAGGCGTAGAAGAAGAAAGGTGGAAATGTGATGCGATGCTAACAGTTGGACAGATTAAAGCTGCTGTGGTTTTCATCACTGTGGCAAGTTTCTGGGAATTTGTACATCAGGCAAAGTCTTGATGCAGAAGCATAAATCAGCCTTAAGTCATGTATCACTCTGATTTGCTGAATCTGTCCTGGGAAAAGCAAAACTTTTAACGATCTTTAAAAACATAATGGTTTGTTTAGGTGGTAACAGCTGAAGCCATAAACTTGTCCCATAAAAGCTGCCTGTTACAAATTTCTACAGACAGTAATCTTGGAAAGGCAAAACACATTATTACAGCTTTAAATGGGTCTAGGACTAGAATTAAGCATAAAGTCAAATGTGCTGTTTATTGGTTTTATGATATACAGCCATTTATATGACATTAATGTGTATCTGATCCACTATTTTGAATTGTTTAGTTCCTAGAGCACTTACATTTAGGATAACTGTGTGTATCACCTTGTTCATCTGTGCTACATAAAATTACCCTTCTTAGTTCAAAACTATATATATATGTTTTAACTATATATAATTATCTATATATAAATATATATTTATTTTTTTGTATCTTCGTCATACTTAAATGATTGGGATCATTAAACTAACTTTAAGATTACAAAAAAATAACCTGAGTAAGTAAAATATGTAGTTTTTAAAATATTGATTTAATTTATTAAGGGACAAAAGCTGTTCAAGATAAAAGTTTAACATTTGGAAGGTGTGCATCCCATTACATCTAGGGTAAAAATAAAACAGAGTTTCATAAAAAGAACATCATAACAACAGTCAAACATGATGGTGGTTGTGTGATGGTCTGGGGCTCCTTTATACCTTCAGAAATTGGATGACTTGCTATAACTGATGGAACTAGGAATTTTGCGGTCTGTTCAGGCATCAGTTTGTGACCTCAAGTTCAAGTGCACTTGGTTTATGCAGCAGAACAATAACCCAAAACACACCAGTAAGTTTACCTCTGAATGGCTCAAAAAAACAACAACCTAAATTAAGGTTTTCAGTGCCCGAGTCAAAGTCCGGACAAATCCTATTGAGATGAACTTAAACAGGCTGTTCATGCTTGAAAACCCTCCATTGTGACTGAATTACAACAATTCTGCATAGAAGAGTGGGCCAAAATTCCTCCACAACGATGTGAAAGACTTACTGGCAGTTATCGCAAAAGCTTGATTGCAGTTGTTGCTGCCAAGGGTGGCACAACCAGTTATTAGGTTTCGGGACCAATTACTTTTTCACATAAGGCCAGGTAGGTTCGGACAGCCTTTTTCCCTTAATAAATGAAATCATCATTTAAAAAGTGCATTTTGTCTTTACTCTGGTGTAATATTATAATTAGTTTAATGATCTCAAACATTTAAGTGGAACAAATATGCAAAAAAATCAAGAAGGATCAACTATTTTTTTCACAGCAGTGTGTGTGTGTTTATAAGAGAGAGAGAGACAGAGAAACAGAGAGAGAGAGAGAGAGCAAAAGAGAGAGAGAGTAAGAAAGAGCATTAGGTATGCTAACAGTCACATAATGTTGTGTCATTTGGCTGCTCCTGGCAAGGGGTCGCCACAGCGGAATATCCAGTCCGCACAACAACTTGGCACAGGTTTTCCGCCGGATGCCCTTCCTGACGCAACCCTCCCATTTATCCGGGCTTGGGACCGGCACTGCGTCCAGTGGCTGGGGGGTTTGGGCACTGAGAGTGGGGATAGTCATCATCCAAACATACCAGTTGACCATACAACTCTAAGTCCGTGAGCCACCCAAATTTGCATCTTTGCCTTAGACAAATCTATTTAAAAAAAGGCTTGGTTAAATACATAAGTTTTAAGCCTAGACTTAAACAATGACACTGTTAATGCGTCCAATACATTAATTGGAAAGTTAGTCCATAGCATTGGGGCTTTGTAAGAAAAAGTTAAGCCCCCTGCTGTTTTCATAATACAAGGTACCAACAAGCAGCTTGCATTCTTTGATCGAAGTCGGTGTTAAACACTAGCAGTTACTTAATAAACAAAATATTTGGCTATATTGCATCTGAAATATTCCTTAATATTATTTTTGGTTTATAGAACTGTTGTATGTATGAAAGCAATATTGCACTCACAACTGTGCAGTTTTCAATCAGGCTTAATCAGAGACTGGAGAACCTGGACAGTTCTCAAAATAATCATTTTAATACAGTAAATTATATATCTTGGCATTTATAAATGGTCCCTTGCAGGATGTTGAATTCATAGGTTCAGAGTGGCTGCTTAACAAGTATAAACTTTTGACAATGAAGGAAGACTATGTTCTCATTTCAGAGACAGTATTACCTTGGGAAAACGACTACAACCACAGCATACCATAGTTAAAGTAAGTTTAAAGACATCTACTAAGGTAACAGTACAGCTAGACTGTACAGCTGCTTGATGCAAAATACAGTGAGAGCATTGATTTCCAGAAAAATAGTACAGGAAATAATTTTTTGCAAGTCATAATTTTTAAAAGAGGAGTTTTGGCTAAAGAAGAATCAGCAACCACATCTGTTACATCAATAATTATGTAAATGAGTTGCCAATCTCCTGATAGAAACCACAGTATTTTACTTCCATGAACTATTCCTGTTTACTTCCCTGCCATATCTAATCTTTACATTCACCTGTTCCTTAACAGCATGCAAAAACTATTTCTGAGAAATAAAGAATTAATGATGATGCAGTTGGTAAATATTTATTCTTTATTATTTGGGGTCTAGCTAGCTAACACAGCTATTCTTACAACCCAAATTCTGGAAAAGTTGTGACATTTTTTTTATTTGAATAAAATAAAAACTAAAAGACTTTTAAATCACATGTGCCAATATTTTTGGATTGGCCTGCCTGCAAGCCAGATCCTTCACCTATAGAGAACATTTGGCGCATCATTAAACAAAAAATACGTCAAAGACAAACTCTTCAGCAGCTGGAAACAAATATCAGGCAAGAATAGAACCAAATTTCAACAACAAACTCTAGAAACTTAATGCCCAGACATCTTCAAACTATTTTGAAAAGAAGAGGAGATGCTAAACCATGGTAAACATTTCCCCATCCAAACTTTTTTGAGACCTGTAGCAGACATCAAATTTCAAATGAGCTCATTTTGTATATAAAAGTGTTACATTTCTCCATTTAACCATTTATGTTCTCTATGTTCTACTGTGAATGAAATATTGGCTCGTGTGGTATTAAAGTCTTTAGTTTTCGTTTTATTCAAATTTAAAAAACAACCCAACTTTTCCGGAATTCGGGTTGTAGTATTTTGTGAACCTCTGTTGTTTAACTATAGGGACCGTAGAGGCCAATGGTGACCATTGTATTTATTTACATTTTAAAATTTTTAAAATACACTGCTCAGACAAAAACAGTCGCAAACTGATATTTTCTTGGACCGCATTTTGCTCTGATTAAGGTTGTGGCAATGTTGCAATAAATGCTCTTCTGGAACTGAGTGTCTTCTGAATCTTTGGACATCTGAAACCAAGAGTAGCGTGTACTAGAACTATGGGGAGCCATGTGCATGCAGAAAGGAAAGGAAAGGAAGGGCTCATAGTACCAAACTACACCACATCATCAGTTAAACATGTTGGAAGCAGGGTTATGGCATTAGCATACAGTATATGGCTACTAGTGGAACTGGGTCACCAGCGTTTACTGATGACGGGACTGCTGATAAAAGTAGCAAAAAAGTACTGTAGCAATATGAATTCTATGAAGTGTTTCTACTCAGATTTAGTCAAATGCTTCACAACTGTTAGAATGGTACAGATGGACAATAACACAAAACACGCAGTGACAGCAGCCCAACAGCTTTTGAAGACAAAACTGAAGACAGAAGGACCCACAAACAAGCAGCAACTGAAGGACGCTGGGGGAAAGGATTGGCAAAGTAGGTCAAGGGAAAAAAAACACACAGCAATTGGTTGTGTCCATGGGTTCCAGATTTCAGTCAATCATTTACTGCAAAAGATTTGCTTCCATGGACAGTATTACAAATAATTTCCAAATTTATAATTAAATATTTTTAGTTTGTCTAATTACTATTGAGGCTGTAGAAATGGAAAGACTATGTAAAAAAAAAAAAAATTAATGCCTAACAGGGTAATGCAGTAATTTTGTCGAATTACTTAAATTAAAGCCGGAAATCTATGTCAATCACATTTAAATTGCTTTATTTCAGCTAGTCTACTTATGGACCTGACTGTTGTAATTGTCAGCACTAGTGAATACTTATAATTTTGTAATTCTGTACATTTTGCTTGCCATCATTTACTCCTAATAGCTGTGCCAGCCTCTGCATTATAGTACAGCAACCACACTGGAATTAAACTTCCCTCCATTTTACAATGAATTCTTTCTTTTCAAAATTGCAGTGTCAATTACCAGCTGGAACCATTTCCTGTTTGCCTGGAGGCAAGCTATGATTTGATGTGGTGTCACTAATGAAATACAATAGGTGAACATATATACATGCAAGATGGAGGACATGAAAATGAATGACCTTATTGTCCGGTGTAAAGCTGAATGTCTGGCTACCCTACGATTCATCCACAATAAAGCCATGTGACATGAACACTTTATGATAGTAATTGTTCATTAGACTAGCCTGGTTTTTCCGAGTTAACTACCAACACCTATTCCCTATGTTTTTAGTACTTAACAGCTTTGCCTAAAAATCAGAACAGAATAGCAGAATAACTGAATGAAGAGAGGCACACCAATTCTCTTAATATAAAAACAGGCAGGCAATGGACAAAATCAGAAAAAACAGGAGATTTATTAAATAGATAAGAAGACTCAGAACCAGTAACTTGGAACAATGAAATACTGGAATGGTGAATGTAGAACTCAATACACAGACCTTTGAACTCTGAACATGGAACTTAGATCTCAAGATGCTGGAATACTGAACAAAACTCAGAACTTTAAATTCATAACATGGAACTTATAAGTAGAAATTTAGAACTCAGAACTCTGACTAGTAGACTTTTAATGACGTTTTTATATAATTTATAATATAAAACATTTAACATTAAAGTCTGAGTACTAAACCCTAACCATTGAATTTGGAACTTAATAACTAGAAAGTTCAAACACTGAATATGAATATAAAATCAAAACAAAACTTGCATGAAAACAAAACGTTGTGAATTCAGATGTCAACATTTTTGATTGGCTTGAACTGGAGACAGAGTGTTAATTTACTGTGGATCATTCTTCCAAAGAAATTTGTGAAAAATGTGGAATCAGGAAGCTTGGACTTCAGATTCAAAGGAATGGACAAAGGAATTCAGAACTTAAACACTTACAAACTTCAAGATAAAAAAATAAACTTAAGGTGTATTAAAGGTCATTCCCATATTTTACTATTTCTTTAACAAGTTAACACAAGTTTCAGAGGTCCCCCAAAGTGTGGCTGTTAAGGCAGCAACAAAAACGTCCCTCAGTCATGCATTGTTTTTTATATCTGTCTATTTCACTCCTCCTCCAAACATATAATTTTACTGGCTATGTACAGTAAATGAGCTAGTGCTGAGCCCCACCAGAAAACAGCAGAGATGGGACAGGATATCTTCTTATGTGAGATCACAATAGGGGAAAAATCTCCTGGCCAGTACAAAAATGGAAAAATCTCAATCTCAATGATCTCAATATCTAAAAGAAAAAAAAAAAATTAAAATAAATTGCATAATAGATGCCCTTTAATACATAGACTGGATTCAGACAGCAAGGTGGGTGGGGGTGGGGAAGGTTGTGGGCAAATGTCTGAGAGCTAAGTTTAGATGTAGAAAGCATTTTCATGTTTGCTTGTATACATCAGAAGCTCTTGTGAAATGTCTGAGTGTAGATGCAAAGCTCACCAGATTCCCTCTCTAATATGCCATCAAAGATCTCCAGAAATGTGCTATATACTGAGTGAGAATATGTTGGCTGGAAAGGAATGTCACATGTTAGAAATAGAAACAGCACTGTGTGTGTGCGCACGCGCGCGTGTGTGTGTTTATGGCAAGGGATTTGTACTGTAAAAGCCAGCTAGTTATGTAATTCCTATAACATTTTCATGTCCTATTTAATGTTTTGTTTTAAATGGCAATATTCTTATGTAATAAGTGAGTCAAACCAGAGCTTTTTTATTTATTATTATTATTTTTTTAGCAGAACAGGTTTTTGAAAGTAAAAACTTCCTAAATCTACACTGATGCACTTACCCCAGCATTTCACTAGTGCTTGAATACCATCAAGGTAGAAAGTTTTTTTCAGCCGAAACAATGATTGGACTGCCTGTTTCCGGCCTCCCAGGAATTCCTTTAATGGTCCTAATATCATGGAAATGTCTTGGAGTGACGTCAGGACTGTACGGCAATGGGGCAAAAACTCCCAGCTGAGTTCCTATAATACGCAAATGGTGTTTGTGAGTGATTGTGTGTACAGTTGGCGACAATTTATCCATCACTTTTTAAGGATCGGGTGTTCCACTTGCTGAATGTTCACGGAAATGACTGCAGTGCGCTTCCCACTACCTTGTCCATGATTTATGAATGCACAGCTTTCTTTAAAACTTTCTTTAAAGATTTTTTTTTTTTAATGCACCATTCTAATCAAAGAATTAAAAAAAATATCAGTTCCACAACATTTGTTATGTTACATATTGGGCACAATTAGCAACCACAATTGTGGCTCACATATCTGGGTATTTGAAAATATGCCCATATAAGATGACCCACCAAGATGGTTAATTAATTAATTCAAAGTTAACCAAAGCTTAATTCAATTCAACCTGTCATTTAGGATATCGTGTTATAGGATTGCAGGATTTCTTTGAATTTCTTTTAAAAAGTGGGATTCCTCACCATGCACTGAGGCAGCGATGAGAAACAGGCTTTTGTGGCTCAGTGTTTGCGCTCCGTTCAAGGGCTTTGCTTTATTATGTGCACTTAACAAAGCTCAAGTACAAAATCTCAAAAGTGAAAAAGTAATAAAGACCCCCTGTTAAGTGCTTGAAGTCATGTATCCAGACAACATAGTGGGAAAACATGTGAAGTGGATACAAGCTGGACTGGTAAACCATATGTACTAACATTAGCTTGTAAAAATTGGTCTAGAAAAGTGTTAGAAATTGGGAAGCCTTAGTTGTCCTTCCATTGGTCTCACCCAGGTACTATGTGGAATCTTATAGTAAAATTTTCCTGTTAGAAAGTTTCTTGGAAGTTGAACACTTCTTCTTTTTTATTTAAATGAAGCATCTAAGCGTTGTGATCATTGAGAAGCATTGTGAATGCCATGAATCTGGCTTTGAGACTGAGCTAAACTTTTTACATTGCACTGTAAAACATACAAAATTTGTGCATTAATCTTATCCTCGAGAGAAGCAGCCAAAAACTACAGAGGTCAGTCACAGCATTTCTTTTGGCTCTATGGCCAGTGACAACAAATAAATAAGTAACCTCAGCTTTATTTTTATTTTTCTCAGTCTCACACTGACTGTCTTCAATATGATAAAGCATAAGAGGGGCAGGAAGGGGGCAGGACAGGAGACAGAACAGAGAATTGAAATGTAGTTGAAAGAAAGGATCCGATTAGATTCTTAACTCTGTGAATAAGCGAAAAATATATAATTGTATAAATTTCATATTTATTCCAATATACGAAAATTGTAATTAAAATAATCTGCTTTGTGACAATGACTATTGTTAAAAGCACTATGTAAATAAAACTGAATTGAATTAAATTCATGGCTTGTGTCACAAGTGAAATTTCCTGAGAGCATCCATAGCTCATGAGAGAACAAAAACAAGTTCTCAAAACGGAATCTCCGAACATGACACCTGCCCCAATTTCTTATGAGTTTTTGGGCATGAAAAACTCATTTCTGCTCACATTTGATGTTTTCTTTTCTTAAGATAACTCTTAAGTGATTTTCCTAGACAAGCTGCTCTCAGCCAAGAGAGAAAAAGAGAAACCGAATCCTTCGGGTGGAGATCACAGCTGTGAATTTGGGACTGATGGACGTTTCTGTTCGTCTCTTTGTGCTGGAGAGAAAGGAAAATTACGACTGCGCTCCAAGTAAATCAATTTTCTGTCTGTATATTTTACAACAGGGCTGAACTCTCTGACTCGGCTTTTTAATCCAGGGGTGATCGTGAATTTCTTTGCATGTCAATATGTGACCTGATAGGTTGCCTACCATGGAAAATTGAAATAAAATCGACAATGGCTGTGCAGCATTGCTTTAAAATGTCTTAAACATCTCAAATCCCAGTTTTAAAATTCAGGCTTCAAGAATTTTGCATATTACTAGATTTAGACATGCATGTAGCTCTTGTACTCTAAATGATTGACATGCAGTAGCAGAACACAGCAAATGCAAAAATATCAATTTCACATATGCACTTTTGAACACACTGATTAGGCTTGAAGGGAAATGAACTGAAACAGTGAACTGAATAACACTAATTATGAATTACTTAATAGTAAACTTGTGATAGGATCATGGACACCCAAGCCTGTATGTATGCCTGCAGGGATCTTCTATAATCCCACAGAAACACCAAAGTAGAACAAATTGCTGAAAAAAAATGCTGGTCACAGTAGAAAGACACCAGAACAGACATCAGATCGAGCATCCATGGAATGTGCCGAGAAACAAGCCTGATGCATGGATGCCCTTGGCTGATCGGTGTACCAGAACAAAAGATTGCATGCTTCGTAGAAATTCAAATGTAGATACAAACAGAATTTTATTTGTTTTTTTGACACAAAGTTTGCCAGATTACCATATTCACATGGCATCTGGTTGACATGAGGTGTGCATTGCAAGTGAGAAACTGTAGGTTGGAAGAAAAAGGAAATAAACAGGAATATACATACATGAACTTGCAGGTCATGACCAGAGTTTAGATGTAAAGTGTTTGTTGACATTGATTTTGTTCATCCTTAATATGGATGTACTGTATGGTCATGGTTGTACTGCTTTTATTAAGGCCACTATTTGTATTTATTTTATGATAATAGGATTAATTGTAATACAAATATTGCGGACAGCTACTCTATATAGAAAAAAGTATTTGGCAAAACCTGCAATGACATTAATGTGGAGTTGGTCCCTCTTCAATATGGAGTTGGTCCCTCTTTTGCAGCTATATCAGCTTTCACTCTTCTTGGAAGGCTGTCCACAAGATTCTGGAGTGTTTCTATAGGAATTCGTGCCCATTCATTCTGTAGGGCATTTATGAGATCAGGCACTGAAGTTGGACGAGAAGGCCTGGCTCGAAATCTCCATTCCAGTTCATCTCAAAGATGCTCGATGGGGTTTGGGTCAGTTCTCTGTGCGGGCCAGTCAATTTCTTCCACACCAAACTCATCAAACCATGTCTTTATAGTCTTTGCTTTGTGCATCGAGGCACAGTCAAGTTGGAATAGTAAATGGCATTGGTATGCCGAAGCATTAAGATTGTCTTTCACTGAGGATAAAAAGCCTGAATTTAATCAATTTAATATGAATGAATTTATTAATTAACAGATATGGCCAAATACAATTGTCCATATAGTGCACATAAGAAAATAATAAGTGAGCAAGCATTCTTAACCTAAAACGGCCTGCTGTCATCATATAAGCACATCACAATTTCTACCAACTTCATTGGGTGTATAAGCAGTTGGGTATGTTGAGTCTGAGGAGATGATGCACACAAGTCAGGGCTCATGTGATGGAGGTTGAGGAACCATCAGATAAAACATGATTTAGGTTTAGACCATGCCCACTTTGGCATTAAATCTGAATACACCTAAAAAGAAACCAATGCAGAAAGTGGAACTGCATTACACCCCAATTGGTAAAGAAGCATACACAAGCAAAAGTAGAAGAAAGGTTACAGACTTTTTTAAACTATAAATGTCACTTAGCTAAATTACTAGCTAGCTTACTAACTACTGTATAGTGTCCTGCACCAATATCCTATTGTTATCCGAAACAGTATTTCACATAGTACAGCAATACAGGCTTCTACATCACTTTTGTTGATTTGAGGTATACAACTGTCCTTTAACCGTCTAAATGGTTAAAAATATACTCATGGCTTTGATCTTATAAATTGTGACATGTTGCCATGTATTATAGGTCTTCCTACAGTATGCACAAAACAGGTGATGTCACTAATTATTTTGAGCCTATCTGGCATAAGAGATGTGTTAATTAGTATCAATTGGTTTAGTTAATTGTTGGAACAAATAAGTGGTAGAACCTTTTACTTTCTGAAGCTGGGGTGTGTACTGCCGCACAAAACTAGGGAATTGGTGTATTTGTGAAATACAAATTCCTCTACATGATTTTCAGGAAGCAATCAGACATGAATTGAACAAGTGACACCAGAGTACTGCGGACACCTTGTTGACTCAAGATCCATGCCCAGTCGGATCCATCAGGTTTTGACATGCTCTAAAATTATTGTTGTATTTCAATTTTATTACATAAAATAATTTGACAGCATGGTGGCTTAGTGATTAGCACTGTTGCCTTGCACCTCCTGGGCCCAGGTTCAATTCCCTGCCATGTTCGATTCCTACCTCTGTGTGCATGGAGATTGCATGTTCTCTCCATGCTTGGTGGGTTTCCTTCAGGTACTCATGAGTAGACATGCAGATTAGGCTAATTGGAGTTCCCAGATTGCCCATAGTGTGTGAATAAGTATGTAAGTGTGCCCTCTGATGGACTGTATATAGGATTAAGTGGTATAGACGATAAGTAAAAAAAATAACGAATTATTTTCATTACCTTGATTATCATGATTTTATAAAATAGAATGTCATTAAAACATTGAATTTCACTTTTATCTCAACATCTTTGTATATAGTGGAAGCCATTAAAGTTCAGTCTGTGGTTGGAATTAGGTATATTTTTGATGTTGATTAAACTTTTCCTAGTAGTTTATAAGCAAGTCTGCAGAAAATGGATTTTCCTTGGATTTCTTTCTTTTTAACTATTCTACCATTTCTGAGCTTTCACATCTGATGTATTTAAGTAGTGGCTCAAACCATCAAGGCTCTGTCTGGGTCACTTTTCATCAAGGCTCTGTCTGGGTCACTTTTCGGGAAGGTCGGGGGATAACACTCCACTACTGCCATGCTGCCACTGTTGATCCCTTTAGCAAGGCCCTTAAATCTGTCTGCTCCAGGAACACCGTATACTGGCTGACCCTGGGATCTGACCCCAGCTTCCTAACTGGGATATGTGAAAAAATTATTTCACTGTGCTGTAAGGTACTTGTGACAAATAATTGAATCTTTATTTATTTTATTTATTTTTCTTAAAATAACTAAACTATTAACTTTAATAATTATTAATCATGTACTGTTTCTAGTTGCTTAGTCAAACAACAGTGTATTCACAAAATTAACCAGCTAAAATTGTATATTTTATACAATACACACGATAATACACACATATTAGAACCTCCTATAGCAGCATGCAAGATTTCACTAGGCAGTGAAACTGAGAGCATTTTTCAGGCCTTACACCGCATCACTTCCAAAAAAGTTTGGAAACGGAGGGTTTTTAGAGAGTGAGCATGAGAGGGAGGGAGAGAAATCCTGCGTCACACTACTTTAATTTGTTCACCAGCTGCCAATGAAAATGATGACCTGCTGAAGGGCCTCAGTTTCTGGCACTGTGGATGCTCGGGCACGCCAACACTGCTGGAAACCTGCGCCGAACAAGTGTAGTCTTTACAGTACAGCAAATTATAATAAATACAAAAAAGAAACAAATAGATTGGACGGACCTGACTATTGCCAGGTCATAAAATCTGTTGGACTTCTTTCAAGTGTTCACACATGTTCAAACAACTGTTACATTACTGTGTGACCATATGGAGTTTTGGGTCATTGTGGGATCTGATAAAATTTACACGCATATTGTTTAAAAAAAATATTTTTTTAGATATATATAGATACGTATATAGCACCATATATAATTTGATGAAGAATCATATCAGTCAATCTCATTCTGTTAAACTATTATTTTTTTTAAAAATGAAGCGTAAAATTTAGAAGGAAAGTAACCCAGGGTTTTAACGTGATTAGCAGAGCGTCTGGAATTCTAGCTACGATTACAATCTTCATGAGTTTGTGTCCTAGCTTTAATAAATTCTTTGCATCATTTTCATTTCACTCATTTAGTAATGACACATACAGATAGCAGAATAATTAGGACTAGACACCTGCTGCAGTCGTAGCTCAGTGTCACTGGTTCTCTGGTTTTCCTTCCTTGGACCAGTTTTGATACGTAGGTCTTGACCACTGCAGACCAAGAACATCACCAAGAGCTGCAGTTTTGGAGTTGCTCTGACCCTTCATTTCACCATCACAATTTCTCCCTTGTCACATTAGCTGCAGTTACTGTACAATATCCCATTACAATGACACTTACAAGTGTGTGGAATATATTAGGCAGTAAGTAAACATTTTGTCCCTAAAGTAGATATGTGTGCGGCAGCATAAAGATGTAAGCGACTTTGACAAGAACCAAATTGTGATAGCTAGAGGACTGGGTCAGAGCAACTCCAATACTGCAGGTCAGGACCTTCTAAAAGTGGTCCAAGGAAGGAAAAAAAACAGTGCATGAAGGACAGGCTCATGGGCGGCTGAGGTTCACTGATGCATTTGGGAGTGAAGGCTGGCTTGAGTAGTCTGATCCAACTGAAGATCTGCTGTAGCGTAAATTGCTAAACCGCATTGCTGTTTTGGTGGCAAAAGAGGGAACGCAATTCATATTAAGTGGGTGGTCATAATGATCAATTGTACTATGGAGAGCTTCAGCCCTTTAGATCAGGGAATGAAATCAGCAGATATACACCTCATATTCAGGAACTGCACTGTAATGCACTTATCCGGCCATTGAGTCATATGGCAATGACATGATGAATCATATCATCCAGAAACAGGTCAAGAGCTTTAATTGTTGTTAACATCAGCCTCTGAAATATCAGTACGGGAATAAAACTGTGATTGCAGTAACTTCAGAAACTCCTGCTCTCCTGGGAGTTTCTAAAGTTTACACAGAATGGAGCGAAGAAAAACACCACAGTTTACAATCGTGGTGAACAGAACAACATCTCAGAATGACACACAATCCCGACAGCAGAAGACCACATTAGCCAGAAACCAGAGTCTGAGGCTACCGTGCACATGGTCACCACATGTGGACACTTTAACAAATCAATGAGGTTTTAGTGATCCTGTGCCTGACCGTAGTGTCTCAGATCTACCACTTGTTGGTAATAAAGCTGATGTGATGTACAGAACCAAGATCCTGGGACTGCATACATCCTGAAGCTACATACATTTCATTCTACTGTATGGGATTGTCAAGTGTGTAGTGTTAAATTGTGTTAAGTTGGAATCATTTTCTAAATCATGTTTATAATGTCATAATAATTCATAATAATTACGTATCTTTTATTTGGCTTCTGTAAATTAAATATATAAATATGCAGTAATCTTCTGGTAGAATTTTACATTATTTTATTTTTTTTACTTGCCATTAAACATCTTTAAAAATATATAAGCAGGTTTAGTGTTTCTTTCTTTCATTTTTTTTTGTTAAAATTTCACCATATGTAGTGTTTCCCTAGTTTTGCGACGTTAAAGGATGATTCATCAGGAGATGTTCAGAAAGACATCTTTCCCCTGTGCTGAGGTTTGACGTCATCCTTGGCTCGAAGCATGCCGGTTTTTCACAGCGTTGATCTGTCTTTCGTGGGTCAGAGGATAATTTCCTCGCTTATCTTCTGTTTTCTTTTCGACCCTTGCCAGCTGTACAAACCAAAACCAGATGTTATGATGAAACCTGCCAGGAAACGGGTGAGAGAAACAAGGCATTACGTCTTCAAGGGATGTGTTTCAGGTGATGGGGTGGGATTCCAAACACCTTCAGAAGCCCTGCAGGTTTTTTCTCCCCCCACCTTTTTTTTTTTTTGCTTTTTCTTTTTTTGTGTGACAGTCACTGTGCTATAAAAAGGCAGCAGCTCCACACTGAAAGCACAGTCATCTTGTCTTTTACAACAGGAGGAGTTTCACAGACACGCCGACTTTTGGACACACACACACACTCATACACACACACATACACATAGACATACACACAGGATCTGTTCCTCCAAACAAAGACACTCTTTGATCATTTAAGTCAAGGTATAGACTTTTAAACTGCAGCTGCATTGTTACATATAAACTATTGTATACTGTAGGTCTTTACTAATGGATGAATGTATTCTTATTATTTAAAGGTCAAAAAGATCTGTGCATTTTTTTTTTTGCTAAGAATTTCTGAAAGTGAACAGCCAAGTCAGAGAAGACTTTTTTTTTTTCACTTCTCCACCAGACAGATCTTGAAGAACGGATTTCCTGAATCCAAACCTCCAGAAGGTCATGATGAATGAGCACAGCTTGGCCATCAATTTGCTGCTGATCTGCATGTCTTGTGGAGCAGCAAGTGTCCTTGCAACATTTAATTCCACCGTCTCGGCTCCACCATCCACCAGTTTCTCTGACAACAACTTCAAATATCACATGGACCATGTAAACCTTCCAAAAAACAGGCGGAAGAGGTACATTTCCCAAGACGACCGGCTGGCCATCCTTGATTACCACAACAAAGTCAGAGGAAACGTTTTTCCACCAGCATCCAACATGGAACACATGGTAAGAAAGCATAGTGTATTAACCCTAACATCTTTTTTTTTTCTGTTAGAAATGTTAATTAAATGAAATAATTTGGTAGAAAGTTTGATTTCTTCACTTGTGTGTGTGGGTGACCCGAATAAAGTTCACTGGGTTCAGATTCTCAGTGCAAGAGGAAATCAGTCTTTCTGGGCATATTACATTAATAAAAATATCACTTTCATGGAATAGTAAAACATTGCTGACAGATATAGCAAGATTAATAGCTAAGATTATGACTGTCTAGCTGCACTTACTTTGTTTCTTTCCATCTTGGACATTTCTTGCTAACTACTGTGTAGTTACACACTGAGGTAAGTTAGGAGTATAGGATTCCATACACTTTATGAAACAGTAAATTACACTCTGCGGGCATGTATTAAATGTGAACTGGTGCTATCCATATCTAAAGCTATTCATGAAACTGAACGTGCTGTGATTTTCCTATAAATCTAATTTAAGAGTAGTAACAAATCCCTTATGTGACATGATGATGCTAAAGCCACATGGTGGAGAACACTTTCTCCTGGTTTAAAAATTCGCATTGGCACAATCACTTTTTTTTTTACCTTATAACCTTAAACGTAAGAGAATTCATCAACAAAAATATTTTTTAACACTTATAGAACATAATGTAATGTTACTATTATAGTAAATGTTATCTAATTTTATATTTGTTTGGAACTTTTTATTACTGGCAGCACATTTAGTTTAGTCAGCAATAACATGCAGCATCAATACAAGGGCGTTCAAGTCAAACCAGGACTTGTGATGAAATTTTTTGGGAATGAAGGCGTAAAGCTGATAGACATTTACTTCAAGCAAGATCATATATCCGTGAATGACGATCCCGACTGAGGTTGCTCAGAGTTCCCCGTTGTAGTCGTTCCCATGAACATTTATCAAGTGGAACACCAGATCCTTGAAAATTGACGAATAACTTGTCACCAACTTGTGGAAGAGATGCATCTGTCTGTGGGAACTGTACACACAATCATTCACCAACACCACTTGCACATTACAGGACCTCGGCTGGGAGTTATAGCCACATCCCATGTGCAGTCCTGACCTCATTCCAGGCCATTTCCACATGTATTCCATTAAAGGAGTTCCTGGGAGGCCAGTGTTTCAGACCTAAAGCAGGCAGTCTGATCATTCAACATTCTGAGAAAACTTATATCCGAGCAGTAGTGAAACACCAGGCTAAGTGCATTTTTTCTCTTATAACCGTGTTTGTTATTCTGCACAATCAAAAGTCCCAGTTTGACTTGAACATGATTCATAGTTTAGTTTTCTGATTATTAGCACTATGAAAGTGCTAATAACAGACAGTGATGATAGAAAAATCCACATTTTTAATCTCCTGCTGCTTGTCATGAACCTAAAAAACGTGATTGATGATTTAAAGAGATTATTTGATTCTAAACACAATCACAGGGTTTATCTAAATATTACTGTTTTGAAACTGTTCAAGTTTTCAGACATAGGAAATGATTCAAGATAATGTAGGACCTTGCAATTTCTCAGTAATACGACAAGCTGCAACTTGTCTTAGAAAGAAAAAAACAAGACAAATGGCTTCTCGTATCATGTACAGCAACTAACAACAAGAAGTCAATTGTTTTAGGGATGTTCCGTGCCAGAATATAACACATAGGGATGTGCTGTTGTAAGAATGTAACATACAGGTCATCAAAAATGCTGGTCATGACAGCACTAACAAGTATCTTATAACAACAGCTCCAGTTAACTCACAAGTAGGTGTATTGGAATGTGGCCTGGGATCTGAACTTTGCATACATTTATAGCCGAACTTTTCCAACAAATGTGTCCCTGACTGTCCGGCTAATTTGCAGCTGTTGTAATGACCCAGACCACCAACGTAGCTGCGACATAAATACTTAACAAACAGTTAAAAAAGGAGGGTTATAAAGATGAATTGATTAATTTTCCTTGGACATCCATTGGTGCTTTTGTTAAAGTAACGAAATCATGCTCATGTTGAAAGCAAGGTCATAATTACAGTAACAATGCCATTTTTCATCTTCTATCCAGAGTTTTTTTGGGTATTTTCTTAAATAACCTGTCAGTTGTTTGGTCACGTCACGGAGATCAGATTTCAGATCAAGATGTAGTGTTTTATAGCCAAATACTGTATTTCATATTTTGAGCCATGCAGTGTGGCCAAACAAATAATCACATAATAGTCATGTAATATTATACACTCTCGTGTTTCTGGAATAGTATATCCTCAATGGAGCATATTTTGTACAGCTATTATATATATCTTTATAACTGAAATAATATGATCTGGATTGATAGACTCTAGCGGAAACAGTCAAGATAGCCTACTTTTACTTTTACTTTTACACAGGGCCTCTTGATGGTACCATTTCAATAAGAAGTAGGAGTACATTTATGGCATTTAAATATCAACCTTATCCAGGGTGACATACAGGTACGCAACTCAGCACTTGATGGTGGCAGTGCTGGTATGTGAACTTACAACCTTCCAAATTAGTAGTCTAATGTCTGAACCACCGAGAGAGCATTGCTCTTTGTTTGGTACCACAGACTGTATGTATGTACTTGAAAAACCCTCCGTGACATTACCCATAGGTTTTACGAAAAACGGTTTTGAACTGTGAAATCATTGTTTATTAACATCTTAGCGGGAGCTGACGCCACCTAAAGCCCAGTTAATCCATACATGGGCAAATGGGTGGAACATGCCTACTGTACCTACCTCAGTTACCACAAGCTAGCTTTAGCTTAGCAAAAATGCTATGGTGGCTAACATTAATTTATATGCTAATGCTACTTTTCATTTGATTGAACTCTGTCTTCCATTACATTCTCCTCCGTCATGCCTCTAATTATACATTATATATTACATTACTTAATATAATTTTTACTGATTTATATACTGAGGCTATATAAAAATAACCATGTACAGTTGTCATGAATGGAAAATCTAGCTATTGATACCAAAACTGGTATTGTTCCAGGCCGCAAACATTTATTTCTGTTGTAAAGTTATGCATTTTAACATGGAGGTCTATGAGGATTGACTCCCTTTTGGAGGTCTTTTGAGAAACTGCACATTTTGATACATCTGCATTGGGCTAATTTTTTAGAACCAGGGTTTGTCCCATCTTTATTTTGGGGAGATTTTATACTGTATATGTATACGTTCTGAACTAATGAAGAGCTTCTAGCTTGCAGCTTGGATTTATCCAAATAATATCATGATTGGCTTTTTTAAAATGGAAACAGTAAATGGAAACACATGGCAACATATTTCTTTAACAAGGCTTCATTTGTCTGGTTATTTCCTATTGGATTGAAATTATATAAAATAAAATTATTTAAAAAAACATACCAGTGAGCAGAACCTGGCTTGTTTTGTTTGCAATCTGCCCTAAATGTACATAAATACATATGTAATAAACCACACCAACAATCCTCTGTGGTATTACTGGTGGAATTAGGATAAGGGGAACATTGTGCTTTTTTTCCCCTTCCTAAACTTTTCCAGCAGCATTGTCATTCTTACTTGATGATTTGGTTTTGTACTTCATTCACCTAATGCTATTCTGTAATTGCCAGACCAGTTCTTTAAGAAGTGTGTTTACAGGAAGATAATTAGTAATCAGTAATTGCAGCAATTGATGTTACATTTTGGGTTTATTTTAGGTCTGGGATGAAACCCTTGCTAAGAGAGCAGAAGAGTGGGCTTCTATGTGTCTTTGGGAACATGGCCCTCGCAGTCTTCTCAGATTTCTCGGGCAAAATCTTTCTGTACGAACTGGAAGGTATGTCTTTCACATATTCCGATTTAGTAGCAACTCAAACTATAATGTTGGATTTGAACATATATTAGACAAACTGTATAGTGTGCAACATATCAATATATTGTATCTCATATAGAAGGCTGGCAAATTAATGGAAAATTTTGGTACAGAAGGTAGTCCCTTCTAAACAGTGGGGGTGGTCTCTTTCAATGTGACCACGCCCTAATCCACAGGTCACAGGGGCTCACTGAATTGTTTAATGAGTATGGAAATGATGTCAATTATATGCTTTGACGTTCACAATAACCAGATCTCAGTCCAGTTAACAGATTTTAGCGACACATGTTTGACAGCGCTCTCTACCACTATTATTAAAATGCCATTTCACGCTCATTACTCCAGTATAGTTCCAGAGACTTGAATCTTCTGGTTGCATTACCAAGACATTGTATGTCATTTTTTTTTATGTGTCAGTCAACTACATCTGTTTGTCTACCAATCTGTCTGTCTATCTGTTTAATGCTGTGCAGATCTTCAGTAGCAAATTCTTTTTGGATATTTTAGGTACAGATCCATCCTGCAGCTGGTGAAGCCATGGCATGATGAAGTGAAAGATTATTCTTTCCCCTATCCACGAGACTGCAATCCAAGATGCCCTCTTAAATGTTACGGACCCATGTGTACGCATTACACACAAGTAAGTTTATTAGGTCAGAGAGTCATTTGGACAATATTACAAGCAATTTATAGTATAAATCTAGAAACACAATTCTTGATTTGAAGATTAACAATATGTAGGAAACTTAGCCATTTACAATAATCCTACTAGGAATGATGATACCAGTGTAATAGGGTAAAGTAGTTTGCATAGTTAGGACATCAGGCAGAAAGAAACTCAGTGAACCCAAATAACAAAAAATATATTTAAATATGATATATATTTACTTATTTTCAATTTATGAGTATTTTTAATTGGACTTGGGTTGATTGGACTCATTGCAGATGGTTTGGGCCACTTCAAATAAAGTCGGATGTGCCATCCATACGTGTCACAATATGAATGTGTGGGGCTCAGTCTGGAGGAGAGCAACGTATTTGGTGTGCAACTATTCGGGAAAGTAAGTGTGAGCAAAGACAGACACACAAACACAGCCATTGTAATCTATTTATAGAGTTCCCATAAATGCAATGTATGGTGTCCTTAAGATCCAAGTATACCATGTAGCTGCCATAAACATCATAGCTCTGTTGAATTTTGCAATCTGATTAGGAAGAAGGAATTTACTTTATTACTTTATGAGGATTTTAACTTTATTACAACAGAATAGACAACATTAACGCATAAAAATGTATATTCTTTGATATATATATATATATAAAGCTAGAATATAGGAAAAGTTTATTTAACTTTTATGAAAAAAAAAATAACTTCAGAGTCTGTGCTTGGGCCTACAGTAGCTGTTCCTTTAAGCTTTCCACCACAGTTTCCAGTCTTTATGATGTTCAGCTTAGTGGTAATTTCTCTTTAAAATAGTTGATTTGTATAATTAACTTTAATAAAGAGAGGCCAGAAGAGTAAAGGCCAGAGAGAGCATTTATAGCTACTATAATTTAAGTGATAATAAGAACTATTGTGTTTTACATTTATTTCACAATCCTGAGTGTGACTATAAATGTATAAAAAAGTATGACATGCAGTTTTTTTTTATAACTAAATTTCTTAAAAGTTTATCATCAATTAGTGTGATATGAGATGAATAAATGATTTCTAAATATAATGTTATAGGAAAATAATGCACTTTGGGCTGATAATGGCGCTCACTTTGCATCACATCATCTATGTGTTGATTCATTTCCTATGACAGCACACCCCATCATGTTTTTATTCCTTATATACTACACACAAGTGATAGATTATCCCTGATAGTTATACAGATTTTGTGTATACTCTTCTTAGCCATGTTATCAAGTCCAGCCACCATTTAGGTTAACAAATTTACAATTACCGACTTCAGCCCATCTGTTGCTCTCCATAACGTGTCAGCCCTCCTCTACCTAATCCATCAATGAGTACAGACCACACAGGATCGTTCGTGACCAGATTATTTGGGTGGTAGCTAGAGGACTGCTTTTGGATAGATATTTTTGGTTTGTGACACTGACAGTGTTTCCCTGTAAGGCATCTGTTCAAAGTTCTGTACCCAATAAATTAACCTGATTAAAATCCAAGTCAAAACAAATGGAGGAATAAAAGACAATAGTTAACGACCCTAATTAAAAGCAGTATTAAACAATGGCAACTTCCTCTAAATATGGCCTGAATATTAAATTATGGATTTGAGAATTATTATGAGTGAGTAACATTTCATTAGAGCATAAAAAGTTGCTGAAATAAAGGGCAGCACTTTACATTTTTAGTAAAAGAATATATAGACATATTGGTTTGGATTTAGTAGCTTCAAAAAGTCCACATTTATTTATTTTTATGCTAACTAAAAATGTTGAAAAGTGACTTTTCAACATGTGAACCAGATTTAGGATAATTATGACAAACGGAGTACAATGATTCCCAGTAAGTAACTTTGCCTGAGGAAATACACACCAGATGTGTCTTAGTATCACCGTGTTAACCCTTTGGCTGGGGTCTGAATGTCCCATTTGAAATATTTACTAAAAGTGGAACAACTAGAAATTTGCTTTTTTTTTTTTTTTTTTTTAAATAAATAAAAGTAAATGAAAGCAATAAGAATTTAAAACAGTTCTGCTGGAAGAAGATTATAGTCCACCCGCACTAAAGAACATAACATTACATTGTTAACTCATCTAGATCGGTATTTGGGTCAAATTTGTTACCACAATATTAAAATCACCCGTTTCCTATTTAAACCTTTGACATTGTCAGAACTTCTAGATGTCAGAAAGGCAGGTCTGGATGCCAGTGCAGGTGTCCAGGGTTTTATTAACTGTGGAAAACAAAAGAAACACCTGAATCAGGATGAGGGTCAGGGTGTAGGCAAGAGTGAGGCAATCAGTAAACAGTGCGAACCAGGGCAAGCAGGAACAAGTGAAAACAAAGAGAGAAAATGATAATCAAAGTTTTGACATGATCATGAGCAGGATCCCAGCTAAAATAAATCAATTATTGCTGGCCAGGATAGAAAGGCACCAGAACACCCAGTACACCACAGACCACCGTGCACAAGGTTTGGCAGTTAAAGGGCCCAAGGCCACTGACCCGGCCTCCAAACTCCCCAGATCCCAATACCCATGAGATGCAATTAGGCCTGATCCAGAGTTCCTGCCAACCTCCTGGTCCTAGTTCAGACATCACAACACACACCCAGAGGTCTTGTAGAGTCAAGTTCCAAGGTACTAGAGCTTGCCAAGTGTTAAAACCTACACAATATTTGTCATAATTTTTGCTTTGTATTATTATAGCTGATCAATGTACTTTTCAGTGATTGAAAGTGCAGAGTATCCTTAAATCCTGGGAGAGGTCAGGATTTCCAGAGTCTGGAAATGCTGTAAGCTGCTGTCCTTGGCAGCCGTAATCTAATCTAGGAAGTGGAGTCAGATGCAGATTCTGGTGTAGACACGACCCTGGATAAATAATGATTTATGTACAGTATGAGATACTTTTGTGATTGTGTGTTTAAAGGGGCCCAATTATGCAAAGTTGACTTTTTAGGAATTTCTAAGCATTCAAATTGGTCTCGCGTTTGTGCACGAACAAAAAACATGAGAAAAAATAATTAAGGAAAAAACACTGTATGCTTTTTGTCTTTTATAAATTTCTGTATTGGACAGAGCTTAAATAAGCACCAATAAGATTTTTCCATTATTGTGACCACATACAGTATAAGAGTAAACCATCCCCTGGCTTGTTGCTTAGCTCTGCTGTTTTCTGGTGAGGCGTGGCTTAGCGGTACAGTAACGCATTTGCACAGACACTAAAATGGCGCATTTGGACGCTAAGAGAAATAAAGAGAGTCTGGAAAAATGCATTATCTAAGGGGTAGTTCAGCTGGTACATTAACAGACACACATCTTAAGGGACCCTTTGAGATCTGAGTTAACTTGTTAACGGAATATTCAAATATGGAAACCTTCAGCCCATACAGAACAGTTTTATAGTAGCAGGGAGTGCAGATATGTTAACAATTCCCAAATGTCTGTCGGCCAGATGTCTCTTTGGATTCAGAGACAGTCTAAGGGCTGCACTTCCACAATGTGGCCCCTCGCCATAGCTATTAGCACAGAATAATAAGTGTAATGAAATGAAGAGGCAAGGGTTGTCTATAATGACATGAGTTCATAAGGATTTAAAGCATGTATTTATACATAGATCATTGCATTTTTATGGTGGAAAAATAAGTGTTGAGATGTTTCTAAACCATTTAGTAGCATCACAATTTAAAATAGATTCAACGCTGATACTGTTTTTTTTTTCTCATGTCTTTTAAACGCTTTCAGTGCAGGTCATACATTAACTATGACAAGGATAATATACAGTATATACTCTCCTTTTTCTGCAGATTCAATGCATCTATTTCTTGCTACTTCACAATACTATCTATGCTGTTCTGCATACACAAGCTCACAGACCTCCATGATTGGCTAATGTCTTCGCCCCTCCCACACAGAGAATACGGCAGTTAGTTATGCCCTGTGGACTCCCAGAAACAGATTGGGAATTCTCAATATTGTTTTCTGTTCTTGTTGTTTTTAGGGGTAATTGGATTGGTGAAGCTCCCTATAAAGTGGGCGTGCCCTGCTCAATGTGCCCTCCCAGCTACGGCGGCTCGTGCAGTAACAACATGTGTGTTCCTGCTGTCAACTCAAACTACCTGCACTGGTTTAAATAAGCACACACACACACACACACACACACACACACACACACACACACACACACACACACACACACACACACACA
>JAQMYJ010000019.1:15223580-15262616 GCA_030014305.1 Clarias laeviceps | reverse complement strand
CACAGAAGGGGAGCAAGGGAAAAACACAAATTTAACCCGCGTCCTATTAACACACACTCAGCAACAGAAAGCAAAACTCAAGAAGGTGAGTACTCACGAATCAGGAGACGGACAGCGAGAACCGACATGGGCGAACTCAATGACTGAGCATAGAATGGTGGTTTGTTTACTCCTCTTATACTTCCTGGTTTGTGACCGCTTTACTTCCGGGTCCTAGTGCCGGTCGCAGAACGGGTGTGTGTGACATGAAGAAGGTAATAAGGATGTTAATTTGCAAAATTTTGATTTATCATAAAGTGATTACCTCAGAGAGTTTTACAAACATGATGCTCCTGGACTTGGTGGCATTTACTAGCGCTAGTGTAGCCCCTCAGTGCTTCTGTTGTAAATGAGATGATGCTATGGATTATGCTATGCTTTACACTTCATAAAATATTGTGCAAGTAAGGTTAACTAATACTAAACTGTAAAATGGAAAGCTAGTGTGTGATGTAGGGTGTTGAATTGCTTGTTACATAAAGCAAGTAGCGTTCTTGATCTGGGGTTAAAGGGGGATTTGGAATCAGCTTTGTGTCAGAAGCTAGTTAGCATAGTTCGTGTTAGCCAGGAAACACCTCACAGACTGTTCAGAGGCCATTTGAAAATGACTTAGAAGGAATTACCAAGCAGACAAAATGTTGTTTAAGATGGCATAACATTATCAGATCTGTCTTCTTGCTGAAAGTGCTTTGAATGTGGGTTTTGGCATTATCATCTGGTAATTACCGATCCTTTTACCGTCAAAAAGTGGCCAGACAGGCACTGTGATGTCATGTGCAAAAGGTCAAGACTAACATGTCTACCAGCCTTTTCACAGAAAAACATCCCCACAGCATGATGCTGCCACCACTTTGTTTGACTGTCGGGGTGATTTGAATAAATTGATGCACAGTGCACTGCGATTTCCTGATTTTAAACAGTAACATTTTTTTTATTTTATTTTGGATTTTGTTTCTCATAGTCTACACTAAGTGTCCTTCAGGTGTTTTCTGGCAAACCAAAAACCCAGCAGGAATTTTTTTAATTAACATACTGTAACACTGAAAACTTGTAGAATATTTTGTGTAGAATGATATGGGGAGATTTTAATCCTTTTTAGGAAGTATGTGAAACATTATAAAATGTGTAAAACTTGAAAAGGTCTAAAATCATTCTGTTGGCTCTGTGCATGGTATATATAAAAAATGTATTTTCTTTCAGGACTGAAGTAATTTTTATCAAATGTATTTATTTATAAATCCCAGTGGCTGTTCTTATAAATTGCAATTTGCTTATAATGATTTTACACATCTTTTTAAACTGCTGTGTGATATGATACAGTATGATCTGATGTGATATGCTGTATGAACTGATATGTGCTGTAATTGAAGCATTAGTCTAATTGCTGCTCCAGTAGCTACTCATGTGGTAAATTAACACTCCATTTTGTTTGAAAATTCCATTGCAGGAATAAGCATTATTGCAGCACCAGCAGTGATCAGATGAACAAAAGAAAGTCATAAAGTGATTAAGGATGTCATTACTAAACATTACTGCAGAAGCACTTGGAAGAGCAACTTATGATCAGGGAAACAGAATAATCATTATGGAAAGATTCTGATGTACGACCAAGTTCAGTTATTAAAAAAAAAGACTTATGTGTTTGAAATGTTTGCATTTGTAGTTTAAAAAAACACCAATACACAGTGCATACATGGGATTAATAAAATCTTGTTCTGAAAACAATGTTACAGAAGAACATAGTGTGTACATAAATAGCATCAAGCCTAAATACCAAATACCAAACAGTATTTTTTTTTGTTACCTATAAAGTTAAACT
Organism: Clarias laeviceps; assembly: GCA_030014305.1. Lineage (NCBI taxonomy): Eukaryota > Metazoa > Chordata > Actinopteri > Siluriformes > Clariidae > Clarias > Clarias laeviceps. The sequence continues at coordinate 15,260,758 of JAQMYJ010000019.1, read as the reverse complement.
TTGATTCTAGCTTGTGCGCAATTAAAAACAAAAACAAAAAAAACAACCAAAAAAAAAAAGATCAGATAATATTTACATAAGTTTTAATGGCGTTAAAGTACAATAATCAACTTTTGTTATGAAAATTATTGAAATATAGTTTCCTGCTCTGCAGGGATATAATCATTATTACAAATTACAATACCTCAGGTATAAAGATAAAAATTACTTAGCAGCTCTATTGATAGAAAAAACATAGTTACCTTTTTTTTTTTTTTTAAGAACCTACTTCCTAAACATGTGCCATAATCGGAGGATGACACAGCTGACACCCTCCGTAGTACAATCTAAAATAAAATCCCTCTAAGGATTAATCCCCCTGTGATCAAAATAAGAATAAACTATTCTGGTAGCTACAACTGAGACTTTTACAAAAGCAGGAGATCAGGGGACAGTGGTAGCTCAGTGGTTTAAGGCTCTTGATCCTGATCAAACCCTAGCTCCACAAAGTTTCCACTGTTGGGCCCTTGAGCAAGGCCCTTAAACCTGTGTACTCCAGGGGTGCGGTATTATAGCCGCCCCTGTGCTCAGACCCCAGCTTTCTCCCTGGGATATACAAAAAAATATATTCCACTGTACTGTAATGCATATGTGACAAATAAAGGCAGCTTCTTCTTAAATGACTGCAAACTGAATTGCATTTTAAACTGTTTAAGCAGATATTATTTGATATTGTTAATTAATATTCAGAGCTAAAAGTTGTATGAAAGCATTATGTAGTGAGGTGTTAATATGAAAATTGTGCAGGTTTGTACACAGAGCTTAGAATTAATTACAGAAGTAAGTGCCTTCCTGGTCAGGTGGTCATCTAGTATGACAAAAACAGTCTGCTATTAGATAGTAGATATTCACAAGGACTGTATAATTATCTTTTGTAATGCCTACTCCAGTCAATTTTGTTAATACATTCTGTTCTGTTACTTTCCTCTGGTGTTTTGAGCACAAAACAGTATAGTGCCATTTCTAGGCAAAGCTAATTCTACAAGACTATGAAGTAAAAAAGAGAAAACAAATGCATAAATCATGCAAACTTTTCACTCCTACTGTAGGTATCTCACTTTCTTTATATTGTTTAAGCAGCACTGCTCCTCAGTCAACTGAACAGGGTGGAATTACTTGAGTAATTGTAGTTTGTAGTAATTGTATGCTTTTTAAAATGAAATTCAGCAATATGAAATGAAACTGCACATGACTGTCAGTTAGTAGGCAACAATAATTTGCCATCAAATCTAAATCTAAAGTAACAAAGTAGCTTCAAGTTAGTAAATAGAATATGTAATTGTTTTCAATGTTGTTGTTCTTGTTGAGTTGTTGTTGCTGTTGTTGTTAATGCCACTGAACTTTCGTTAAAAAGGGTAGGAATGCTATTTAATTGAATATTATTCAATTGATTGGTAATTTGGTTTACTTATTTTTTATTTTCCTGTCCAAAAAATTATTATATTTAACTGTAGATAGTTTTTCCTTTCACTCAGGTCGATTCACTATAGTAACCGTCTATACTTTTACTTAAGTAGAAAAGAAAATAATTTTGTAGCTAGCTTCTTTATCATTTTTTAGTATATTAGAATCTGTAGTATAGTATTGCAGTTTCAAAGAGCTATTTCATAGTAATGAAAATAAACTGCTAAATTAAGTCAAAGTGTGCAACGATAGAGGACTGTTATGTTATTATTGCTTGTTTGTTTCAGTATTTGACTTAATATGCGCACATTATCCTGCAAATATACATTTTTAGCCTGTATCTTAAAGTGATGCTGTATCATATTGTAAATAATATAAAATAGTATTTTCTGTCTTTTAGTGTATTTTAGGCTTAAAGTGATTGTGGAAAAATTCTCTTATAGCTTTTCTTCTCTTATATGTTCTCTTACAGCCTTTCAAAATAAAAAGAATCATCTTAGCTACCTGCATATCCAACTGTATTTACAGCCCAACATGTCAAACATATTGCTCGACTACAGGTGGATTTCCTTTTCATGTCTCATTTTCTCAATGCGAGTCAGTACTGTCTTCCACAAAGCCAGATACTGGTATACTGTATGTGAGTTACAGTATGGTTATATAAAGTGGGGTCCAAAAGTCTGAGTGCATTACTTAATGATTAACTATATACATATAGTTTTGAGTGCAATATAGTTGCACTCAAAATTATTCAACCCAATATTGATTTTTTTTTGGCCAAAATTAATAACTTGCAGCTGTTTGTATCAATTTAGTGAAACAATTTAAATTTGTGTTGAGCAATTTATATAACTCAACACAATTAATATAACAAATTATTTCTCTAAATTAAACACAAATTACCCACTTTAATGATTACTGCACTTTCAGAATTATTTTACCCCCTGTATAAAATCCTTCATTAGAGCACAAATTTGTAAATCAAAGTGTTGCCTCAAGCAACCATATGCAACTAATTACCTGTAGATGCCTCAGGTGTACAGTATTTGATTTAGAACACATTAAATACCTGGCTGTTCTAGAGATTTATTGATGGAGATGTTTGACTGCATGTCAGCCAACAGAGTAGTCTATAAACTTTAGAGAAAAGATTATTGACTTGCACAAACAAGGACAAGGATATAAAAAAAAAAAGAAAAATAGCACAGATACTAAATTTTCCTAGAAATACAGTAGGAAGCCTATTTTGCAAGTTCAAAATTTAATGAATAACATTTGCAGCAAGTCATAATAGCTAATGGGAGCACTACTAAGTACTGAAGATATTTCTTATCAAGGGGTTGAATAATTTTGATACTGTAGTAGTCATTCAAAGTAGCATTTTGTGTTGACTTTGGAGAAAACACGTTATATTAGTTGTGTTAAGCTATTTAAATTGCTCTTGTTTCACTGATTTATTACAAACAGCTGCAAGTCTGTAATTTTGCCCCAAAAAACTAATTTTCAATGGAGGTTGAATAAGTTCGAGTACAGCTATAAATATACAGTATTTATTATTATTATTATTATTATTATTATTATTATTATTATTATATGCACTTTATATATGTATCTTCAGTCAACAAAAACAAAATGATCTGGCATAAAATGATCAATAATTTTAATAGTGTACTCAGCCTTTTGGACCTTTTTGGATATTCCCTGTATTTTCCTCTAAATAAATGCCTTAAAGTCAGGATGAGAACATCACAAAAACAAAACGTTATGTAACATCTGTGAAACAAGTTCAAGAAAACATAATTCATTGTTCTATACCTTCTAACTGTATTTAGCTCTGTAATCACTAGTGTAAACAACCACCAGACCAAAAAAAAAAGAAGTAATTCTAGTTCAGGATGCACTCAAATGACTGCAAAAACTCGGAAAGCTTTTCCTCCTGGAGGGTTCTGCATGCTGCAAGAGACAGAGCATAATGGATTAGAGAACAATTCATCAGCACCATTTCAAACACAGTGAAAGATGGCAAGAAAAGTATTTTAAAAAGTGAGAACAGAGGTATCTTGCAGTGCGTATTGAGTATTGTATGTTTCTTTATGGATCATGTTGGTGTTTAAGATATTCTTACTGCTCTCTTTCACTCAGTTACAGTACATGGCTAATAAGACTGCCTGTCTTTTATGTTTCTCAGGCTTTGACTATGATAATGCAAATACACCAAAATTTTAGCATCCTTTCCTTCACACTTAAATGCAGATCCGGGAAAATCGAGCGTTTATAAATATTGTGATGGGATTGCTCTTTGATTGGTCTTTGTCAAATGATTCGGCGCCAACACATTGAAATTCATGCATGCAGCTCATTTGACTGAGTGTTACCGTTTAGATCTCTCCCAAACTGCAAAAAGCTGTCATTTTACCAAGTGAAAATATCTTGAATATCATCAAATCTCTCTTGTATTTTTATTATAAGATTACAATAAATCAAGATAAAAGATTATTTAAATTTTGAGACATTCTTGTTTCAAGAGATACATTTGCGTATTTAAAAAATAACTGCTTAAAATTCCTTTTTAGTCATTTTGGACTAGGTCTAAAAAAGTGATAAAAAACATCTATTAGCTATATTTGTATTGGCCAGAAACTAAACAAGAGAATTAGATTTTTCCCCCCTAATGTGACCTCATATAAGAAGATACCCAAACGCAGTTTGTTGCTTAGCTCTGCTGTTCACTGTTAGGGTGTGGCCTGGCAGTAGCTCCTTTACATAGAAACTGAAACGGCATATTTATACAGTATGCATTACTGGGTGTTTAAAGTGTGAAAAAATGCATTATCTGAGGGGTTACATCAACACACTTTTGATGAGCTCTGAGAACTGCTGTAACACGTTAAAGAAATAGCAAAATATGGAACCTTTTAAAATGATCAAAATAATTGTTGATAGAATAAGACATGTCAAGTTTGATTTGTTTTAAAAGCCTTTAAATAAGCTTAAAACTAGATATATTTGACTTTATTCAATGTATTTTCAATTGCTTAAATGTCTTTTTTTATAGTGCATGCAACATTACAATATCAATGCGCAATAAAAAATTTATAAGACATTCATACTGTACTTTGACATTTAATCATTCATTTGTTCTATGACATTCAATGCTGGGTTTTTATTAATTTATGTCATTTAAGTAAACAGCATAGATGCAGACTTCCTGTCTCAGTGTGCAAAACTAGTACACATGGAGTAATTTTAAGCTGTTTGTTTATTAATTTATCCTTATTGATTCACTTAAAGCCATAGGATTTATTAAATGATACATTCCTAACAATTATTAATTATATTGGGCATGCATACTAAATATTGGACTGTATCATCAAACCATTTATCAGAACATGCCTTGAACACATTCACTTATTCTCTGTACTGCTTATCCTGTACTCTAAAAGCCTGGAGCTTATCCCACAGGACTCGAAGCACGTGGTAGGGTACACCATGGACGTGGTGTCAATCCATCGCAGGGCACACAAGCACACACACTCATTCACACACTATGGGGACTTTGGACATGCGAATTATCTGCATGTGTTTAATGCCTTGAATATTTAGCATTTAACAGTCAGTTTTTAATTAACATTTCCATGTCCATTTTTTTTTTTTGCTTTATTTAACATTAATGATCACACAAATAAGCTAGCATGGTTGATATCACTTTTTTTCTGTGAACTGGAATTAATTTACACAAATCAAAATACAAAGCCATTGAAATTGATTAGAAGAAAACCATTGTTTTCTTACCTCATCAGTGCATGATATCAGTGCATGGTACTGGACTTTTATAATCTCTGGCTTTATATTTGAGTGTGGCTGGTACGGTTTTTGTTTCTAATCCGATTTACAGTCATTTCACAGGCTTGTACCCTGCCTCTCATGGTACATTAGCAAACTAAATTATGTTCTCATGTGCTTGTAATGTTACATTTGCAATAGTTCTATGAAGTAACCTGAATGATTACACACATCAAATCGGCACTTATTTTTATGTTCTGTTCTCATGAACAGATTCATGTGATTAACACACACTTTATCATTACATAGATATAAATGAATAGCTTTGAACTTTTGTTCTGTACCTCTCAGACAAAACGTTGTTTTGATAGGAGCTGTAATAGTAAAGCCTGTTTTCCACTGGCATCACATCGATGTAGCCACCATGCTCGTTCTTTATCACGCCAGCGTGAACTGCTGATCTGCAGATACTGGATTTCTGATGAAGAAAAACAGACATGTTAACCCATTAGACATCGAAAAAACACATTAAACATTAAAACCAAGCATTAAATCAATGCATTTATTATTCAGTTACTCATTTTAACACACATTAGTCACAAGGTACTATGAATTATTAAGTGTAACTAAAAAAAAATCTGTTTAGTTACGATTTAACTGTATTTTTCTGGAAATATGGTGTATATATATATATAATTTACTGGTTTTCAGAAATTGAAAAAAATAATAAAATCTTTACCATTCATGCTCAAGCATACAACAACCAAAAAACGTGGATGTCTGGACCCACTTACAGGTCTTATGAGTTACAAGCTGAGGGGTTTAAGTGACAATATAGGAAGGTGAAAGTCAAGAAGACCACAATGAAGCACAGCATTGATTACATAGGATGGGGTGGAGGAAACTTGTGCTGCAAAATTGCTTGTTTATATAAAATCTGATTGAAATAAAGATTTAAGAACTAACATGTACAGTAAATGAAAAAAAAACACTCTATAAATTATTATTATTATTATTATTATTATTATTATTATTGCTGTTGTTACTACTACTACTCCTACTACTTACATCTGAATAAATTTTGGCACCGAAGACTCTGGAGACCTGGGGGTATTCTTGCAGACAGTTTGGGGGGCAGTAGATTCTATAATGCATAAATGATTATTATTATTATTATTATTATTATTATTATTATTATGTGTGATTTTATAATTCATGGATTTCAAGTCTAAAATTTTATTGCACATTGTAACACTTGTTTTGACATGATTCGAATCCCAGTAAGGCCTAATCATAATTTAAAAAAAACTGTAAAACTAGACTCCTTACCTGGGACAGTGTCTAACAGAGCTTTCATATGGACACAGTGAAGACACTGTAGTATCACATGTAACAGCTTGTACTGCAAGACAAAATTAAAGATTACACCACCGTGTTTATAATGTGTCTACTCAGGTACAGCATTTAAATTATACTTACTGGACACTTTGGATACAGTGAAGGCGTTGGCACTCTGATATTTTCTGTAATCCACACACTCATTATGTTACATTACAATACTAGTAGAGTAACAAATTAACACCATTAGTTGGTCTTTAATTGACTCACCCAAGAGACTGAACTCCATTTTTGTGTGATTTGATGAAAAACTCCTGTCTACCCTTCCTTGTGACATCCAACCAGCCTCCATTGTTATCGATCACTCCGTAATGAAGGCCAGCCCTGCAGATACTCGAATGCTGAAAAAGATGATGCTAGATAAGTTGTAGGATGGAATCATCTAATCTGGTGAGCAAACCCTATTGCAAATATGCTTGGAATAAAAATAAAGAAATAAAAAAAATCAAGCATGCTGTTATAGGCAAATAATCAGTGACAAAGAAGTGTAATGTGGCCCACCATGAAGCAGAGTTACTGATAAAACCCAAGAGTCCATAATTTTCCAAAACATCATTTACTAAAGTGTTTTATTTCTTGTACACTAATAATACTTAAAAAAAATACTTTTCAGGAATGTAATTTTAAGTTAAATGTATAACCTTGTTTTTGTTAAAATACTTGTCAAAAGCTTATCAGATGAGGATGAATAGCAAAGCGTTTAAGTAAAATGTACAAATTAATGTTAGCTGAAGTGAACATCACTTCTTCAGGATCTATTTCCAATAGCCAGAATAAACAGAACATTTGACAATAACATTGTACAAAATACGACAGATTCAAGTCAAACTAGAACTTTTATTTCACCCTTCATCTACAGGAAATGACAGCACAAGTCCTGGTTTGACTTGAATGCCCCATGTATTACAGATTCACATACTTAATTTCTTGTGTATAGAACTTTTGTATAAAGGCATGAGCAAGAGTGCAGTTATAATAAATATTGGTATGGCTGTGATACTTTTTGAGGCATGAGATCGCAGGGTGAGTGTGATTATTGCTTAAATATTGTAAAATGCTTACAGACCACTCTTAGCAGTGATAAAAAAGTGCTTACCATTTCATAAAACACAGTTCCAGTCACTTTTGCAGGGTTGTCCAAACATCCAGCTGGACATTCATACCTATACAGAAAACAACATTCAGTAGTCCAAAACTGTGAGTGCATTACCAATAAACTTTTTTAAACCAGGTGTTAAGGATTAATATTTAGTTACATTTTTCCAAACAGACTTTGAAATCTAACATGCCTTTTTTTGATAATCTCAATTTATGTACTGTGTACTCAACTGAGAACTGCTGCTGTAATCATAAAGCTCATCTTGTACTCATCCCAGGACATTCACAATATGTTTATACTGAACATGCTTTCAACTCAATTAGTACTGAAGGACTTTAATTCCATCTCAGTATCGCCTTATGCTGTTTTAGGATTTTACAAAAAAAAGTAAAGAAAAAAAGCTCATAGTAGTGCCGGTAAGTAATTAATCAGTCTTTGCTACCATTCGTACCTGTTACATGTTGTGCCTTTGCACTGGTCTCGAAGTTTTGTGTCACATGTTACAAGTTGTGCTGAAAAAAAACAACAACAGTACAGCAATATTTTGCATGTCAATGCACATTCTTAATTTTGCATTTTGCACATTTCTACTGTTCTTTTCAAAGAACAGACGGAGGAATTTCTGGTCCTGCAAGTTCATCTACTTGGGTTTCAGGAAGTTGTTTAAATCCCGCAAACCTTCAACTACCCACAAGCAAACAGTCTCAGCAACGAGCTCGCTATTAAAAGAAAACCAAACCTGCATTCCTGAGTCAGGCTCACAATATTATATACCATATGTGTTTGACAATGCATAGAGAAATATGAGACACGGCAGACCCCAACCTGCTAAACATCAAGAAAATGTAAAAAAAAAAAAAAAAAAAAAAAAAATTTTTTATAAAATAAGCTTTTGAAACTGGCAGAGTATTTTCTACCATGTTTGTTAGCGATCAGTGTCAATATGAATTTTAAAGCAACATGAGAAAGTAGCTGGAAAGGTGCAGTATAGGAGTTATGCAAATGTACTGATGAGATCATGATTTTATGAATAACAAATCTAAAATCCAAACAATTAAAGGTTGTTATGTCAAGTAAACACTGGCAGAAAGCCCAAGGGGTTGAGCCACAGACAGTGAGGTGGGGTCAGATCAATCCTTCCAGAGAGGGGCTGGGAATTTTTGCATTTTCTAAAAGAGACTTTTTCTTTCTATGAACAACAAAACTAGGTCTATTTGAAATTTAAAACAAAAAAAACATGTTTACACATCTGTTCGGTGCTCACAACGGTGATGCTGTCTGTGTGAGAGTATGTGTCGGGACGTTTTGTGGTGATCGGTGCTTCAGGCTCGATGATGTTGTCTTGCTCCGTCTCCTCGTAGTAGTATTGATTGTCATCTATAAATCAAACAGGACACATGGAGTCAGGTCTGGAAACCAACCTGAGTGGAGTAAGTCATGAGTTATTAGAAAAACTCCTGTATTCTTTAACAAGGAAATACAAAATAATGTGGCAATATTGCCTGAAGACAATATGTTTAGTTGCTAAGCTTATGTGACTTCAAGGTTGTGAGTTCAAATCCCAAATGTGCCCCAAGAGTCAATATTTTTCCCACAATTTCTATTTCTCAAATGTTGTCATTTTGCAAATAGTTACCAACTTTTGCCAAATAAGCCATAAACTCTGGGAAGTGAAGATTAGTATATCCTTTTATAGAGACACATAATGCAAGCCAACTCAACTTTTGCTAATGATACATCACATGGTAGATAAAAACACTTGGCTGAAAGCAAGAAGAGGGAGATCTCCCCCTGTCCACCTACATGAGTTACAGATTGGTTATTGACACTCTGATGGTCAGGGGATAAGGTTTTCTATCCTTTTCATGACTGGTTGCACTCTCTTGCACTCCTGGCCATGGATGGCTGTGGCATTTTCAGAATTTGAACTCACAATCTCCCAAGTGATAGGATGAAAATGTCTCTGTTGCACCACTAAATTTTACAACTACTAAATGCTGTGATGTACCTTTATAGCACTGGTTGTCTTTGCATCTTCCTCCATAGCTGGGTGGACAGGCTGAGCATGGAGTACCATGTTTATATGGAGCACTTCCCCACCAGTTCCCTCTGCAAGTCACATGCAAGTTATTTATGTCCACCAATAACCTTTTGTTATTCTACTTTGGTTACATTTTTTTTTTATTGTTTTTATTAGTATAAAAAATCAAGTGGTTTTAATTCCCTTTAATCTCTTCCCAATTTTAGTACCCCTATGAAAGGTTTTTGTCAAAATTTATTTAAATCTGTGATATACAGTATACATATAGATCAGCCATAAATTGAAAAACATTAACATTAAGTTCACTTAGGTTTTGGGCTCCCCTTGTGCCACTGGGGTGGCTCTGGCTCCTTGGAGTTTGGCTCCAAAGGGCATCTGGGGGTGTGCTGTGGGGTCTGGCTCCTGGATATCAGCATCAGATTCTTTGGGTGCTGTGGGTTGTGAGGTGTGGCCTCCAGGGATGTGACTTGTTTGTCCAGCACATTACATGGTGGCTTGATTGGATTGACATTTGGGGAATTTGTAGGCTAAATTGACAGCCTTGGCCTCATTGTCTGCTGGGCCCCATGTTCCGTGTCCTATGGTGCACTATCTATCTGTTTTTATGGCATTTGTAATGTGTGACAAATAAAAAAAAAAAAATGCAACCAACTGTAGTGTATGGCATTTTATGTTTAAGCAGAAAGTGGTCTAACTGTAAGTTCTACTTGATATAATTCAAGAGAAATGGTTTCATCACAGTTGAATTGTAGTTGTTGGATTCGGATCAGTCTTTTCCCATAATTTCAGAGATGTATTCAGGCCAGAACTGGGCCATCATTTAAAAAAAATTCTTGGAATACAAAAAGCTAGGATAAGAAAACCCCAAAGTAATATGTTTAGAAATTAGGAAATCCACCTACTTTGGTGAGTAATTGCAGACCAAATAAACAGCTTTCGACCAGATTTGTCCCCACACGTTCATATCATAGCACACGTTAATAGCACAACCAATTCGACTGCTGGTTGCCCAAACAAGCTGCATACAACCACAAAAAATGCAATGAAGTCAACGAGTATTCACATACTAGAAAACAACTGAGGTATGATAGTCCAAATACACTGCTTTCTTTAGCTAAAATTAGTAGATGATGAACAAAGTATTGATCAATCTTAGTTTTCAAATAATGGTGACTATGACTATGACTATGACTATATATGTTTCTTTAAAATATGAAAGATTTGGGCATACCTGTGTGTAGTGAGTACACACTGGCCCTGAACATCTGAATGGACAATAAGGATTACACTCTTGAGGATATGGGAAGGAATAATCTTTAACTTCATCATACCAGGCCTGGACATGAGATGTAGGAGGGCGATACCTGCAGGAAAAATACAAACATCATTGATGTATTCCTTCTTTTCTTTGTTAAAGTTTGTTCCAAATGGTAGAATACATTAAAACACAATATCTTTGAGAAATTCTTTGTAGTGGAGAGAGAGAGAGAGATACAGACCTTCCCCAATGAACCCCTAGGTTCTGGCCGATGTAATTAAGCAAGCCTTCTGGTCCATGTTCCCATAAACATGTCTCAGCCCATTCTTCAGCAGATCTCTCCAGTTCAGTATCCCAAACCTAGAATTGACACAGGACTTTTTACCATTATAACCATATCAGAGGGCTAACTAACTAGCCCTCGGCCATCAACTAGTCTGCTAAACAGCTCCCTTGATATCAAAATCAAGTGCTAACTAACTAGCTTGGTATATAGTTAACATGTTAGCTTGATACCTAAAGTATGTGTTAATTAACTAGCTTGGTACCTAGATAAAGTATTATCTAGCCAGACTAATAAAACTAACCAGGGTGCTAACTCACATGCTAACAACACCTTGAACATATATTATAGAACATATAGAACACTATATATGAACATATATAGATAAACAATTGCTGTAACAGGAACACATTTGAATGTAAGAGCAAGAAATACATACTACAGCTAAAGTAACTCCCTTGTAAAATTGTACTTTTTATACATATAACAACCTGAATCATAAATATCTACTTCATAATTAGCAAGCTAACTCACTGTTATCTTGCCTACTTAGCACGCTAATTAGCCAACTCAAGGCTAAGGAATAATAATAATTTTAAAAAAGGTTCCACACAGAAAAAAAGGAATAAAAGTTGATTATTATTTTTATTTAGTTTTTTTTTTTTTTTGTCAACATGATCCTTATCCTGATGATAAAATAATTGAATGACTGTAAGACAGTAGTTGGACTAATGTAAATCAGGAAGGAAGCCAGCTGTTGCATTAAATACTGAATACAAAAATGAATGGTTTGCTTCCAAGCTCATGCTGAATATCCTGAATGCCTCGTGTTAGCTTAGCTTGCTTTTCTTTTCTTTCGGAGATGTCCAACCACTCTTTCCAGTCTCTAATGCACTCCATATGTGGCTTACACTCTTTCCCCCTGTTCTGTGGGCACAGTTTCTCCTTGGCAGGTATGTCTCATGTTCCTCTCCGGGCCCACTTGAGAATGTATTTTTCCTTTAATCGTCTGACCCATTTTTTTTTTTTTTTTTTTTTTGAAAAATAAACAGGAAGGATCTGTAATTATGTTGGGGATCATTTACTTTAATTTACCACTCATACACTTATATACCACTCTCCTACACAGAATGAGCTAGCTCTTTCACAATTCACACTTTTGGCCATGTTGGATGTCCCAAAGCACAGACCAATTGCAAATCGGAACCAATAAGTTTGCCTAAAATAGCAGCTTTTTCTCTGTAACGAGCAGCATGGGACATTAATCCTGTGGTCGACACCTGGAAATGGGACGTGTGGTGGTTTGTAAAGGCCCTTCTCCAAATGAGGTTTTTAATAATTGAATAACATGGATGAACCATAAATAAGTTGGCGACTGCTGAGTGCCCCCATTGCAGTAGAGCATGCTAAATGAGACTGAGAGCTGAACATAAGTCCATTTATATTTGTTATCAAAATACATTTTATTTTTGCATCATTTTACTGCTTGGTTTAAAAAACAAAAATAAAAAATTGTTCATCATGACCTTGATTTCTCTTTAACTAATTAAATTATCTCTTTAATTATTCTCTTTAAATCTGATTTACAAGTCAATTAGCATTACTCCAATGCCAGAAAATTTCAGAAATTGCCCAGAATATTTTGCATTAATTAAATGTTTATAAGGATGGACCTACAGACAGATCTTTTTTTTATTTTTTTATACTTTATCAAAGGATTAGAGAACTGCAGTATAAGGGTAACACTAATAAAACAACATTAAACTAGACTATAGCTGTAGGGGGAGCTTAAGTGCTATTTTTTGAGTCTGGTGTAGAGTATACATGTATTACTGTAGGTGTCTACTAATATTCTGGAGCAATTAAAAGCCTGGAAAATAAACCTCATAAACATATAAGAACATTTAAACTTCTAGTTTTTTTTTTTTAATAATAATAATAATAATAATAATAATAATTATTATTATTATTATTATTTACTATACTACATGTTAAATGTGAGATATAGTACTTTTTTTATTTTTGACTTTCGGTTTAGAATACCACATTGAGAGCTATGGGTTTTTATGATAAAATTTCAAATTGTATTAACACCAGTAAAAGCATTCTTTTTTTTTTTTTTTTTAAACCTCCTGAACAGGAAACGTCCTCTGAAAGGTGACCGCTCTGTAAAAAAAAAAAACAAGGCCCTTCTCACCCTGACTGACACGCTGATGTTTATTTCATTTAACACCTCATTTGCATCGAGTGTTTTTCTCATCTGGTCGCATTCCAAGAAAGTACAAACAATTCCCATGAACCTGCAGGAACTCATTTCCTTTCACAGGGGGCGGGAAGAAAAAAAGGAAGAGCGGAAAGTGAGAGCAAGAGTGTTTGATGGAAAGAAGAAGATATGTGCATGTTAAAAGATCACTTGGCACAAATGAAAATGTTTAAAAAGAGCCAATAGATGATGCACTTAATAGGGTTAGATCTAGATATTAATGTATTTATTTATCAATATATCAATATTATATCAATATGTAATGCACCTCCTCTCTCTCTCTCTCTCTCTCTCTCTCTGCATAGGATCATGCAGATACAGTTCAGGCTATGAGAGTTAAATTGTTCCCAGAATGATAGTAATATGTGTCCATGGTAAAATCATGTATGCATGTATGCCCAATGAGTACAAGAATGTCTGACCCTAAAAAAATCCTGAAAGAAACAAAAGTTTAGGTTAGGCTTAGATTAAAATATAGGAATGGAAATAATTGGCTGCATTAATAATTTTGTCAGCAGACGGTCCCCACAATGATAGTAAGACAAGCATGTGTGCGTATGTGTGCTTGTGTCTGGTCTCCCGTTGCTTTAATGAGGCTTTATAAATGTAAACAACAGCAAAATGGCAGCACATAAAAGAACCCACTGAAAAAAACAAATAAACCAATCTCAGACACTAATATCAGCCAAAATGAGCTGCTTCACCCCAGTCAGGCTTTAGTTCTCTCCACATGTCTCCCTACCTTTGTTTTTCCCTCCTCTCTTCCTCACAATCATCTGCTCCTTATAGTTCTCTCAGTGTTTTCTCTTTTTCTCTCCTCTCTTTCTCCTCCCTCCCTCCTTAATCATAATTGATCCACTGTCTCTTCTACCAACGAGAAACCGTAATAAGAGACAGCTCACTGCCTGTCTGCTGGCTGAGTTTTTTTTTTTCATCTTCTCTCCCCTTTTTCCCTATAGAAGTAAACCCCTTCCCCCCTATTTTTGTCTAAGGAAGGCCGAAGACTATCCTTTGAGAAATGTTTCACCGGCTGACTACCAGATCCCTTCAAACTGCTGCTCACCCAGCATCAGGGGGCGATGTAACACACTGAGAGGATAGGATAGCACTATCTGCCCTTATGTGAGCTCACAGATGCCCATAATTGGCTGATGTCACTAGGAAAGCCACTTTTCACCTCCTAAGTGTAGGCCAAACTATTCCCTAGACTCCTGACGAATGGCAGTTAGCATCACTCGAACTTACGATCTCCAAATGATATGGTGAGCACTTCTCTATTGCACCACTTGGGAGCCATAATAGTTTTTACAGCTGTGTTTTTATGCAGACGATCCCAGTACAATATAATCCTAATACTTATGACTCATTGACATAATTTACTCCCCGGGCAAAGTGTCTTAGCAAGTTTTTAATTATAGATAGTCAAAACACTATACAGAAGCCACAATGTCCACAATATTAAAAAAAACGAAACAGCAACAACAAAAATGTTGACATGGTAGTTTTCTGAAAAGATTTTTTTTTCTTTTTTTCTTAACAGTTTCTTTAAGTTTTCTGACACTTCAAAGTTTTTTTGTTTTTGTTCTTTCAGCTGCTCCCATTAGGGGTCGCCACAGCAGACCATCTGACCTGCACATTTTGGTTTTGGCACAGGTTTTATGGTAGATACCCTTCTTGGCACAACCCTTTTATTGTTAATCTGGAGTTGGCACTGGCACCAAGCGTGCCCTTCAACCCCAACAGCACGGTGTGGGGTACTGGCTGGGATACGCACCCGAGCATGAAACCTACTACTGAACCACCAATGCCCCCTGCAGGTTCTCTGTAACATACGTAAACTTTGTATTTCTGTCTTATGGACTGAAAGAGAGAGAGAGTAGATGGGGGTGGGGGACTGGTAAAGGAACAGCTGTTTAAAGCTGCTATAAAATACTCTATGTGACAACAGGAATGAACTTTTTCCACAACATTAAACGTAACTGTTAACATAATGTCAGTTTTTAGTGAATAAGAAATTCACTGCCGAGGTATAAGAGGAATAAAAAAACACTTCAGAATGTGGTGGGACAATTTTTGGCTTATCCCCTATGTCTAAATACAATCATACTACAAAGTAAGCGCATTGCATAGATGCTTATAGCTGATACGTTCTGGCATTTCCAAGTCCTGAATCAATAAATACTGGCAATAAGTATGTATTATGTAATATGTTTCATGCATTTTAAAAATTAAGGTAAGGCAGAGTTTAAGTATAGTCCTTTAAAAAGTAAAGCCTATTCAGAAAAAAACAATAACAGCATTGTGCATGGAAAAATATGTAGTATGCTTCATAGGCAATAAAAAGGAATGAGGAGTGTCTTGCAAGAAATGTGCCTAGCTGGGTCTTCCAGTATTGTTCAGAACTCTACATTTATTATTACATCTGTTATTGAACCTTTTACTTACCAGATCTCTGTTACTTTTTATGAATCGTGCATTTGACTAGAACTAAATTCCCTCTGAACATTCTGTTCACACACTCCATTCCTAAAACACTGCAATAATAAACCCGACACCTGATGCTGACTCAGTTGTTCACTAGTCTATGCCGTGAACAGTCAGACTTTTGAGTCTTACTATATACATGTTGTACATAAACATTCATGTTCCGGTTCCATACCATGTATTCCATATTGGACGCGGGTGGGTAAACTTGACCTCGGAGTTTGTTGTGCAGGTCCAGGATGGCTTGTTTATCGATGGCACTGATTGCCCGTTTTCCTCTGGGTTTTGCTTCATTTTCATTGGTATACTTTACCAAAAGAGAGCTCAGCTCTGTGGCATTAAAGAGAGTCATGGAGAAAGCGCCATGAGATAAAAAAACAAGAGCAAGTCCTCCTAGCCATGTGGGACTCATGATGATGACTTTTGACCTTCAGGAGATGGAACTTTGGATTATAGTATCTGTGGGAGAGAAGAAGGAGATTAGAGCACCTTTAGGCCAGAGGTAAAAATGTGGATTGAGAAGTTTATGGTCTAAAATTTAAATTAAAATGAACAGTTTTAGCTCTGTTTACTTTATAGATTCCTCAGAAACAAAAAACAATGTGGTTTGTTGATTAGTAAATTACACATTCCATTCACCTTCTCTAAGACGTGAACATAGTGTACAAATAAGTAAACTCAACCCAGCTTCTCCTGGAGAAACTAAAGTTAAGGAACAGGCTATGAGAAGGGTTGATGAATGTGCAAATTCAGCAAAATATTTGAACCAGAAAGTTCTGAAAGCTATAACGTGACACATGAATTTGTTCATTCAATTGCTTACATTCAATATGTTGCCGGCTCAGCAGAAAAACATGAAGAAAAAAAAAAGATTATGCAATAGACTTATTGAATTGAATGCTAAAAATTTAATTTGCATTTAAATGCTGCTTTTCAAAAAGAAAAAAAAGAATATACATTCACAGACACATGCATGCGTGCACACACACACACACACTCACACACACACACACACACACACATATATATATATATATAGACTATATATATATATATATATATATATATATACTGTATATATATATATATATATATATATATATATATATATATATATAGACATTAAACCATCTACGTACGTGTGGGAAATCCTCAGATCTTCTCCAGCAGGTTTAAAAGTCCTCATATGGCTCCTATGTGACACTGAAGTGATTATGAAGCTTCTTGAAAGCAACGTGCTTTAAAACTGTACATCCAAAATGTGAATAAACTCCTCTTCACTGTCCTCTGGTTCACTAATGCAGCTCTGCACCAGGTTTGGATTTATGCTGAATTCAGCTTCTGGTGTCGAATATCTCATGGAAAACACACCTCTATATCCAACCCATTCAGAGTTTAGCAGGACTTAGACCAAAAGCACCAACAGCCAGCCTGGAAATGGTTTTATTTGTTTGTGTGTGTGTGTGTGTGTGTGTGTGTGTGTGTATTGGGGGGCAGGGGGAGGGGGGTGTGAGGGAATGGGGTGCATGAACCCAAATGTCCCCACAAGGTCAAACAAAATTGTTAGATATGCCTATCCTTATGGTTGTGTTTGTGCCGATCCCCATAGGGAAACTTTACTTTTTGGTTCTTAAGTAAAAAAATGTATACTAATATTAGATCTAGGTGTAGTATAGAAGTCATTGGCTACATTAATAATTATGTCAGTGGAAGGACATCAGAATGTGCTTGAGCTTGTTAGTAAAAATATGATTTGGCATTTTTTGCTCTTGAAAGATTCCAGTAAGGTTAATGCTTATAAAAATGGAATAGAAATACAGAAAAGATGAAGACATATGAATGTGATGATGATGATGACTTTCCAGACTCGATTTCTGAACCAGTTCATTTTGTACTTTTGCCCACCATATACATGGATTACAAAGTTCACGTTTTCAGCCATAACTGACGCTGTGTATTATTCTTTATCTGAAGCTTTGCTTTGTTTTAAGATGGAAACTGGTCACTCTTTCCCATTGCTAAACGTTTCCGCCTAATCAGAATCAAGCCAAACCTGAGCAGCACCGTTGCTCCAAACAAAGAACAGCTACCCGTTTATATTTATTTTTAGACGGGCAGGTCTTGGAAATGTTTAAGTGCGAGAGCTCTGCTCATTGATTACATTCTGCAGTTCTCCTTAACACTAACAAATCTGTGAAATTACAGCACGCTCTGGTCGCCTGTGCCATGTGCACGAAGCACAAAACGTGTAAATTTGTGGCAGGCACATTTTGAGTTTTCGTCATTAAACTCATATTCATAACCATGATTCATGATTTCCATACACAAGAAGTGTATCATCAGCTGCTTGGCTTTCGTCTTTTAACACATCGCCAGTCTGACTCAAAATCAAATGAACAAAATGTTCTCATATTCCCCAAAAGTACCATTTTATTTATATTTAAATTTTTTATTTCTTACAAGTGCAGGATGTCTATCTCGCTGAAATATTCACACTGCGTTCCTGACTCATCATATACCATGAACCTCAGTCAAGGCATTAACTACCATTAACAAGCTCACAAACACCCATGATTGGCAGCTGTTGCTGTGATTGACAGGAATGAGTGATTGCATTCTATTTCTTTCACACAGAACAGTAAATTTTGCTCTAATTTTGTACAAAGAAACAAATGAATAAATGAGGCTTTAAACATCATCATTTGCAGTGCTGTGCAAAGTCTTTATGAAGACTCTCAGTCATCCAATTTGAGTTGAATTAGTTAGGTTAATTGAGTTAATTGAGTTGAGTATCATCATACTTAAATTAAAGGCAGAATTTTCACTTGAGTACAATGTAAGTTGTATGAAAATTAAGAATGGAATAATGTATATGCTTATATTAAACTCTTTATATAGAACTAAGTACATTTAGAATCTTACTAAAGTAAATTTGCCATAATTTTTACAGGTTCAAAATGCACTGTATCTAGGGCATATGAATACCATAAAGCTAGACATCTGGCAGTATTGGGTGTTATTAAAGGTCTCCATAGAACAATGTGTACATTTTAGGGTTTTATCTCAATAAACCATTAATGACAAACAGTGACAGGAAGATATTATGAGGAGTTAAACTTTAAAAAGGCTTGCTCATTGCTGCCCTCCTTTGTAGCTCCTGAGGCATTACAACCCCATGTACGAGTTGTAATGCCTCAGACTAACAGAACACAGTTATGAGAGTGAAAAACTATCTCATATAATCCCCTACTACTCTAAAGCACTTATCCCAGTGTTTCACTAGTGCTTGGATACCATCGAGGTAGAACATCTTCTCAGTATGCAGGAAATGTTGAAATGCTGGCCTCCCAGGAATTCCTTTAATTGACCAAACATGTGGAAATGGCTTGAAGTGAGGTCAGGACAGTATGCGGATATGGCAATAACTCCCAGCTATAATGTGAGTTCTTTAATGTGCAAATCATTGTAGAATTTAGGAGCAACTTATGACTAAAACCAAACTAGTATGTCAAGTATGTCTTTTTTAAATGCCAAAACCAGATTATATATAATATTCATCTACCTCATTACAAGACTCTATTATCCATTCTAACAAGTCTTGGTGATTCATCATTGCAATGGGTTGCTTTTTATCTGGCTGTATGGTCATAGAGAGTGTCCTCATGTGCTCCATGCTGATTTTTAACAGGTGTCCCACAAGGCCCTCTTTGACAAGTCATATTGTATACTGTACTCATATGGGATTTCATACCATATGCTGATGACACTAACCTCATGCCATCCTTTCCAAAAACTTGTGTTTCTGCATGGGTCTCAGTATGTCTGGTAGACATGAATGGCAGTTCATCTGATGAAAACATAATACCTTAACAAAACTGAGCACTCATAACACCCCATCTGGCAGTGTATCCAAACTTAGAGTAACTATGAATACATAATAATAATTGTTTCCCACGACTTCTAGACTTGCAGCTCTTTTCAACCATAGTCCATCCACAACAGACAATAAGGTGCTTTTTTACATTTATGGCATTTGACAGATACCCTTATCCAGAGCAACATTTTCATCTCATTATACATCTGAGCAGTTGAGGGTTAAGGGCCTTGCTCAAGGGCCCAACAGGGACAACTTGGCAGTTGTGGGATTTGTCCGTCACCCGTCACCCAATGCCTTAACCACTGAGCTACCCTTGAGCTACCCTTGTTCAGCCACCAAGAGTAGTCCCAAGTAGGCCCCATCCAACATCTGCAACTAACCCATAGATGCATGACTTTTCAAGGTCCTCAAATTTTCCCACACCACTCCACTGCTGTGCTTTCTCTTCTGACTCCCTATACTGTAGATGATCTGCATTGATGATTGGCTAAAAAGCCAAAAGTGGACCAGTGCTCAGCTACTTAACAGATCACACTGCACATTACACTACACGCTATTTAAGAAAACAACTCTGAGAGTATAAGGATGCTGTTGCTTAAGAATACAAAGCAAAACCACTTTGCATAAGGGTATCTGCCAAATGACATGAATGTAAATAATATGTCATAATTTAAAATGAGAAAATGTTTTACCCATAATCTGTTATTTCTCCATCTATATATAACAGCTGTTGGAAATGTATTATAAATGTAAACAAGGATATCTAAGTCTCCATCAACACCAAGTCTCCAGTGCTATAAGTGAACATTTGTGTGATTTAGGTGAAAGAAGAAATTGACACTGAGAACACCACTGGAATGCTGACCTTCGTGACACGGTAGTGGTAAGGGTCTTCACCACTAATAGTTGGGAACCCTAAACCATGCCACATACATTCATGTCAATAAATCAACTAGAGGTGCTGAACCGTAACAACTGCTAAGACATTAAATGAATAGTTAAAAGCGAGGGACAATGAATTTCACAGACACATATGCATAAAACGTGGAATGTGGATGGACTATGAACAGCTTCTTTTGTCTGAGCTGTGAATATAAGTGTAATAATGTTGCAAGGTTCTGTGACCTCTAGTTAAATCTAAGTCATTGAACTTTAGGTAGTTTAGAAAAGATTTATGCAAATTCCTAATATAAATGACAGACATTATTAACATTGTAACATAAATAATATAACAAAGCTGGACAAATTAAACAATTACAGTATATACAGTATAATTCTAAAAAAATACATCAAGACCACAACATTCTCACACTTTAGATTACACTGCTGCTAGGCACATGGGAAATAAGTTAGCAAAAGGCTGAGGTTAGTAATCTAGCATGTATCCATTAAGTCTTTTATGAACATTGAAAAGAAACAGAGAAGTGGGAAAATGTCAAAACTTTAGGGAATATAAACTCTGTCTTCAGATGTGTTTGTACAAACTCATCTCTCTGTACAACTCTGTACAGCTTAGCTGCAAACTAAGACTGGGTCATGTACTGTAAAATCTAAAATTCTTAGTTCAGCATTAGCCAAAAAATTTATATTATGAAGCACTTGTGTTTCTGCAACATTGTAAGAACAGATAAAAACGCTATTTGATGTAGTTCTTAAACAATCAAAAAATGTTCAGATCTAATTCAATTCAATTTGTATAATGCCATACATTGGGCCTCATGCAGCAATATTCTGATAAAAATCTTCTTACAGTTTCTATTACTTTTCTGTTATTTCCTGTTTCTAAGAGAAAAACTAAAAGAAGTTAACTCCAGATGCCCCAAACATTCTTAACCATCCCAGTCTCCTCTTACACAGGTGTGCTGAATCATGAATCTCACATGATATTACACCCGAGGTGCATAGGACTAGAATAGGCAGAACGGGGACTTAGTGAAGAGCACTGTGGCCTTACACCTTTAGGGTCTGCGTTCGATTTCCGCCCTGTGCTTGGTGGGTTTCCTCCAAGTACTTCAGTTTCCTCCCACAGTCCAAAGACATGCAGATTAGGCTAATTGGCGTTCCCAAATTGCCCATGGTGTGTGAATAAATGTGTATATATATATATGTGTGTGTGTGTGCCCTGTAATGGATTGGCACCCTGTCCAGGGTGTACACCACCTCATACCCTAATTTTTCTGTGATAGGCTCCAGGCCCCCATGACCCTGTATACAAGATAAAGCAGTATAGACGATGAGTGATTGAGAGTGATTAGCACGTAATTAGCCTCGTAATTAGCCTGAGCATGATTAGCATGTGATTAGCCTAGATAACACCCCTAAATACCATATAAGGGGAGGTGCTTGATGCACCATGTGCAAACTGGGGACTAGAATTGGAGATATGCCAACAAAGAATGGTACTAAGAAGAAAAAGAATAACTATAACAGCAGTGAGATCAAAGTAGTCTGAAATAAACTTAGTAAAGGTGTTCCAGAAACTTAACAAATATGTTCCAGAACATGAGCACTAGTGTTACAGGTAAATCAAAAACACAGCAAAGGCATAAGATTTGTGATACTGTGAAGGCAATGTCAGCCCAATGACGCAAATGAGGAAATAAAATAAGTGGTTTGATGTCACATGGATGCAGAGGGCATAATTTCCGTCACCTGTGTTAGAGTTTTAAAGTTGAGGGTTTTTATAATAACAGTTGAACTCGATGGTGTTTTTCATAATTATGTGTTTCAGAATGCTTGTGGCAATCCAAAACAGTTCAGCAGCCATTCATCTGTCTCATCAAACCTGTGCCATCTCTAAAACCGTGCTCTCTGAGTAAGCCCTAGATGGCAAATCATTTAACAGCAATCTGTAAGCCATTCAGAAGCAGAATGCATGCAAGCATCAAGCTAGATTTTATTATCTGATGCAATTTTATGTTTCTCAATTTTAAAACTGTCTCCATGGATTGGACAAACAGTTTGCAGACTGTGAAAGTGGGAGATTTTTTTTCCTTATCTTGGCAAGGGCTCTGGGCCACTCATAAACTTTTCTCTTATCTTAG
The DNA here is from genome assembly GCA_030014305.1 of Clarias laeviceps. Classification (NCBI taxonomy): domain Eukaryota; kingdom Metazoa; phylum Chordata; class Actinopteri; order Siluriformes; family Clariidae; genus Clarias; species Clarias laeviceps. The sequence goes on along the minus strand of JAQMYJ010000019.1, from coordinate 15,237,785 downwards.
AGAAGGGCAAAAACAAGAAAGCATTGACGAATTCCAGAAATGAACAGGTACAAACAAAGCTATGATCATAAAAAAAAAAAACATTTGTTCATATATCACTTTTTGCATGAGGCCCATCATCCCAAAGCATGTAGATTTTTATTCAGATACCTAATAAGCAAGTCAGAGGTGACAGTGGCAAGAGAAAAAAAAGCTATAGTACCTAAGATGACTAGATCTAATAAGCCTAGATTCTATTTTGACACAAGGAAGTGAGCTTATCCATCTCTATCCATCCAGGAACCTCTGTAGTCCAACTAGGGACATTGGAGGCCAATGATGACCATTGTACTGTATCTATTACAATTTTTACAACCATGGTAGAACCTCCAGTCAAAATTCACACGCGCATTAAAACACTATGGGCAATTTTGGAACTCCAATTAGCCTAAACTGCATGTTTTTGGACTGTGGGAGGAAACCAGAGTCCTCAGAGGAAACCCACAAAGCATGGGAGAAAATGCAAACTCCATGCACACAAATCTCATGGTGGGAATTGAACCCGGACACTGGAGGTGCAAGGCGACAGTTATAACCACTAAGTATGCCGCTAAGTGAGCTTATAAACCATTAATATTCTCTATTTAGATACAATCCCAATTCCAAAAAAGGTTGGGCAGTATGGAAATTGTCAATAAAGCCAAAAAGGACTCATCTGTAAAGTCTCTTCAACTTGTACTATATTGAAATCTCTACAACTATCAATTACTTGATGATTTACCATGTGACTTTAATTGTTTGATGACAGTATCTACTCATTTCAAATCTTGTGGCTGCAACATCCTCCAAGAAATAGGGACAGCTGACTGTTTACTGTACCAGTGTGTAACCATACTGTTCAATTTGTGTTAACAACTCTGAGCATTTGGGCAGCAGTTGGTCAAGTTACAAAGCTAAAAATGGCCCAGCACCCACTTACTGTATCCCTCAGTTCTAATCACAACATGCACCGCATGTTCCCTTTGATCCTCCAGCACTGCTGGTACCACTATCTCTCAGGGATAGAGTAAGATATTTATCCAGACTCTTTTCTGTTCTGGCACCTAGGTGGTGGAATGAACTTCCTCTAGATGTCCGTACAGCTGAGTCTTTGACGAACTTTAAACGACGACTCAAGACTGTTTCTTCAATACTTGGACTAATCCTCCCACCCCATTAAAATAAATAAACAATTAATTAAATAAATAAATGAAACCTTTCCAACTATGTTTGACTGATGACTGATTAATTAGTAACCTAGTAACCCTGTGTAAGTACAGTATCTCTCCAATGACGGAAACTTCAAAGCAAGTCTCCCCATTTCAATTGCAATTGTATGGGGTCTTTGTTGCCATATTTCACAAATTCATAATGCAACACGCATTCTCAATTAGAGCATTCAGGCACCTGTACTCTGCATTTAGCAGTCATGGATGTGTAATCCAAGCAGAATGTGGTTGGCATAGTACTGCTGGAACATACAGGGATGACTCTGAAAAAGATGGTGTTTGGATGGCAGCATATGTTGCTACAGCATATGTAGCATATTTTTCTGCATTAATGGTGCCCTCACAGATATGCAATTCACCAATGCCATGGGCACTGGCACACCCCATGCCATAACTGATGCTGGCTTTTGGACCTGACGCTGATAACAGCTTGGATGGTCCTTTTCCTCTTTGACCCAGAGAACATGATGGCTGATGTTTCCAAAAACTATTTGAAATGTTGACTCATCAGCCCACACAACACGTTTCCAGTGTGTCATTATCCATCTCAGATAAAGCGCTCCGAGAAGTCTTGGACACCTCTGGACAATATTCTTGTTCCTTAAGCCTTAAGTTGTATTTGTAAATGCAGCGACAATTGGTGTTAATAGACAAAGGTTTGCCAGTGTTCCTAAGCCCACATCATGATATCCGATACCATATGGCATGATGGTTTCCATATGTATGCATTACTGGTTTTCAACCACGAAGAGATCACACCACTGTTGGCAAATCGGAAAGCCTTGCCTCATCCTTGCTCTAGAAGGACTAGGACTTTCTTTAAAACTCTTTGTATACTATATCATAATTGGTCCACCTGTTTAACAGCACTTGCTTCTCATTACCTTTACTTGTCACATTGGTATTAGTCTTAAATTGGCCCTGTCCCAATTTTTTGGGACGATATTGCAGCCACTGTAACTGAAATGAGCACATATTTTTAACAAATAATCAAATTCACTTATCATTAAATAATGTGTTGTTGTAGTGTTTTTTTTTTTTCAAATTTTTCCCAATAATTTGGAATTTTTTGGAAGTCCCACATTTTCAAGAGTGCTTATAGAATGGTAGGATCAAACACATGTAAATGTGTCCCGGTATGAGTGCAGGTTTATGATTACAGCAGCAGTTTCTGGATAAAATATATATAACAAATATAAAAAAGAGTGCTCCTTGGGCACAAGCTGTTTTTAGAATTTAAATCTTTAGGGTGTCGATGGGGTACAAGGCACAATAGAAAGCATCAGTCCCAAGTGCTAAAGCTTCAAGCAGAATGAAGTATTATGAATCAGGATAAATCAGGCAGGTCTGGAGGGTAAGTCGAGCCATGGCAGCAGAACTGTGTCAGCATCAGGCACCAACATCATGCCAGGCAGCAGGAGTACATTTATAGCTCAACCAGACCCAGAATATAATGGGGACTATGTGGGGTTAAAGCCCTAGGGTCTGAGATCAATGGTTTTTGCAAAACATTGAGTGTTGGCTTTGGCCAGAAAATAATTTCTTAAAAAGGGGTGAGAAAAAATTATGTAGTTCAATTTAAGCATGATTTTTGAGTGAATGCCACAAAGCAGTAGGAGTGGTGATGGCACATATTTGTTGTTTTAATCAATAAATTATTCACTTTATGTACTTATGTAATCAAGTACTTTACTGTATTTTATGAACATCATAGTGTAGGGCAGCTGTGCAAACAATGTTATACAAATACCAGTTTATGGTATATCGCATATACTTTTTCCTTATAAAATATTATATGTGTGGATAGTCTAGATTATTGTGGTTAAGTATAATAATAATAATAATAATAATAATAATACATTACAAATTAAAGGTTTTAGCTTAAGGGCCCACACGAATATTGATGTTTCCCTGCTTTAAACAAACCTTCCTAACCAATGCATGTAATGCACAATGCATTGTGAACACTGTTTCCCATAATTTATATGAACAGGTTGAACAGAACGCATAAAAAGCCATTTTCAGACTTTCGAAAATGATTATTCTCTGGCAACCAAGGTTGTCTATAACAAAACATTTATTTTGAAACTTTTTGTATAAGCTTTAAAGTTCTAGGTTTTAATCAAACCATGACACGTAGCTGCCAGATGTTCAAGTTGTAAAGAACCAGTTGCATAGCATCTTTCTGTCACACAATCAGTGATGTAAAAATACCTAAAAACACAAAAAACACAGCGTAAAAACACAGTGACTGCCGTGAATGCTTTGAAACTGTTTAAAGGGGTTTTGGAGAATGTTGCTTAAAGGCCACGTAAAAGGACGTTTACACTCTGTTACTGTCATTGCAGTCACTTCAGCAGTAATAAATGACAGGTATAGGTCGATTAATATCTGTGATACAGATAACATTACCAATGTTCACCTAACCAAATTGAATTGAATTAAATCTAATCTAATTAGCTGCCACTACTTTCTGTTTGACTCACTACAAAATCAAATCAAAGCATAAATTGGCTACATTTTTATTAAAACTCATACAACAAATACCCAAATGATACTAAATTTCATACTTCAATAACCACAAACAGAACTGCAGGTTAAATTTATTCATTGTGACAAACAAATGTGAGATGAAGTTAAAAAAATCACACAAAAATCACAATTATTTTGACAAATTAATTGTTAAACTTAAAGAACATGCGCAAAATATTATCTAACAGTGTGCAGTACGAAAATATGGAGTTATCTCATTTTGCGTTCACGCAGTTGTTCACAGTTCAGTATGTGCTTTACTTGTTTTCACAGTTCTGTGTAAGAAAGTATAAGTATAAGAAGCTTGTTTCACAGCTTATGGTGAGATACTGAACACTGCCAGCAAAACACCTAAATGCATAAATCAAGCAAATGTCCTGGAACCTATGTTTTTTAAATACGCCTACCTGTGTGTGCATATGTTCCTGAAATTGTGTGACCATTGGTATTAACAAAGCCCCAGGGCCCTCAACAGAGCTTGACAGGGAGAGCAGATTATTTTCTACACGCACAAACACACTAAGCGAGTGTGGCTGTTTTTACATTTAAATATCCAGGTTTGACCAACCATGAGAAGTTCATATCCACCTTCATCACTAATGACCTTTCAATGTTTACATGGAAAGGATCCGTTTTTTTCTCTCCTTCATTTTTTTTTCATGTAAACATATCAGTCATTAAAAGAAACTATGTTTTGTACTAATGTCAGGTTCTACACCAGTAAAGGGGCTTTTACACTAATGTACTATATACTGATCAGTCATAACATGATGACCAACTGCCTAATATTAAGCAGGTCCCCCCTTTTGCCACCATAACAGTGATGCACTGTGTGTTCTGAAACCTTTCTTTCACAACCAGAATTAATCTTTTCCTGGATCAGACTACACGGTCAAGCCTTCACTCTCCATGTGCATCATTAAACCATGGCCACCCATGACCCCGTTGCAAGTACACAGGTTTTCCATTCTTGGATCACTTTTGGTAGTTCCTGACCACTGCAAACCAGGAACATCCCACAAAAGCAACAGTTTTTGAAGTTGCCCTGAGTCAATCCTCTAGCCATCACAATTTGTCCCTTGTCAAAGTGACTTAAATCCTTACACATCAACTTCAGGAAAAAAGGTTCACTTGCTGCCTAATCTATCTCACCCACTTCCAGCTGGCATTGTAATGAGATATTAAAAATGCACCTACTGTGAGAAGAGCCAAATTGTGATGGCTAGACAGCTGGGTCAGGACATACTGTACCAAAAGTGATCCAAGGATGGAAAACCGGTGAACTGGAGACAGGGTCATGGGTGGCCAAGGCTTACTGATGCACATGGGGAGTGAAGGCTAGCCTGTGTATTCTGATCCTAAAGAAGAACTACTGTACTGTAGCTCAAATTGAGGAAGAGGTTAATGCTGGTTCTGTTAGATATACAGTACAGTATACACACAGGTCATTACTGTTGGTGGCAAAAAGGGGGGGGGGGACATAAGACAGATGGTCATAATGTTATGACTGACAGTGTATATTTACATATTATGAAAAATAACATATACAGGAGTTACCAAATAATTAAAATACATGTATATCATCCAGGTGTATATTAAATATATTATTCTTATTTTATTGGAATCTAGTAAATTATTCTTTGTATGTGTCACTGATGTACACATCAGATTTACATCTTTATGAGTTCATGAGTGAAAAATTATGAATGCATTGTATTCAAATATTATTGTATTATATATATTGCAGGTGTAACATACAGTGAGGGCTGATCATTATATTAGATGGGAGTCACAAATCTTCCACATCTAGCAATAGCTTGACAGTAAAACTATTAAGATTAAAAACAAGGCATTATATCTCATCGATTAAGAAGGAAGTGGACCAGCATGTTATGGGTACGACAGTGAAGGGTGCTGAAAAACTAGCCAGAATGGCAATCAACTCCACAGGGACATTTCAGTCCATCAACTAAAGCTGCATAAATCTGCAGTCTGGACTAGAATGAAAAGAAATCAGCCCCAGTGTGGCTCCTTCATACCATATTGTTTATTTCTCATACAATGGTTGATGTTAGCGTCACCCTTGGTTCCCTTGTTGACTTGAATTATCCACTTTAGAAATTTGATCAACATTACCAAAAAAAAAAGTATTTGAATTAAATCTCTGCATGACAGGAGGTGGGGTAGGGACGTTTCCTAGCCTTGATATTCTACTATTTAAACCATCCGTCCCTGTACTGCTGGTTCAAGCTGTGGTCCTTTAATGTACATATATCTATCCTAAATTTCATTTTCACCCAATGGTTAACCTGTGGAGGAGAAAATATGTTGATGAGGACCCTAACATCTTGCAAACTGCAGGCATATACGGTATACATGCACACACAGATATATTCATACAGTAAGGGCAATCTGGAAACACCAATCATGCTATAACACCTTTCATCTGTAGAGGAAACCAAAGTACCCAGAGTAATTTGGGAGAACATGCAAAATCCATGCATACAACCCAGAGGCAAGATTTGAACCCACAACCCTGGAGGTGTGAGGCAAAAGTGCCAAATACTAAGCCGCCATATCACAATTTAAATACTGAATAAAATATACAGTATTCAGTATATTTATAGTAGTGGTGTAATAGGGGGAGAATTGGGTCTTGGTGTTCTAAATAAAGGATATGGATTCTTACTAATACAAATCAGTTGATGAGGATGAAGGTTTATTTATAAATGAATTTAGCACAATGTCTCCCTCTATAGGCTGGTCCTTGGTTCTGACATGGAAGACACGGTTGATAGATTCATTTAACGATGTACTATTAATTCCAACAGAATACAACAGCTGACAGGTATTTAAACATAACACCTGACTAAAGACATAATAAACAGGAGTCAGCAAGGGGTTGGTTTGATTTACTGTAACATACAAGAGTTATGCTAAATACTGTCCAGATGTAAGTCCAGATGTGGGTGTTGTATTTAAATGCAGTGGACAAGATGACAGGATTTCCTGCAATGAAATTATGCAAGATATATTAACTTATTAAAGAAGACAAATAAAAAGAAAAGCAGACAAACATTAAACAAAAAAAACGTCATAACAGCAAGAAGAGCACAGTGGAAAAACTCTATGTATGTAATAATAATAATAATTATAATAATTATAATAATTATAATAAAAATATTATTATTAATAATAACAATAATTATTATTTTCTTCTTCTTCTTCTTCTTCTTCTTCTTCTTAGTATTATTCAATAATTACAGCTGGTTAAAGTTTTATTGTAAGCTCTGTACTTGAAATGCTGCCTTTATATTGCATACTACTACTCATAATAATAATAATAATAATAATAATAATAAATATTATTATTATTATTATTATTATTATTATTATTATCAGTAGTAGTAGTAGTAATATTATCTGTGTTTTTTATATACATTTAAAAATTATTTAACAAAAAATAATAATTATTATTATTATTATCTGTGCGCTTTTTTTTTTTTACTTACTCTCGCATGCAAAATGTATGAAAAAATAAATGCTATTTCTGTTCTCTTATTTAAAATCTTTTTGTTGTGTATCATGCTACTCCTTTTATCTGCATAACATTTGCATCCTTTTGAGCTCATTGTTGTTCATGTGAAATTGTGTTTGTGCTCCTCTGTACGAGCGGATGAATTGTGCTTTATGAGTTCCGCTTTGCTCTCTGATTGGATTAAAATATCAGAGGCTCAAATCAAAGCAAAAGAAGCGAGGAAGGCATAAAGCCTTTTCCCCCATTTCCTTTTCAGGAAAATAATACTAATTGATCTACATAAAAAAAATAAAACGCCTTGTTTATATAATATTTTATCCAACTCTGTGGCTATTGGGGATTCTAACAACTATGTCTATTTCTCATTCGCGAGGAAGTTTATTTAAGTATGACAATAAATGGCATTACAGTAATATGACATGGATTTGTTTATGTTTATTGACTACAGCAAGTCACACAATATCCCAAACCACATCAGCAAATCTATGTGACACTACTAAATGATCGAGTAATTTAAAGAGATATTTATAGAAAGGATTTGGTGTGTGTGTGTGTGTGTGTGTGTGTGTGTGTGTGTGTGTGTCTGTGTGTGTAGCTCCTGTACAGTTTCAAGCATTTTTTGGAAATTGAGTATATTTAAACCCTGGAACAGCAGTCAATGAATGCTGTTAAAATGTTATTTTAGTTTAATAAATGAATAAATAAATGTTGTGTTTGTTTCCTGAATGTCAAGATCTGATACATAACATGGGAACTAACATTTACAAGCCCTTGCCTAATCTTGTTAAACTAATCATTCATTCCTAACAGATAACTGGCTTGGATGTACAGTTTAACTCAGGAAATCAAAGTGATGGTAAATGGAAAGGGCAAGGAGGGAAGGATGAAAGGAAGGATGGAATCATGGAAAAAGGAAGAAAATAAGAGTGGAAGTGATTAAAATAGACAGGCCTGATGAATTAAGAAAGTAGGAAATTGACATGCAGACTATTTGATGGGGAAGGAAGGAAACAAGGAAGTAAAGGGGAAACAAATGCAAAGAAGAAAATTGAAGTCATGGGAACTGGAAGGAAGGAAGTTAAAATGATATTGGGTTAAAGCTGACAAGGGAGTAAAGGAAGAAAAATAATACAAGTGATAGAATAAAAGAAGAATGGAGGACAATGAAAAATTGAAACTATTGCTCATTGATAAATAGTGGCACAGGGGCATAGTGGTAATCACTGTGGCCACCCACCTTCAGCTCTAAATAGAGTTTGCATGTTCTCTTTCTGGGTTTCTTCTGGGTTCTCCAGGTTCCTCCCACAGTTCAAAGACATGTAGATTAGGCTAATTGGAGATTCCAAATTGTCCATAGAGTGTCCTGTGATGGCGTGGCACCCTATCCAGGGTGTACCCCGCCTACTGCCCCGAGTCCCCTGGGATAGGCTCCAGGTCTCCCATGACCCTGCACAGGATAGAGACTGAGTACAGTTCATAAGTAAGTAATTATTGATAAACTAAACAAAATCTACTTTATTTCAGGTAATGCCGCAGTCTTATTTTATATTAGAACCATCAACTTTACTGCCTAATTAATTATTAAATATAATAAATTAATTATTATAATATAAAAATTATTAAATCATTAATTTAGTGTAAAGTGTTATTCACTTTACTGTACATTGAAATATAAATCTATTTCAACTACAACATAAGAAGCTGATGTTCTTGACTGCAAATGAGCAATTATAATATGTTAACTAATCGTCATCTGTTTATTGATTTCATTTTACTTTCCTAAATTTCTGTGAAAATGTGAGAATGCCCAGCTAAATTCTCTTTAAATCACAGCTTGAAAATCTCCTCTTTTTTCATTTTGCACATCTGTCATCGCCATTTTGTCTTCCAAACCCTCATCAAACACAAGCTTATAAGTCCCTTGTCCTCATCCTGTCAAAGTGAAAATGCTGAATTCATGTTTCTGTCTTCTGTTTATTTAATATTTGATTGAAGAACAGGCGAACAAGCTGATGGTTCACACGCTTACACACTCTCACATACACACAGCTGTATGTCACGCTGCAGTTATTTTCAAATGACACTTTATGAAAAAGTTGATGTGCGTTTAGCTTCCAAACTGGCTCTCTGTGAGACAGACAGCTACTGCTGCTGTAATCAATCATATGCAATCTTCCTGTCTTTTTTCTCTTTTCTTTTCCATTTCACTTTTTGTTTTCTGTCCATCTTTATACTTTCTTTTCTTGTTTGCTTTCACATTTCTTTCTTTCTTTTTTTCATATACAAAGTCAAGTCAAAAAGGGACTTTTCATGAATAAAGGCAGAAAACCGATTGACAATTACACAAGACTTCAAGACAGTACAGTGATGAGTCTCTTATGCGCATTAAAACATTTGAACAGTGAAAACATTTTAAAGTATGCAATATGTCCGTAAATGAGGATCTCAGCTGAGGTGCCTCCGAGCCTGCAGCAGTCATTCCTGTGAACATCCTTGAAAATTGATGGATGACTTGTTGCCAATGTGCGGAAGAGATGCATCTGTCTGTACACAATCATCCAGAAACACCACTTGGACATTACAGCTGGAAATTATTGCCACATCCCCAGACCTCATTCCAAGTAGTTTCCACATGTTTGGGCCATTAAAGGAGTTCCTGGGAGGCCAGCGTTTCAGCTTTGAAACAGGCAGTCTGATTGTGGCTGCAGCACACTAAGAAAACTTTCTACCTTGATGGTATTCAAGTGCATTACTGTAGCAAGTGATTATGTATACAGTATATAAAATATAGGGAGTTACTGTATTACTCTCAGAACTGTGTTCTGTTATTCTGTACAATCAAAGTCCTGGTCCCCAACATGAGTCAGTGCCACTCTAAGTTCTATTTAATGTTCTGAGGACAAACCTAAGCTTATCCCATTGGGTCTATCTCAAAAAATAAAACTGTCCTCAGCAAAATAAAATTATGACAGGAACTTTGAAATACTGGCAGTCAGACTAGACTGACCTAAATTACCTAACCCTGGCCAAGTCTGATGGACTCTCTTTTTCACAAAATTCCAGTTCACACTCTTATTTCTTCCTGGGTCAAAAACAATGTAGGCCTGTCTTCAAGAGGCCCTTAGAGAACCCAGAGATGAACACATCCTTCCCTATCATGCTTTCAGGGAGCAGTGGGCTGGGAGATAAACAGTGAGCTCAGCCACAACAAGACCCCAAAGGCTGCCCTATAAACCTCCCAAACCCCCTGAGAGGAATACTCATCACTCGGGCCCACACACCACCAGCATCTGCCCGCACAGTCTCCTACCAGACATTTCATCTACTCGGAAAATAAGCACTCATGGCTTAATATGATGAGTGATGAACACCAGTTACTTTCTTCATGCACAGCCTATATCCAAGCCAATGTACAGTACCATAAGCACTCCATGTAGGAAAATTCACGTTTCTAATGGGTGCAACACATGGCACAGACCTTTTAAGGGTCACCAAAAATTATGGGTCACCCATCAGCATGAACCTGAATTGTGTAAAATATGATAATTAATTAACCACAAATAAATTTTTATGTTGTAAATTATTTTAATTTTAAAAGATGAATAAAATAATTTCTGCACACTTTTAGTTTAACACATACTTGCAGATATAGTTTGTACTAAACAAGTTCAAGCAGAAATATGATTTATTTTGTGTCTTGAGGTTAACCTTGTCATTCTCCAATCGGATTATTTCAAAATGGCACAAATCTTTATTTAATTAATTATTACAGACAGCAAGGAAACAAAACCATTTTTCCGGAAACATGCACCCTACTGCAAGCACTCAAAATTAACATTACATAAAAACATGAATTGCATTTTGTCCAGTTGAACATTATCACATTATAACAACAAAAAAAAACTTCTTTTGATAACTTATCACAACCTGAATGAGTTATGTTCAAGAACATCACTATAGCTCCTGACACATGCTAGCAATACATTGTAACACTCACATTGATCTGTGATATAAAACATCATACATCATTTCTGTGAAGCTGCTTTGAGACAATGACCATTGTTAAAAGCGCTATATAAATAAAATTGAATTAAATTGAATTGGACATTAACTTGTTTTATCTAACATCAGCTATCTTTTTAAAAAGAATGTAATGTACAGGTTGGCTTTCAATACAGCTGCACGTATCATAGACAGTGAGTTAAAACTGTTTTATGTGATAATGGCTTAAAATAAGACATTATTGATTGAAATGATGAAAATGTGACAAGTAGCATTCTGTTTGGAAGAGATTTTTTGTAGAGATTTTAGTCATAGGAAATCAAACTGGTTTTAAAATCCATTGTTAATTTTTCCACAACTTTGAAGGACTCATCCATAACCCTGATAAGACAACATTGGCAAGTTTGGATGCCCCAGTGTCACATAATGAGGAGGCCTGATTTTAAGTCACATTCGTTGTGATTCAGTCAGAAATTCCAGGGCTACGTACATCCCAGAATTAGATGCAGGAAAACAGTGCTTCCTGAGCGAAATTGGTGGCTCAGTGGTAGGCTTCTTGCCTGTCACACACAAGGCCCAAGTTCAATTCTCAACCATTGCCCAAACCTAGTGCCGGTCCCATGCCTAGATAGAATGGGAGGGTAATGTCAGGAAGGACATCTGGCATAAGACCTGTGCCAAATTGTATGTGAATCAAATGGTCCACTGCAGTGACCCCATGATGGGAGCAGCCAAAATAACAACATTAAATCAAAACACATTAAACTTGGTTGGATGTAAAAATCCACCGAAAATCAGCAATCGCTAGAAACTCAAATCAAATTAACCGTAAAACATAATTACCGGCCACACATATAGTACGTTTTGAAAAATTACTGTAGAATATTGTGAAAAAATAAATTTTCTTTTGTAATTAAATTTAAAATATAATATATTCTAGATTTAATGCATTTAATGTGAAATATCCAAATCATATTTTCCATTTCGTAAATACAGCTCATTAAAACAAAATAAAAAATCAGTATCTCAAAAGATTATAATATTTACTAAGATCAAACATTTTACAGTGCAGAACTTCTGAAAAATAAAGTACATTTATGCACTCAATACTTGGATGGGGCTCTTTTAGCAAGAATTAGCAAATTTAGCAAACAACAGTGTGGCATGGAATGAAGTCAATGAGCCTGTGGCACTGCTGGGGTGTTATTGAAACCTAGCCTTCAGTTCATTTGTGTTTTGGGATTGTGCATTTCGTCATTTTCCTCTTGTCAATAATTCTTTTGGGGGTTCAGGTCAGGTAAGTTGGATAGCCAATCAAGTATAGTGATATCATGATCAGCAAACCAATAAGTGGTAGTTTTGGCAGGTACTCAGTTCTGCTGGAAAAGGAAATCAGCACTTCCATAAATCTTGTCAGGATATGGAAGCATGAGGTTCTCTAAAATCTCGTCTGGTTCTCTGCTTTGATTTTGGGCTTGATAAAACACAGTGGACCAACACCAGCAGATGACATGGCACCACAAATCAACACCGACTATCAAAAATAAAATGCAAAATTTACTTTCATCTGGAAAAAGAACTTTGTTGTCACTGAACAACAGTTAAGTTCTTATTCTCCTTAGTCCAGGTAAGACACTTCTGACATTGTCTCAGTTTTAGAAGTGTCAGGATACTAGGAATACTACAGTTGTAGTCTATTTCCTAAAGAGGTCTGTGTCTGGTGGCTCTTTATTTACTGACTTCAGCCTCACTCCACTGCTTGTGAAGCTCTCCCGAGCTCTTAAATCAGCTTTACATGACTATCTTCTTAAGGTTCCTGTTGCTTGTGTACCTTTTCCTATAACACTTTTCCCTTCCAGGCATCTTTCGATTAATATCTTTCAATACAGCACTCTGCAAACAGCCAGCCCTTTCAGATATGACCTTTTGTGGCGTACCCTCCTTGCCAAGAGTGTCAATGATCATCTCCTGGACAACTGTCTAGTCAGCAGTCTTCCCCATGCATGTGCTGAATTAGACCAAGAGATTATTTATAATTTATAAGTATTTATAGTCCATGAATAGTAATTTACTCAAACTGGAAATGAAATATTCTAATATTTTGAGATGTTTTTATTTGTTATTTTTAGCTGTTAGCCAAAATCTTCGAAATTGAAACAAAAACAGGCTTTAAATATTTTTTATAATACTTTGTGTCTAATGAATCTAGAATACTTGAGAGTTTCATTTCACTGTTTGAACTAAAGAAATTAAAGTTTTTTTTATTTATTTATTTTTAAAAAAAGTTATTAAAATTTTACAGGATGCACTATATTTAAGGATTTCTGAGGATCTCTCATTTTGTAAAGTATTTGATCAGACCTTACCAAGCAGATGGTTATGTGTATCATTGTTTTGCTTATTGACTTCTTTTTTCCCCCTGACCTTTGGCCTGACTATTGAACTAGGTCTCTTGAAAATTGGTTGAATTAGATTGGTTTGACTGGTACTTTTTTGAAAATGCTAACCTGCTCTTGCATTTGCTGTAGTTCTCCTTTCTGGCAGATAGATGTACTTATTATTATGATTATTATTATTATTGCTGTTATTATTCTTTCAATAATAATATTGCTGTAACAATATTACAATTAAAGTAATCTATCTATCTATCTATCTATCTATCTATCTATCTATCATTGTTAATTGTGCATATTATTATTATTAGTAGTAGTAGTAGTATTGTTGTTGTTGGTGGTGCTTATTATTATTATTATTATTATTATTATTATTATTGTTGTTGTTGTTGTTGTTAATGTTGTTGATGTTGCTTCTTATTATTATTATTGATATCATTCTTGTTGTTGTGGCTATAATAATAATAATAATAATAATAATAATAATAAGCAC
>JAQMYJ010000019.1:15199674-15211256 GCA_030014305.1 Clarias laeviceps | reverse complement strand
CCACACAACCCCCCCCCCCCCCCCCCCCAAACACACAAAAAAATATATAGTTTTGGGTTTTATTTGGTTTTGAATTTGTTATTTTGTTTTCTGTTTGGTTAATTTGGTTTTGAATTTGTTATTTTGTTTTGGGTTTTGTTATTTTGTTTTGGGTTTTGTTAACTTGTTTTGCACTTCACGGCCACCGTAATTGGACTATGCTTCAGAACATCTGAGGGTCAAACCCCTCAATTACCAAGTTACCACTGTTAATGCTTTTTTTTCAGTTGCTGATCAGTCTCAGGGTGAACTGTTCCAGAGACAAATAGTTGGCAATCTCGAAATCCCTCTTTCTACCGTTAACAGTATTATAGTTCAATTTAAGGAAACGGCTAAAACGTTAATAGAGTCACAACCCGGTTGACACAGGCCTTCTGAAAAAGTCTTTTGTGCTGTTTTAAGCTCTTTTCATTCTATGCCTAGGTTAGATGCTGCTCCTAAAGCTGTTAAAGGAAAGTCAACAAAGTATATTATAATAGTATTTTACATATTAATATCTTTTTGTTGCATACAATTTATCATTAAACTACAGGCATCTATTCACCTGTGTAAGTTGATCTCATATTTGCTACAGCACAATGACATCACCACAGTGTTAATAATTTCTGTCTAAGCATCCTGCCCCAGAACACCTACTGTATAGCAGAGGATGAAAGAAACAAGCAGAGCTCCAGTTTAGTTTCCTGGAAGATTCTGTTCCTTTTGCATCAGGAGAAAGGTCGACGAACGTCCTTTCTTTTAAAACAAGGACATGTTTGCATGCTGTTGCAGCCAAACACACTGAGAAACCCCAATATTGACCTACATTTGCGTTTTTGACATTATTTCTCTGCTATTTTTGTAGCGTCCCTGTGTGCATGTGTAGCTCCTGCCTCATTTTTGACATTTTAACTAATGTTCCTCGCTAAAGGTTAGTGTGCCCTACATGCTCCCTAGAGACAAGTGTGTTTTTTTTTTCTTTCTTTCTTTTTTTTTTTTTTTTTTAGCTGTTGGGGTATGTGTGCAGATAAACAATTTGTTACAGTGCAAAAAACTACTTAGCATTTAAATGAAGTGGCTTTGGAGTGTGGAAGAGAAAAACACACAAAATGCATGGGTGTTAGTTTGGATGGTGGGAATTTGGGCCTCTTATGTTTTAATGGGGAGGACAGGACCTTTCAATGACAATGGGAAATGTGTATTTAAGTAGTTAAGTACTCAGGCATTCTGAGAGAAAAACGGCTGAAGAAAAAGAATCATTCAAACAGGGAAAATAAGGTGCATCAATAACACGCATCAGTGCTGATTTTTTTTATTTTCAGTTTCTAAATAAAAAGCAATTTTGCTTACTAGCTTATTTGTAATAATATATAATGAATACAGATTCATACCCAGAATTTTGGTCATAAAATCTAGGAATGCATTTTTTTATGTATATATAGTTGGACCTTGTATTCTGAATGTGTAACCTACTTTTATGCCCTTTTTAAACAGGCAACTTGTTCGCCTTTTGTGTTAGCAGCTGCATTGTGCTGCTAGGAGGGGTGTAACGTGCTGGATAACAGAACTCACGGCTTGGCACACAGTATTTGAGTCACGGGTCGGATCATTTTTCAGATCAGCAAAAAAAGGGAGACAAATATCATGGTGCTTGAAGATCGAAGGGGAGGGGGGGGGGGGCTTATGTCACGAGACGGTACACAATCCATCATAGGGTACACACTACGGGCAATTTGGGAACGCCAGTTAGCCTAATCTGCAGGTCTTTGGACTGCAGGAGGAAACCGGAGTACCCGGAGGAAACCCACCAAGCACGGGGAGAACATGCAAACTCCATGCACAGAGATGGGAATTGAGTCTGGCTAACCACTATACCATAGTGCTGCCGTCATACTCAGTTATTTAATTAAATTTAATTGAAGGCAATATGAGGCATGATGATTTTTTTTGGGGGGGACAAAGAAAATTGGATATAGGCTATTCAATATTGGTTAAAGCAAAGCGGTATTGACCCTGTTACTTTGAACCACAAGATTCAAAATACTGTATGTTCCAAAAGAAATTGTTATTTGTGAACCAAAACAGCTCCAACTTTCCAATGTTTTGATGCCTGAATAAATCGATTGAACAAACTGACCGTGAAGGACAACACAAAAAGACACTGTAATACCAAAATGGTTTTGAAGTAAAACGTGTAAAAAAATAAGGCAAATGCCAGCCCCGCTGCTTTATCCTCTCCAAAGCGCTCGCGCTCCTGTGGCGTCTGTCCTTGCCAGCGCAATGCTTGACGACAAAGAAGTTGCAGGATATAATAAAATCCCTTGTAGTAGATCTATTACTTCATTTTTTCCCCTATTGTCTGCAAATAAATTAAATGCTTGGGTGCTTTCCATCCTTCAAGCATGAAGAAAAACGTTAAGAATTTCACCAGGAAGACAGGAAGAGTTTGTTGATTGGATGGTTCTTGTCACATGACCTGCGATGCATTTGTGGCATTCAGAAATCTTGTACAAGCACAAGTGTCACTATGGTGTCACTCTCTACTGTGAGTGTGCTTGTTGCCTGTCTCCATTTAAAATAACACAATTGAGCACACAAAAGATGCAACATGTGAATGGACCCTAAGACTATCAAAATGCATAGCAACCTACTGTGAGAAATGGCACAGTCTGCATTCAATTAACTGACAAAGTTTTAAACGGGCACCTATTAGCCAACCTTTGAACTTTGTCATAGGTTCGTCAGCTGTGATGTCATACAGGTCAAACAGGGAAACAGTTACGTTTAACCTTAATCTCAGGTCAGGCCTGAGTTATTCAGGAGATAAATTCCATAGAATTTATTAATAAGCCCTTTCAGATTTTTATTTCAAAGAAGTAAATTTACAATTTATTACATTGCATAATTGCATAACTAATACGCGTTGTGCAGTCTAGATTGACTTACTGTGCGGTCCGGATCTGGACCCGAGTCTGGACTGCCATATACAGTGTAATAGGAATTGAGATCACTAGGGGCCACCTGATAAGATATAACAATAACTTGATAAACTAATTCGATTTGTTTTGCAATTCTGTAAACATCACAATTTTGTAAATATCCTGATTTGATATTACACTTTTTTTCCGAACTAAGAATAATGTTGAGTCATACTTCTTGATCTTTCTATCCATGAAAGCCTTATTTAACCTCTTGAGACCTGAACTGAAGTGTACATAATAATTTCTCCTTATGGTTTGGCAAAAGAATAATACCCACAGTCTCATATGAGGATGGTACAAGGATATATAGACAGTGTAGCTGGGAGAAAATGTCATGTCCTCATATGAGGACATTCGGGTCTCAAGGGGATGTAATAAATGTTGAATTTATCTAAACGGCTAGGAATCTTGTTTCAGATCGTGTCCAGCGTTAGCTGTTGGATGCTAGCAAACTGTTAGTTACCAGAGTATTTAACTTCAGCAACGTCAGCATCACACAGCTCATATCAAACAAGCTTAGCAAATAGTTCACCCCACCAATTGTGAGTGAGTGAGTGAGATTTTGGAGTCAGTGTTTTGATAAGAAAATACTTATATTGCACAATATGAGTCTTAGTAATGATATTATTATGATATAATAATTTTTGCCTATTCTTGCCCATTTTCCACATTTTACATATTTGTAAAGCCATTATTGTGTATATTTTGTACACAAAATTTACTTTTTATTTTTATTTCTATTGATAATTTAGATTTTAAGGTCACGAGTGGTCGTGACCACTTCAAAGCATTTCACTGCATATCGTACTGTGTATGACTGTGTATGACTGTGTATGTGACAAATAAGATTTGAATTTGATTTGATATTTGACCTATTTATAATTGGAGCAGGGCAGGTTTTCAGCACCAATCCTATTCAGTATGATCTGGCGACTGTGATGAGCAAAAGATTAGCATGAGAGTGAGCATTTGGGTGAGTGCAAATACAGCGGAAAATATAATGTGTGTGTGTGTGTGTGTGTGTGAGAGAGTGTGTGTGTGTTTGTGTATGTGAAGGCAAAATTCTTTTTCCACTCATTAATGAGACACAAATACTGTATAACTACAACTATACAGAATTAATAAAACTGTATTTCACAGTATTATGGTTTAACTTTGCAGTTAATGTGCAGTTCACATACCGAAACCATGGGCAGAGATATGTAGGATGACAGAACGACTATGGCTAACAACAAGTTTTGTCGAAAATGTTATGCAATTCTAAAACTACAGTACCTCGGCATACGCCTTGCAAAGTTTCGCCTTAAGAAATACAATTTTGCAAGAAATTTGCCTTGGCATGTGAGGCATTTTCAGTTTGCGTTTAGTGGAAAGCCATGTGCAAGATTTTGTAAAGACATAGCACTATGGTCCCAAAAATGTTAGGAGCAAGGAGAAAATGGAGCCACTTTCAGTTTCATTTTTAAAACAGCCAGTGCCAAGAGGAATCATAAATGAAGGTCAAGCGAGGTTTAATGTCTATTTATCTCATCTCGTATCTCATACTCTATTTACATGTCTTTTGTAAATGTTGTAATTGTTTTTATATGCAAATATATAATTATAGTGTTGAAAATGGATAATATTTTTGAACAGATTATATGCATTTATATTAGTTCTTATGGGAAAATATAATTTCACAATACGAAATTTCCCCCTTAAAACTCGCTTCTGGAATGCACTCTAAATCCGGAGCAAAGTGTAGATCGTGTCGAGCAGGTGTGTATCTCAAGGCTAATTATTAACCTAGTTAACCCTGTGTAAGTATGTATCCAATGATGTAAACTTTAAAGCACTTTTTGTAAGTCGCTCTGGATAAGACCATCTGCCAAATGCCTAAATGTAAATGTAAATGTAAGGCTCCGTGCTCGCAGCAGAAAAAGTGCGTTCACTGATTCACACTTGGGCATACATTTGTGTGTGCTCGTTTATAATGACGACACTTACAGATACCGCTGTGTGCACTTATGTTTGTTGCTCTTGTGCACTCAATTGAAGATACTGTTTGAACCTGTAATGTATTTTCACAGAGAACTGTTTGCAGTCCGAGATGCTTTGATTGGCATCGTTTATAGTACGTGATGAAATATGTAAAAATTGCTGCCTTTCTTGCCATCTGAGATATCTGTGCATTAAAATACATCAAAGCTGAGTCATGGGCATGAATGTCAGAGTGTTTTTATGAATATGAGTAAATGAGTATTCTAGTATGGGTACTGATGCATCCCTAATAAAACATTTTACTGCTTACAGGTCATGCCATTTGCTATGATGTTAATGCAATGTCATTCGTTTAATGTTTAGCCTTTTTTCATTTGTCTTTTTTTTTTTTTAGCCCACTCTGGAGTATTTTGTCATTTCTAAATGCATTTCAAAGGTGCGGTCCACCCTGTCTCGTTCTCTCTCTTATGCTCTCTCTCTTTTTTTTATTCTTTTTTTTTATTAAATATGGACTGTATCTCTCTGATTGCACACTAATATATCAAAGACTGCTTACTGAATAACCTCCATTCTATAATGCACTATTTAATTATGAATCAGGCCCTTGAAAAACAGCAGAAATGAAACACAGGCACAAGAGCTCAGCAGCACAAAGCAATGAAATGCAGGCACTTTATTAAAGTGGTTGACAAAAACGGTGTTTACATGTAAAAGGAAGTGCTTTTGATTTATTTATTTTTTTTAAGAAAAAAAGGTAAAAAAATTGAACATTAAAGGATGACCTAGAATGGCTGCATGTCACTCTCTGGTTAGGAGAAGGAAACTTGACACATGTATTTTATTAAAAAAAACTGGTCCTGTTTTTGTTGTTTTCAGTTTTGTATGCACTTTTGCAAAGGTTTGGCTCAGGGACATACACACAGTAAAATCCCCAGTGTTTATTTAACATTTTCAGAGTTTATGTCAGTTCAGCTGTGTGATTGTTGCACCAGACGATATGTAAAAGTGGGTATAAATTTTATTTATTTATTTATTTTATATTTTTTTTACTCAAATTGCATTTCCACCATTGTTGAACCCAACTCTTGGAACCTTCTCAATCTCAAATGGTCTCCCATTGCACTACAGAATGTTCATAGAGATGATGCCATGTTCACAGACGAATGGGGGTTGGTCTGGGACACCTGGAAGGGGGGTTTATCAGGCACATGGTAGAGCGTAGAGGAAGTCTAACTGAAGAGAGGTCCTCAGAGCAGGTTGGGGCCTCAGCGAGGCTTTTCGAGTGGACTGGCCCTTGGAGATGATAACAGGACATGATTCGGTCATAGCAGGACTCCGGCACCTCAGAGCTCAGAACAAGAGATGATTCAGCCATCTTACAGTACAGGACAGAGCATGACACAGAGCATGGTTCTGGTGTCACATACTTCAGGACAGGACATATTTTAGGTTTTATTAACCTCTAACGGGTTTGGGTTGGCAGCGTTGTCTGGAGTGGGTTGGCATTCACAAGATAACCGGAGCTCTAGGGTGCATCGAAAAGGTTAGTGTTCCAGGCACGAACTGTTCATGGGTATGATGTCCTATGGCGTGATCAAGCGTCCAGCTGCGCTCCCTGCAGGGCGATGGTCTGACGCAATTCGACCTCGGCATGGGTACAAGATGGGAGCTCAGAGCCGTGAATGCAGTCAGTGTGGTAATTTATCCAGATTGTCAGGAGAGTTTGTAGTCGAGGGTGGAAGAGATAAAAGCCAAGAGTTCAGTCAGGTCCAATCCATGAGGCGAGAAACGTGAACAAGGGCAAGGAGTCAGCAACGTGAAAGCAAGACCAAATAACTCGACAAGAGGCACGAGAAAACTGGGCTACAGGGACACAATAATTTGGCAAGAAATGGTTGTTTGTGAGAGAGTTATATAGTGCAGAGTGATAAATGAGATAAGAAACAGGTGGGCTTGAGATGTTGAATGAGGCAGCAAAACAGAAGCAGTCAACTGGTGATCATTCCTTGGAAAGGAATTGCGGGTGATCATTCCTTGGCTCGAAATGTGGCGTACCATGACAGAAAAAGTTTAAAGAAAGAGAAACCAGTACTGTAGACAAACCATGCAGTCGAATACCCTCAACTGGGACAAACCGGATTTTCAAAGAGGATTTGAGAGTTGGGTTCAATGAAGTGCAAGTTAATCAGTTGTGATGACGGCTATGTTAAAGAGTCCAATTTGAATGACCTATGTCAGTTAATATGCCCAGTTTATATAATATATACTGTATGTACTTTACATACTATATAGAATGGGCATTTTAATTCCAGCTTCGAATCCCAGCCAATGCCTGAACCCCAGCCACTAGATTCAGTGCCGGTCAAAGGCCTGGGCCATGTTGATGTGCAAACCTGTGCCATGTTGATGTGCAAATCAGATGGTCCTATCCTTCTTTAGAAAGAGACAGGCCGTCTCAGAGTAGGATATCGCTCCTAAGTGGCCAAAAATTCTCAGAATGATGCAATTTTGGTCCTGCTTTTAAAAGTAGGAGTAAGGGCAATTTCTTAAGATTCTTAAAGTAGGAAATTGTCTTGCGTTACTTTGCTGTAACCCTGTTCCCTGAAAAAGCGGGAACGAGATGCTGCGTGAAAACGCTATGGGAATGTCTCTTTGTTCCACCGGTTGTGAAGCACATGTGTGTCAAACACGCCAAAACTTTGACTTATATAACTTCGGTCAGGTGATGTCATCTGATGAGGTGCACCTGCAGGTTATAAATAGGACTGAACCGGAAACATCCTCAGGTCAATTTTTGTCTGAAAGGACATCCGGTCACGCCCGCAGTGCGGCATTGGCGCGCAGCATCTCTTTCCCGCTTTTTCAGGGAACAGGGTTACAGCAAAGTAACCCGAGACCTTCCCTTTCAAAAGCTACACTCGATGCTGCATGAAAACGCTACGGGAACGAGAATACCAACGCCGCCACACTGCAAGTGCCTGGACCCCCAGGGTTGTGTAGTGTGCGCACAGTCCCCCAAAGGGGTCTCAGACATAATTCTGGGATGCTAACTCGAGGACCCGTGAGCCTGGAGTTGCATAGACATCCAAACTATAAAATCTGACAAATGTGTGCGGAGAGGACCAACCTGCCGCATCAAACACTTGCTGCAAGGGGACACCTTTTGCCAGAGCAATTGATGAGGCAAGCCCCCTGGTCGAATGGGCACTAATTACTAGAGGCGAAGTCTGACCATGCACCTCATAGGCTAGGGCAATAGCATCTCTCACCCAATGTTGCATCTGCCCCCCGGTTGCGGCCCCCATAGCATATAAAAAGCTGCTCTGATTTATGCCACTGGCTAGTGCGGTGGATGTAAATCTGAAGAGCACGAACTGGACACAGTAAGTGAAGTCTTTCCTGCTCCAGAGCTGTAAATGGCGGGGGACAGAAGGCTTCGAGAACAACTGGGTGCATAGTCGAGAATGGAACTTTCGGAAGATAGTTCGGGTGAGGAAGCAAAATAGCTTTGACTAGCCCAGGGGCAAAGTCTAAGCAAGATGGGGAGGCTAACAAAGCCTGCAAATCTCCAATTCTCTTCAGAGAATTAATGGCCATGAGAAAAACCATCTTAAGGGTCAGAAGCCTGACAGGCGCTGACTCTAGTGGTTCAAAAGTGTGTCAACCAACCCCTCTAGCACAACAGCTAGATCCCAAGAAGGGACTGTCGCTCTAGTGGGCGGCCTCAACCGTTTAGCTCTACGAATAAAGCGGGCAACTAAAGACCCCATCAGTCAGAACATGACAAGCCGAAATAGCAGCTACGTACGTTCTGAGAGTACTAGGGCATAAGCCCGAGGTAAATTTCTCTTGTAGAAACTCCAGCACTGAAACAATTTGGCATTGTACTGGGTCTACATGTTTTACTATGCACCAATTTTCAAATACATTCCATTTGAGGGCATAAGTTCTTCTAGTGGAGGGAGCCCTAGCATTTAGTATAGTTTCAATCAAACTGGCTGGAAGACCAGCCTCTCTTAATTGGTCCCCTTCAGGGGCCAAACATGAAGCTTGAAGAGCTCGGGCCGGGGATGAAATATTGTCCCCTGTGCCTGAGACAGAAGATCCCTCCTCACTGGAATCACCCACGGTGAGCCAATGAGGATAGATATTAGATCTGAGAACCACATTCTGGATGGCCAGCGGGGCGCTATCAATAAGAGGCGCAAGCCCTGTTGACAGACCTTCGCCAGGACTCCCGGGAGCAGAGCTATCGGAGGAAATGCATAGAGACGTAGTGTGGGCCACGTATGGGCCATCACGTCCAGACCCAGGGGAGCTGGAGGACTCAGAGAGTAGTAAAGGGGACATTGTGCTGTTTCTTGCGAGGCAAAGAGGTCCACCTCTGCTACATAAAATCTCTTCCAGATTTGATTGACTACTTCGGGGTGGAGTTTCCATTCCCCATGTGTCACAGTTTGTCTGGATAGTAAATCTGCTCGCACATTCGTATGCCCTGGAATGTAAATCGCCATGAGGGACAGGAACGTGTCCTGTGCCCAAAGCAGAACCTGGTGCGCTAGCCTGTTCAAGCGACGCGAGCGCAGTCCGCCCTGGCGATTTATGTACGAGACCACCGTAGTGTTGTCCACCCACACTAGGACATGGTAGCCTCTCAACTGCTGGAGGAAATATTTCAGGGCCAGAGAAGATGGCCTCTCCAGATCCCTTGGGCTGGACGGCCACCTAAGACCGCACCCCAGCCCGTGAGCGAAGCGTCGGACCCAAAGTCAAAAACCGGGGTCTGAACCACATAGAAAGGGTATGAAGCCTTATTGAAAATGGATTCGACACGCGCAGGAGACAGCTGTGCCCGCATTGCGGTTGAATCACATGTGACACCCAAATATGTCGTACTTTGAGCAGGAAAGAGAACGCTTTTGGTGGCATTGATTCTCAGTTCTAGCAGGTCGAGATGAGTTAGGATGACATCTCGATGCCGAAGCGCTAGCTCCTGAGACTGGGTCAAAATCAGCCAGTCGTCTATGTAATTCAAGATACAGATGCCCTGGAGTCGTAAAGGAGCCAGGGCTACATCCATATATTTTGTAAATGTGCGGGGTGACAGAGCTAGGCCGAATGGAGGGACCTGATA
Organism: Clarias laeviceps; assembly: GCA_030014305.1. Lineage (NCBI taxonomy): Eukaryota > Metazoa > Chordata > Actinopteri > Siluriformes > Clariidae > Clarias > Clarias laeviceps. Next base: position 15,201,143 of record JAQMYJ010000019.1, on the reverse strand, counting down.
CTTGTAAGCTTCACCCCCGAAAGCAAACCTCAGGAACGTCCTGTGTTGTGGCAATATTTCTATATGAAAATATGCGTCCTTCAGGTCGATTGTTACAAACCAATCTTCTGGTTGGATTTGAGAAACAACTATTTTGACTGTCAACATTTTTTGAGATAGCGAAGATCCAAAATAGGACGCAACCCCCCGTCTTATAGCCTAACTCTCTGTAATAGTATGACTCTCAGTCTGGGAGGGGAACATGTTCTATGGCCCCTTTCGCCAGCAAAGTCTGTAATTGCTGAATTAACAGAGGTGCTCGTTCCGGTTTCACGGAAGTGGGGACCATGCCGTTCGGCTTTTCTGGGGGTTAGCTGTTCGGTATCCTGAAACGTGGCAGGAGGAAACCGAACACCTTACACTTTGTCGGAGACCGCTGTTCCCCCGAAACACCAGTGGTGGCGGAGATTGAACACCGGCCTCCTGAGGGTGCCGGGAAGGAGACTTTATTCCGTGAGGGTGTCTCCTGGGGGTTCATAACCTTCAGGACTTTTTCTTAGTGAAGATAATACTCCTCAGTTGCAATACGATCTCCTTGAGGCGGATTGCGAAGCGCGGTGAGCCCCACCTCAGTCTCTTTGCGATTATGCCACATATGCCTCTCTGTAGACACCATGGCAGCCATAGAGCGGCCGATAGTGCGGGCCGTCTGCTTGGTTGTGCAGAGAGACAGATCTGTGGCTCAGCGTAACTCTAAAAACTCCCTTTCATCGATGACCCCGCCGGTGCTCAAGTCATTCAGCAGGTCAGCCTGGTATGCCTGTAAAACCGCCATGGTGTGCAGAGCAGAACCAGCCTGACTGAAAAGTTTTCCCCACCAGCGAAGATGTTAGTCCACACGGCTTGGTGAGGAATGTGGGCTTTTTCAGGGAGGATGAGGTCACACGAGAGAGATAGCCTGCAAGCGTCTCTTCTCCTTTGCATCCACGACATTAGAATAGATTGATGTCGATGGCACAAAAACACGGGATGAATATGGCATCTTCCATGAATGGGTTAACTTGTCATGGAGATCGCCAAAAAAGGGGAGAGAGCGTCGTTGTGGCCGCTCCCTCCGGCCACCCGACAGAAACTTTTCGAAACAAGTCGTCTAATTTTGAGCGCTTGGGGGACTTCGAAATGTAAACGTTCGACCGCGCGTGTTACCACCTCTAATAACTCCTGATACGCTCGCTCATCGCTAGAGGAGCGCTCTGAAGTAATACACCGCGTTCCAAATTATTATGCAAATTGGATGTAAGTGTCATAAACATTAAATGTTTGGTTCTTAAATTAAACTCATTGATGGTGTTGTGTCTCAGAGCTCTTTGGATCACTGAAATGAATCTCAGACACCTGTGATAATTACTTTGACAGATGAGCCCAATTAAAGGAAAAGTACTGAAAAAGGTTGTTCCACATTATTAAGCAGGCCACAGATTTCAAGCAAT
>JAQMYJ010000019.1:15159515-15175246 GCA_030014305.1 Clarias laeviceps | reverse complement strand
GTGATCCTCTGCCCATCTTGACTTCTGAGAGACACTGCCACTCTGAGAGTCTCTTTTTATACCCAATCATGTTGCCAATTGACCTAATAAGTTGCAAATTGGACTTCCAGCTGATTCTTATGTGTACATTTAACTTTTCCGGCCTCTTATTGCTACCTGTCTCAACTTTTTTGGAATATGCAGCTCTCCTGAAATCCAAAATGAGCCAATATTTGGCACTTCAAAATGTCCCACTTTCAACATTTGATATGTTATCTATATTCTATTCTGAATAAAATATTGAAATTTGAAACTTCCACATGATTGCATTCTGTTTTTATTCACAATTTGTACAATGTCCCAACTTTTTTGGAATCGGGTATGTATGTAAAAAAAAAAAAAAAAAAAACAAGAAGTTAAGTGTGTTAATTCTGATTGAAAAGCATATATTTCATTTGTCGTGATTCTTTTCTGTTTTTGACAGATCTTTAGGCGATGCTGGCTCGTGTTCAAAAAGGCATCAAGTAAAGGCCCGCGACGATTAGAGAAATATCCTGATGAAAAAGCTGCCTACTTCCGAAGTTTTCATAAGGTAAGAACTTTACGTAAGTATTTTACTACCTTGACATTGGTCTCCAAAAAAAGTCGAAAAAAAAAGTATTATAAGACATTAATATATAATAGCCAATGCAACCACTGGAGGGCACAATCCAGTGTCTTCTCGTGCCAGTCCCAAGACTGGATAAATGCAGGGTTGTGGCAGGAAGGGCATCCGATGTAAAACATTTGCCAAATCAATTATGCAAATCATTAACAGGACTTCCATACTGGATCTGTCGTGGCTTGGGTTAACAACGACCGCCGATGGTGCTACAGGGTGCTGGTGGAAATTGAGCTACTGTTGGTCGAAGAAGGAAAGAAGAAAGATGTGTCCATATGCAGAGAGAGAAAGGGAATGGCAAGAGTTTAGGAGTGACAGTAGGGACTTTGAATGTTGGGACTACGACGGGAAAGGCAAGAGAGTTGGTTGACATGATGCAGAGAAGGAGGTGGATATACTGTGTGTACAGGAGACCAGGTGGAAAGGTAGCAAGGCTAGAAGCTTAGGAGTAGGATTCAAGCTGTTTTACCATGGTATGGATAGGAAAAGAAATGGAGTAGGAGTTATCCTGAAAGAGGAGTTTTTAAGAAATGTTCTGGAGGTGAAAAGAGTATAAAGAAGGTTGAAGGGTCTAATGCTGGAAGTTGATGGTGTGATGTGCAATGTTGTTAGTGGTTATGCTCCACAGGTAGGATGCGGATTTAATTCTGGAATGAGTTAGAAGTAATGCAGTACATTCCCAAAGGTAGGAGAGTGGTGATTGATGCAGATATTTAATGGATATGGGGAAGGGAACAGAGATGATGAGAATGTGATGGGCAGGTTTGGTCTTCAGGACCAACGCAGGACAGATGGTAGTGGACTTTGCAAAGAGGATGGAAATGGCAGTAGTGAATACTTTCTTCCAGAAGAGGCAGGAACATAGGGTGACATATAAGAGTGGAGACAGAATCACTCAGGTGGACTACATCTTGCGTCTAACAAAGAGCATATGAGGACTTGTATGCCAGGTTGGACAGTAAGGAGCGAGAGGTGGATCTGTACAGGTTGGCGAGGCAGAGAGATATCGATGGAAAGGATGTGCAGCATGTTAGAGTGATTAAAGATAGGGATGGAAATGTACTGACATGACACAAAATGAAATGACAGAAGAGTAGAAGAGGTGCCTGTTGTGGAGCAGATAGAAGCAAAAATTAGTAAGAGTGAGGTGAGGAGGGCATTGAAGAGTGGAAAGGCAGTTGGTTCTGATGACATACCTGTGGAGGTATGGAAGTGCTTAGGAGAGGTGGCAGTAGAGTTTCTGACTAGTTTGTTTAACAAGATCTTGGAGAGTGAGAGGATTCCAGAGGAATGGAGAAGTGTATTAGTGCCGATCTTTAAGAACAAGGGAGATGTGCAGAGCTGTGGCAACTACAGAGGAATAAAGCTGATGAGCCATACAATGAAGCTTTGGGAAAGAGTAGTGGAAGCTAGGTGAAGGGCAGAGGTGAGCATTTGTGAGCAGCAATATGGTTTCATGCCTAGAAAGAATACAACAGATGCAGATGTTTGCCCTGGTGATGGACAGTATGACAGATGAGGTTACACAGGCGTCTCCATGGACTATGATGTTTGCAGATAACATTGTGCTTTGTAGCCAGAGCAGGGAACAGGTGGAGAAAAATCTAGAGAGGTGGAGGTATGCTCTGGAAAGCAGAGGCTAGCCGTAGCAAGACAGAATACTGGTGTGTGAATGAGAAGGACCCAAGTAAAGCTACAGGGAACAGAGGTAAAGAAGTTGCAGGACTTTAACTACTTAGGGTCAACAGGGCAATGGAGAGTGTGGAAAGAAGGTGAAGAGGTGTGTACAGGCAGGTTGGAATGGGTGGAGAAAATTGTCAGGTATGTTATGTGATAAAAGATTATCAGCGAGAATAAAAGGTAAAGTGTACAAGACAGTGGTGAGTCCAGCAATGCTCTACTGCTTAGAGAAAGTGGCACTGAAGAAAAGACAGGATGCAGAATTAGAGGTAGCAGAGATGAGGATGTTGAGGGTTTTTTTCGGGGAGGGTGGATGGGATCAAGAATTAGTTCATCAGTGGGACAACCCATGTTAGATGTTTTGGAGATAAAGTCAGAGAGGCCAGATTGAAGTGGTTTGGATATATTCTGAGGAGAGATTGTGAGCATTGTGAGTAGAAGGATGCTGAGGCTGGAACTGGCATGGACCCCTTACCATCTACTACAGTGAATGTGGCCATCTTTCATCAAAGTCCAGTTCGCAAAGAAGTGAGTTGCTGGTAAAGAAATTCTTTAGCTCTTGGGACCTCTTTCATCCACCGCACATGTTCAGGTTGGCCATTCCTGGTTAAATCGGAAGCACCTGTTTTTCGTTGTTGGCTGGAGTAGGTGCAGTCTGCTTCCTAGTTTAAATAATCTAAGGCTAATTCGATACCCCAGTCAACCCCAAATAGCACATCTTGGGGACTTAATGCTTTCCCCAGGTGGTGGAAGGTGGTTTGTCCAGGTGCTCAAGTGTAGTCGCACAGTCTACTAGGGCCAAGGTCTACTTGTGACAGTGACATCCCTCATATATCCATGGACACAGGTGATCGGGAGAGGCCTGCATGGCTGTTCATCTTGTGGAATGACAGACAGGTGGGCTTAATAGGAACTCCTCCAACAATGAACCACTTGGTTAAAGCTGGTACTAAAAGTTTCTCCCAGGGGACACAGCCTAGTGAACCAGAGTTCTCAAGCTGGAAAGGGTTAAGGTGGTTCTGAATTGGTGTGCATGGGCTCATATCGCTGAATTTCTGCTTCCATGGACCAATCTGGAGGCCCTCAGGTGTGGCTCAGGGAAATGGCATGGTGGGCTCCTGCTTGAGGAACCTTTCTGGAAACCTAGATGTTTTGAAGCTTTTCTATCCTGCCTGAGAGCCCGGATAGACAGACAGTCCAGGGCTTTGATCATCTCTTAGATTGAAGTGGGGGCCTGCATTGTAATGGCTTCTCTCACCTCTGCTGGAAGGAAGGACAGGAAACCGGTTTTGTTACTGCTCATGCTGCATGCCAGTCAGCCTCCATCCCGTTGCAAGGTCTGACTTGTAAACTCACTGGTGAAACTCCATGGGCAGTGGATGCAGGATGCCCACACCATGGTAATATTAGTGCTCAGTTGTGAAGAAGGGGAGTGAGGTATTGTAGAGGTATGGGTCATGTGGTGTTGAATTGTCCTGTGCATGGCATAAAGGTTGGTGGTGGAGGTTGGCTGGCGAGGTGGCACAGTTCAGGGTCATCAGTGACAGACCAGGAGGGAATGTGAGGAATCTAATTCGTCGGTCAGTGTCCAGCGGCAGCTTTATATCAGCAGGCTGCTTGGAGTTAGATGAGCCTCAGCGGAGTCAATATGTTTAAGGCAGAGCACACACTGCATGAGAGGAGCATTTTGCACACTACTCCCTTGTCTGACAGTTTGGTGTATTTTTTGTAGAAGAGACAAATCGCAGTGGGTAGATCATTATGTGCTGCCAGACGTGCCATTAGGCCGTCCAAAACACAGGAAGTTCTGAATGGGCACTCTTCCTGAATGGGCGCTGACTGAGGAGTGACATTACTTTTGGCCATGCTGGCTTTAAGCCGGCCATCACACCAACCTAGCCGCCTACAGCTCTTTCATGCATTTAACTTCTGAGCTGTGTTTTAACTTCACAGACACATTTTGGAGACCAATAAGACTTATGTAAGCCTGTTAAAATAAGTTGCTTAATATATCCACTTTAAAAAGCTACTTATTTATATTTCCTCATTTAACATATGGCAGAGCTTATTGTTTAGTGCATAATATTATTTATTATTCCATTAGGAAACGTTTGCATAAATGAAAACAGTTACAACATTATTTTCTTTCTCTTTTTAAATGTTTCAGTTAATGTGCAAAATTAATAGGCGATAAATATGCTGAGCACTTTACAGTAATGCTGCTGCTCTTTTTTATTCACCTAGCAGTAATTATGTAAATTATACTTTACAGTGTGATATAAAAGCAAAACCTTATCAATAAATCTCTATTAAAAGTCAGTATTAAATCCATGAGCAGTCATATTCTATTGAAACAAGGAGAAGGTTTTCAGATCTATATGTCTATATCTATACATTCCTCTACTGAGCCATCTTTCTATTCTTGTTTCTTCCCAACAATCTACTTGTTTGTCCATCTGTCTCTGTCCACGTACCCATTCTTCTATCCAGTCATCTATCTGTCCATTCATAAACTATTAATTCACCTATAAACCTGTCCATCCATCCCTCTATCCATTCATCAACCTATCCATACTTCCACCCATTCATCTGTCCATCCATTAATCCATCTATTTACGTATAAATGTGTCAATCTGTCCCGCAATATATCCCTCCATCCATCTATTTATCCATTCTTTCTTCTACCCATTTAACACTGTCAATGCACCTGTATCCATTTGTATATCAGTCAGAACATTCATCCAACTACTGTATGTCTACAGTACATTTGTCCATCCATCTGTTTGTACAAATCTATCTGGTAATCCACAGTGTGTGTGTATGTGTGTGTTTGTATGTGTGTCAGTCCATCAACACTTCCATCCCTCCAGCAAGTAATCCATCTATCCATTTGTCCTTCCATCTAATCATACATAGGATAAAAAAATCCATCCATCCATCCATCCATCCAGTAATCTATCCAGCCATCCAGCAATTCCAGCCAGCCAGCTAGTCAGCCATTCTTGGTAATGCAGGCTTATGAACATTTTTATTTAAGTTTTCTGAGAGAATAAATGGCCATTTTTCTAACTTGACTTTTATATTTTAACTTTTGATCAGTAAAAGCTTTTTAATTAAATCTCAACAAAGTTTGTCCTTAAAATCACCTAAAATACAGTAAGTGATAAATGAGTTGCATTCTACGCCTAGAGTTAGTCGGAAATAACGACTTGAAAAACAAATGCAAAAATAATTCACACTTGCGAAAAACTATTGTAATGAATAAGACTCTGGTGAGACTTTCGAGCCTCTCTCGTGGGTATGTAACTTATAAACATGACATTTCAACACTGTAATTTTATTTTATTTTTTCTTCATTGTGCTATAATGGCTCCTACTGGAGACATTATATCAAGTTGTAGGTTTTATAACTAGGAATTACCTCACTTTTATTGTTAAGGAAAATGAAGGTAATATTCAAGAAAAAAGGAGAATGATGCCTAATAAGAAGTTAGTTTGAAGGGGAAAAGAAGATGCAAAATGCAGAATAGCAGATTTAACTTGAGCCTATGCAGCATCTTTGTGGCTAATGTTTTTGACATTTATCTAAAAAAAAAAAATATATATATATATATATATATATATATATATATATATATTTCATATTAGAAACAAACAAATACCGCCCTGCAATAACAGCCTTGGATCTTTTATGAAGACACTGTGAAAAAGATATAATTTAGCAGTAGATTAAAAAACAAAAATTTAGGCCGGTTCACTTCCTGGTGAGCTGGGACTCAATAGGTGGTGAATGCAGGGATGAACAAGAGAAGAGCAATTGCAGATGTAATCAATTGACCATGATGGATCAGCAGTACACAATAGAAGAGGAAGGAAGTCCAGAACCATGAAGGATTCACAGTGTGTCAGCGAGATTAGGCTACAAGTCCATGACAGATCCTCAATTGCGTGTAACAATGATGTAGATAGTAAAAGCCAAGTATTTTCTTCCTTGAGTTATAATTAAAACACATCTGCAGGGGTGTTTTGTCACTGCGGAAGTTTGTTCAGATATTTCGCACAGTTGAGCTTTGAGGGAATATAGCAATCATGTTGAAAGGTCCCACTGAAAAAGTGCCTAACGAGACAGACAGAGTTGCCTGAGGTGGTTTAACGACAAGCAACACTCTGAGTGCACCAAAATGTCAAGTTATAAACATGGTGGTGGTGGTGGTGGGGGGTGGCAGGAAAAAACATGCTCAATGATGCTGCAAGACTTTGGAAACTCATAGACCCATGCTGGAAATGTTTAAACACTTTATACCTTTATGCACTGCTGAGAATGTGGCTGCGAGGGAAACATAGTCTGCAGAGAGAACATGTCAAATCTAAGTTATATCAGCTTTATGAGATGATTTGTTCGCCACTTTATTTACTTGTGGATTCTCTCTAGACTGCACTCTTGAAATTCACCTGGTTTTTAATGTCCTTGCAAGTCTTAGTGTTGTCAAACTTTTTATATTTACATCTCGAATGTTTGGCTTGTGAGTGGTGTGCACACACTAAGGAAACTTACTGAGAAATCCATCCATCCATCCATCCATCCATTCATCTATCCATCCATTCAGTATCTTTATCTCGTATTTACTTGTAGCATGATTACCTGACCAACCTTCCAATCATTTTTTTCATCACTCCAGCCATGTAGGTGGCTTGATGGCATAATGGATAGCACTGTGGCCTCGCACCTACTGTACAGGGTCATGGGTTTGATTACCGTCTGTGTGAGTTTTTTTTTTTTTTTGTTGGGTTCCTCCCCCAGTCCAAAAACATGCAAATTAGTAAAATTGGCATTTTACAAATTGCCTGTAATGAGTGTGTGGGTGTGTGTATGTGTATGCCCTGTGATGGATAGGTGTACCCGTGCACAAAGCCTCCTGGGATAGGCTCCAGGCCTCCTCCACCTTGTACACAGGATAACCCATATATAGTAGAAGATAAATGAAAAGATGAACTCTATCCATCTGTATAACCATCCCTACATGAATCCGTCCATCCAAACAATATTTCAAATGTTTCACTTGAGCAATCTGTAAGAGAGATGTACAACCATCCATCTTTTTGTCCATCCATCCAAACAATATTGATGTCACAAACATTACAACTTGTGACATGAGTAGAGTTGTCTTACCATCCATCTACTCATACATTTATCTATATGTTCAGCCATCTCTCATTCCCTTCAACCGTATATCCATCCATCCATCCATCTATCCAACTATCTTGAATATCCATACTATGATCTTTTGCTGGGGCGCACCAGACACGAGACGAGGTATTATGGAAAAAGGGTAGTTTTATTGAGAAAATGTGCAAAGGAAGGGGAGGGAGGGAAGAAAGGAGTGAGGATGTGCACGTGCTGGTCTGCACAGCTGGCAAATAGGCTCTCAGTGGGTGAGAAATAGCGATGGCAGAGTGGCAGAAATGGTTCTCAGACAGGAGCTCTTCCAGATTCCTTGACAGCACATTCTATAGTCCGGGCAGCCGGGCCCGTCCAGCACTCTTTCTGTCCAGCCTCAGGAGTGAGTCAAGCACGAAAATCCGACATCTTGGTGGCTTTCCTGGCCAGGAACAGGGGCATTACGTCAAGACAGCGGCCTTTTCCCTTTAGGCAGCCGTGTTGTGATGGCTGGTTTTCTGCGAAGCTGGAAGTGCTGGCGCAGCTCGTGCAGTTCTTCAGCGCTTGTCTCCTGGCAGGCGGTTAAACAGTGAGATAATTCCAGACACCTTTAGAGCCCATGGGGTACGTGGCATGGCCCCTTTCACGTGCCACTCTCCTTTCTGCTAGCATGTGATGACGGAAGCAGAGTGCAGACAGCGGCTCTCGCATGCTCCTCAACGATGCGCTTGGGAGTCAAGCACCATGTCTCATTTTAAAGAGCGGCGCAAGCCTGAGGTCCATTGATGAATGTTTGCCGCCAGCCATGCCAGAATTAGCAACCCTGCCCTTTTACCCACCTGCAGAACGGGAGGCCTACTGTACATAGTGAGGGGTGAAAAAAGATCTGAGCGAACTCCCGTCACTTATGCATCTGTGACAATACATATGTAAAACAATGTCTTAAATCTTTGACTCGTGAGTAGTGTGTGAAACACAGCAAGAGATATTTCTCCCTTCAACCATATCCACCTTTAATACATTATTCCATCCGTTTATCCATCGTTCCATGAAGTTTTGCATACATACAGTATATATCCCTACCTTCACCAATATATCTTTTGTATAATATGGACCTGCATTCTGTTGTCATTTCCTTTTAACCTCAAATTTAAGGCTTTAATTCAATTCTACAAACTTATACTTACTGGATAATCAAATAAATCAAGGATAATCAGTGCATAGTCTAAGAGTAGAGCACATAGTAAGCAATTTGATTCTTTTTTTTTTTCCTGTTCTAATCTTGTGTTTACCAAATGTAATGGTACATATTGAATTAAGTTGAATTAACATTCACTTGGCGTAACCAGTCCTGACTGCAATTAAATGGACATGGTGATTGATTGAGTTTGAGTTATTGCCCTCTGTTCTGGTCTGGCATTCGGGTGCTACAAGAAGAATCAAGAGGTTTAGAAACTCATTTATTCCTCTGGCCATAAAAACACTTTGCTCTCTATCAAATTGATCGATGTGATGGCATTGGGCTTTTGTGATATAGAGGCATCACTTGATAATGCAGTCTGACTTTCTTATTTTAGAAACTGTCATGTTGTGTCTGTGGTTCTTTTTTTTTTTGTCATCGCTGCACAACAAATACGAATTCACCAATTTATTCACACAGTATCAGGTTCCATTTAAATAGAATGGTATTGTGGTATTGTCAGAAAAAAAGAGAAAAAACAGCCACGACATCATTTAGAAACCTTTATTTAAAAAAATGTAGCAACAGTAATGACATGTTAGACAGTTATTGCAGTATAAAAAGAAAAAGTCATACTGCTACAGTACATGACCTATATGGTAGAGTATATTAAAATAAATTATGTTGAATTATATTATCGCTGTGCACATTTTCCCAAACTATGATTTTTCTTCTGATTTGCCAGAGTGTGAGCTGTGCCGTCTGCTGCGAGTGTGACTAATATAAGCACACACATACACACACACACACACACGATTTTACACCCCCAAAGTCCCCAGTTGGCAGGAAATTCAACATCTGCTGTCAAAATGTTTCTGTAGAGCAGAGTTTGTGGGAAATGCAGCTGAACTTCTGTTTTTAGATATTTATTATTATAATTTTTTTTTGTTGTTGTTCAGAGAAGTTGAGGCTGGATTTTGTCACACGTAGAGTAAAGTGCATAGGGTTTCTCTGTCCCTGAGGTAGTTGACACTGCATATGAAACAAAAACATTTATTATTCTTTTAAACACTTATGCTGTCGCCGTCAGATTTGAAGCAGCAGTCAAGTGACTCCTCTGTAAATACCGCTTTACTTTTTTTTACCTTACCGTTTAATATTTTCTTGGCTCATGGTATATTGTGATACTCTTTCCTACCGTAGTTTGACATATATAAATTTGAACGAATTATAAAAATCAACCAAAAACATTTTTATACAGTCAATACTTGTTTTTTAACAATTTGTTGAATTTAAACAGATCTGTTATTTAAAATAGTTTGAGCAATTAGTTATGAATCTGATTAATCATTTTCATCAGATTTTTCTATATAATATAATGTATATACTGTAAAGTGCAACCTCGGCACGATTTTTCACATCAACAATTGAAATTTTGCAAGACATTGGCATGGGCATACAGAGCATTTTCGAAATTTGAATGACCGAAATGAACGCCAGTTAAATTGCGTGTATGTCCGGAAACCGTCCAAAAATTGTTTGCGTCAGTGGATTTTAATTTAGATTTTATTTCCTATTTTAGTTCATTTAAATGTCTTACAAAATGTTTTTCATTGTTTTTATATGCAAAAATATGATTATATTGATTATATGGAAATTGGTATTATTGGTAATATTTTCGGGTGGCTGGATTATCTGCGTTTATCTGCATAGATAATTTGCATTTACAGATTATTTCTTTTAGAAAAATTTGTATCGCAATAAGAATTTTCGCCCTTAAGAACTCGCCTCTATAGGAATAAAATTTCGTATGCCAAGCTCATTCGTAAGTCAAATTTGTTCATAAGTCCAACAAACATTGTCTAGGTAGTAGGTAGTATTTTCACAGCTTCGTGTTTGCTTGCCGTATAAGGAAATTGACTGATTAATAACTAATTCTGTATTGTAGGCTTGGTTATCGCTATTAAAACCTTCAGCACATAGAGCCTCGAAGTTGTTCCGAGTTCACTTGTATTGCACAATACTTATCAAAGTGAATATCACGGAAAATAATAAACATTGGGGTTATATGTTTACAGACCAAATTTTATTTGGATTATATTCATAATACAAGGTTTCAGTTCTTTTATACATGTACAACAGTAATTTTGCAATGCTAACAATTTTACACTTATTATAATACACCCCTCCTGAAATTACTTTTCCATCATGTCACAGTTGTTTAACGGATATAATATACAGTTTATTATGCTGCTGGTAAAAAACGTAGTATTCTTGCAACTGCAACAAACAACCTGCCCAATCCTTTCAGCTGGTGCACATACCATGATGATTACATCGTCCCTTTTTCATTGTCTTTTGTTCCCTTTTTTATTCTTTTCAGTAATGAGTTTTGTCATTTACTTGCGTAGATAACTGAGCTGCACAACATCAAGAACATTACCAGAATGCCTCGGGAGACAAAGAAACATGCCGTGGCAATTATCTTCAGCGATGAGACGTCAAAGACATTTGCCTGCGATTCAGGTAAACGATCTCTCTATCCTTACAAAAGTATTGCACATTACCATTATACCATTATATAGAGAGAAGGAGGGAGAGAGAGAGTGCACATCTAATGGTCTAAAGCATATTATTATGCACAGAAGTTGAACAAATCAAATTTATCTTGTGAGTAAGTCAGAGTAAATGCCAATTGAGCTATTATAAACGTATTTAAAATATGGAAAAAAAAAGCAATAATTGAATATATCGAAGCACCTAATACAATAAACTACTTGGTGTAGTAAAAGATTAAAGCAGCTATCAAACCAAAATGAATACAAGGTAGAAAGTTTTCTCAGTACACCGGAGAGATGGTCAGACTTCTTGCTTCACATCATCATCACTGTTGAAACACTGGCCTCCCAGGAACTCATTTAATGCCCCTTTCCTTTAATGGAAAAATGTCCTGGTTTGAACACCAAAGGTGTTCTGTTTTTGTAAGACGAGGCACGACCTCATACCACTTGGGCGGACTGAGAAAAACCTCCTACCTTGATGGTATCCCAGCACTGGGATTAAGTGCATTAGTGTAGCAGGGTATTATAGAGAGAAATAAAGATTGTTTTTACTCTCATAACTGTGTAGTTGTTATTTTGCACAATCAAAAGTCCCAGATTGACATGAACACCACTCATAATAAGTACTGTGTAATAATTAACCAGATCAGATTTCACTAGCTAGATTTTCATCAACGATTCTTTGAATGTGCATCACAGCTCCCTTACAAGCCAGTCCCCACATTGGGAACCACTCAATCAAAGGAACTTTAATCCAGATAATTCTAGGAACGAGTCAGTAGAAAACAAACTGCTTGATATTCCAATTTGTCTATGTAGCTAGCTAAGCTAAATTGTTCATTAAACTTCGGTGCATAATTGCAAAACCAGGTTTGCATCAGATTTTTCCAAAATGCAGTGTGAGTGCAGCTTTAGCTGCACACAAGGAGAACAAAAAGAACACTTTTTAGCAAATTATTCATTATAATTTGTTTTACACATGATTACATGATCATTATTCATTATAAAAGAAGTATGATGAAAAAAGGAAATAGGTGAGAGAAAGCATAGAAGCAAAATTATGCACCAAAGGGAAAAGAAAGTCTCATTTCCTTATGTCTACACATATTAAATAATAAAATAAAGTTAAATATACAGTACAGTAGTTGCATGCACTGATGAGCGAGCCCAAGCACCTTGCGCTATCACCTCCCGTGCCACGCCTAGGGCCCAGCCACTCAGGCGTCGCTACTGGCAGCAGATTCCAACCTGTGATTTTCATCCTTAGAAGAACAAGAGGGCCCTTCGCACACTATGACATCAGCACTATCAGTCGTCAACACTTTCATAGCGATGATGATGACATAATAGCCATGACGTCATCGTGCTGATGTCATAGCACTTGGGCCCTAACCAGTTGTTAGTATGTCCAATCAGATTGCACCACGCTTTTGCCAGGTGTCTATTATACTGTACTTACTATTTTGTCATTGTGTCCGGCGGGTTGGTATAAATACAGCGACATGCAAATTGGTGTAATACCCCTATCTCACCTATGCGGTTTGACTCGCAGTGAGATTTGGTGTTAGGCACCATGAGCTGCCGCGATTGCCTGCCGGAAAGATGAAACGTAATCACAGCTCCAAAACCCGCGGTGGATAATGATAATGGTGGATAACGCAAAAACCGCGTAGGTAAGATAGAGGTATTAGGAATGGGATCTAGTATTTATACTAAAAGCATGGCAGCCCCACCTTAAGGTTCCTGCCACATTTAAAGCATATTATTTGGTAATTAATATGATTTATTCATTAACACCAGTGAGTCTAATGAAAACGGGATGCAGTTATGAGAGTGAGGGATGTTCGTCTGGACCGGATGACAGATCCTGTGAGTTTAAAAGGTTAAAAAATTGCTGCATAGTGAGATCCAATTCATCTAAGCTTAACTCAAGGCTAATTAAAGGCAGTATAATAGCTTGTAATAAAGAACACAAAAGGCAAGAAGTTGGTACACACAGTACAGAGACTTGCCACTAGCCCTGTCTAATAGACTAGTGAAAGTACATGAGCAAACAGAGTCAAATGAAAGTATTGATTTAGCACGTTGCATGTAACACGGTGTTGGTTTAATACCTGCTGTAATAAGTGGTGCTTTAAGAACTGTTTCCTCCCTCCTGCAGTTAGACTTTATAAGATAAATGTGATGGTAGATTAAATTCTCCAAACCTCAGATGTTCATTGCGCAATTCATTTGATATCAGATAAAAAATTTTAATTACCAGGAACCGTGCAGCACAACTCATCTTTCAGTAATCTGTATGCAGTTGTAAAACACTATTAGTATTTATTACATTCATTTTGATCTGATTATGTTTATTGTGTTTACACCATAGACTTAATCTTGTATCTGTACATCATTCTGCTATTAAACTCCAAGAACAATACAAGAGCAATACAAAGTGTTCCCCCAAGATCTCCTCTGTTTGATGCTCCCCATACTCTTGTGCTCTTTTACACGGACTACAAATTAGATATTTGTTTAAGCCGTTATGAAAAAACACACAGCTGTGGTGTGCAGAGCAAGAATCAATTGTTACACACACAGTCTAGAAAGCACTTGGATTTGTAGTGACTTGTAATAATAATAATTAAAAAAGATTATTCACCTTTCTCTCATATATATATATATATATATTGTTATTCGTGGTTAGTCTTTCGGTTGCTCCCAGGGATCGCCACAGAGGACCATCCGATCCGTACAACAACTTGGCACAGGTTTTACGCCAGATGCCCTTTCTGACCCAATCCTTCCATTTTATCCGGGCTTGTGACTGACACTGCATCCAGTGGCTGGGGTTTGGGCATTGGCAGGGAATTGAACCCAGGCCCTACGCATGACAGGCGAGAGATCTACCACTGAGCCACCAATGCCCTCATCTGTATATCTGTATATATAGAGCCAGCCAAAAAATGTAGACATATACTGTATGTCAGCCAAAAAATTAATATATATTTATATAACTTTATTTTATTTTATTTTTTTTCCTGCCAGCTGTTGTGCACGTCTGCGACTCTCTTTTTTGACACTTGTTAGATATCTTGCCATCTGCTGAAAAATGAGACTGGAAGCCGGAAATCATTTTTTTCCCCCTACTCTAAACCTGGCGTCCATCCATCTAGCCATCTAACCGTCCATCCATCCTTTTGACTGTCACCTGTTTTAATGAGGGCAACACAAGATCAAAACCTGACTTTGATGGACACAAGTGTAAGAAGATTGATTAAGGAAGGATGACAAGGTAAGGTGTAGAAAAGAGAACAGCAGTTGTACACAACAGAACCGGGACACGAGAGCAGGAGCAAAACAAAATAAGGGTGAATAAACACGCATTATTGAATGTTAACCAGGACTATCTAGTTTATGTGACAGTTTAATCGCTTTCATTTCCCATCCGCAGCCAACTCTCCCTTATCATATGACAGTTACAATCCAGGAAGGTTGAAGGCTAACAAGTATTTCTTGTAAATAAGTTGCATTATTTTCCAGCTAGAGCGCAGTCTGTGAAATTGATTACTGACACTTTAGTTAATGCTGCTGATTCTACCATGTGTGCCACAATGTGTCTAGTCTATTTTTTTAGCTGCTTCTGGTAACTCAAATCAAATCAAGGCAAAGCAAATCAATCAATTTACTTTATATAGGGAAGATATATCTCACAATTGCATATAATAGTCAGCAGGTGGCGATATTACCGCTTCAAATACTACACACAATACACTGTGGTTATGTAACGCAAGTAATGCGCAGTTGTAGTGAAGTAGAAAGTACAGAAATTTGGAGTAAAAGTAAAATGTGTCAAAAAAAAAAATGTACTTAGTTACTTTCCACTTCTGGCTGTGACATCATTGGGATTCAAACTCATTACCATTTTTGTCCAGCACCATAGTGTTTGACGTAGGTGGAATAAATGTGTGCCTCTGAACGTTCTGCTTTTTGAATTCAGATATTGTTAAAGATGTTAGCATTTTCTGGCCAGAGAGGAAAATACCCTGGAAAACTTTTTACAAATTTTTACTGATGAACAGCTTATGACTGAATAAAACATCTGCTACAGAAGCAGACTTCAAACTACAACCATTTATTTTGTTTGTTTTTCCACTATACTACAGTTTTGTTTTTAGGAATTGATTTGGTTCACTGTAATCCAGATCTCTGTCCAGCTGTTTATGACCCCTTACATAATACAAGGTCAAAAATTATTCGCACTTCAGTTATATGTGTGAATGAATGGATAGAGAAGTTCAAGGAAGGTTACACATCAAAAAGTGCTAGCCATCAAGAAGGAGTCGGACGTCCGTTCGCGCCCACAGCTGATGACAACATTGAATCCTTTCTATAGTCCTGATCTTGCTCATTTGGGCCACCTGTTCACCTGTTTGATCTTGCTCCACCTTTCACCTGTTTGATCTTGCTCCACCTTTCACCTGTTTGATCTTGCTCCACCTTTCACCTGTTTGATCTTGCTCCACC
>JAQMYJ010000019.1:15132743-15155390 GCA_030014305.1 Clarias laeviceps | reverse complement strand
TTTAGATTGTTCCGTGGCACCAGGACATCTTTGTTGCTAAAATGACATAATCTGGGTTGTGATTTTTCCCGGGGAAAAAAATAAATGTGAGCAATAAGGCTCAAACGACTGCACATTTGGTCCTGATGACTTCTCTCTGTTACATGCTTTGATATTTGCTAATTAATCTTTGAATAATTATTCTATTTTCTTTATCAGTGCTGTAGAGCTTGTGGCACTTTTGTGTGCGAGTGTTATGGAGCTTAATTAATATCTTAGTTAATCAGCTTAAGTAATATCCAAATTAATGGGACATATTATAAATATTAAGACAAAATGAACAATAAAAATTATTTATCGTACATCTTTAACTGATCAGTGCTAATATATATCATACTGCCTTTTTAAAATAGGGATCACAAATCTTGTTGCAGCAGTCAAAACCTCCCAACACAAAGCATGTAGACAGACCTCCTGATATAAAACATGCACATAAAACCTCCCAATATAAAATATGTACAAAAAAAATCCAAAAACATTACATGTACATACAAACCTCCCAATACAAAACATGTAAAGTATGCATGTTGTTTTGATTACAAAAAAAAACAACTAAACAAACAAAAAAACAAAAAACACCCGATACAGAACATCATTTAGACAAAACCTTCAAATGCATAACAACATTTAGACTAAACCTCTGAATGTAAAGCATGCATGCAATTAATACATTTCTCCCCCCAAAAAAAACATTTAGACAAAACCTCACAATACAACATTTAGACTAACACTCAAATATAAAGCATGTAGACAAATCCTCATCATATAAACCGTTTAGAGAAAACCTCCTATAGAAAAAAGAACACACAGACAAAACCTTCTAATAAAAACATGTAAATAAAACTATACAATACAAAACAAAACCACATTTAGACAAAATATAAAACATGTGGACAAAACCTCCTAATACAAAGCATGTGGACAAAATCTCGCGGTACAAAATAATATTTAGACAAACCTTAATACATAATATTTAGACAAACTGTTTAAATACAAAACAACATGTACACAAAACCTTGCAAAACAAAACAATATTTAGACAAAACCATCTAAGACACAAGTTGTAGAAAAAACATTGCAATATAACAAAATTAGATAAAACTGCTTAATGCAGAAAGTACAGATAAAACCTCACAATATAAAACCTTTAGACAAAAACCTCATAATACAAACATGTATACAAAACATGTGGACAAAGCCATGCACCACAAAACAATATTTAGACAAGACCTTGCAATACAAAACATGTGAGGAAAATCTTGCAATACAAAACATTTAGACAAAACGTCCAAATATAAAGCATGTAAACAAATTATCATAACACAAATGAGAATTAAGAGAAATTTTGAGAAAACATCTTAATAGAAAAAATAACACAAACAAAACCTCCTAATAAAAACAAGTAAACAAGATTGCAATACAAAACAAATCAACATTTAGACAAAACATATAAAATATGTGGACAAAACCACCTAATACAAAACATGAAGACAAAACTTCACAATACAAAAATAATATTTAGGCAAACCTTCCTACTACATAACAAAATTTAGACAAACTATTTAAAATACAAAGCAACACTAAAAACATGTACACAAAACCTTGCAAAAAAAAAAAACTTTTACACAAAACCTTGTAGACAAAACCACACAGTTTAAAAAAATATATAAAACCTCTAAATGCAGAACATACAGATAAAAACCCACAATACAAAACGTTTAGACAAAACCTCATAATACAAACATGTATACAAAACCTTGCAAAACAAAACATGTAGACAAAGCTTTGCACCACAAAACATAGGAAAAACAGAACTTGTAAACAAAACCTTACAATATAAAACAATATTTAGACAAGACCTTGCACTACAAAACGTATAGAAAAAAAACCCCAATACAAAATAACATTTAGACAAAACGTCCAAATATAAAGCATGTAAGCAAATTCTCATAACACAAAACATTTAGAGAAAACCTCATAGAAAAATTTACACACAAACAAAACCTCCTAATACAAGATATGTAAACAAAACAAAGCCACATTTAGAAAACCCACCCAGTATAAAACATGTAGACAAAACGTCCTAATACAAAACATGCAGACAAAACCTCACAATACAAAAAAAAATATTTAAGCAAACCTTCCTAATGTTGTTGTTGGTCTTTCGGCTGCTCCCGACAAGTGGTCGCCACAGCGGAATACACAGTCCGCAGTACAACTTGGCACAGGTTTTACGCCGGATGCCCTTCCTGACGCAACCCTCCCATTTTATCCGGGCTTGAGACCGGCACTGCATCCATAACAAAATTTAGACAAACTATTTAAATACAAAACAGCACAAAAAACATGTACACAAAACCTTGCAAAACAACATTTAGACAAAACATTCTAATATACAACTTGTAGACAAAACCTTGCATCGCAAAACAACATTAACAGAAAACATTCTAAACACAGAACTTGTCGTAATACAATTAGAACCACTGTTTGGCCATAAGAAAAACACTTGATAGTGAGCCTAATTAAACATCATAAAACAAAACAATATTTTGATAAGACTTTACAATACAAAACACCTCCCAATACATGAAAACATTTAGATAAAACTGCAATAAAAATATTTCAAGAAAACCTAATATTACAAAGCAACATACAGTAGAGACACAACCTCCCATTACAAAAAAATATTTTATGTAAGTACTATATTACTATATGCACAAGGATCCTTTTAGAATGCTGTCATAGTAAAAGTAAAATACTTGCTAATAATAAAGTAACATTTATGCAACAAAAAATAAATGCATGTCATATTTAGCAGTAATCCTACACAGAGCCAGTATGGATTTGTTTAAGGTGCTTGTGCAACATTATGCAATAACGTTGTGCAGTACTTGAATACAATAAGACAGCATAAAAAAATGTATAACAACTGTTTAGGATATAGAATAAATGGTGGGAAATGCAGTAAGTGTAGTTTTGGTTCTATTTACAAGAGGTATTGTCCTGTAAAATGCACACTGCAGTGTTTATACATTGTGTGTCAGTGTGTGTAAGGACAGCATGGAGGTGGAAGTGGTACTGTAGAGGGTGGCTGTTGTTTATGAAGCTGACAGACTGGGTGGTATAAGCTATCACAGAGTCTGGAGTTTCTGGCTATGATTCTCTGGTACCATGTACCAGACTTCATGAGCAGGAACAATGAGTGGGCAGGATGGGAGGGAACCTTGATGACAATACGAGCCCTTCTGCAGACTCTCCTGTGGTGGATATCCTGCAGTGTGTGGGAGAATCTGTCCTTGTGAAATCTGTGAGGTTGGTCCCCTTAAATCTAAACTAAATATCAGCAGAGCTTCCAGCATTTGTGCATGCTCCTTTTGTTTGCAAGGTTATGAAAAATCATGGCTGAGACCTGTGGTGCAATTGTCACACCTGTTATAACTGTCTTGCTTCAGATGTGTCTCAGATTGAAGTTAGCAAGCCTGAGGCTGAAAGGACTTGGTAGTATCTATGGTTGTATGGATGAATTGCAATTGAGAAGGGGTTTATAAAAATGATGAATATGAAGGCTATACACAATACCTACTGTATACTATACATAGCTTCACACTGACAGGTAATTATAAAACAGGCTCTCTTTGAAAAGGTGATTTAGGTCTGTCTGTCAATCTACTGCCTAACTGAAAAACAGGTTGCTGTTTCAGATGCATGAAATCTTTTGCCTGCATCAAGGAAAAAAAAAAATAACCTGGAAGGATAGACCTGAACCATCAGCCATGAAGAAACAGGAATCGTGAATAACCGGAATCGGAGATGACTTTAATCGCTTGGTGAAGTTACATAGCAAAAAATAAGTACAAAAAATTATAGTGAAAGTAAGAGCTTTTCACGGTGTGATGAAGACTCACAGAATTGGGTCTTAACCACAGTTTGCCCATAAGAAAAACACTTGTTAGTGAAACTAATTTAAAAAAATTAATTTTATAGGGAGCGTAATGACTTGATTGGTCATGTGGTTTGACTCTATTACAGAGTGATTGGTGTGTCAAGGTAAAAAGGGAAATGATGCACCCATCATGAATAGTCCCCCTGTACAAGACTCTAGAAGCAGTGCTATCTGGTGTTGCTTCAGTTGGTCAGGTCTAGGCTCATCAATGTTATGTGGCAATAAAGTAATACAGCTGACCACCTGAGTGTACAGAATGTCCAGGTTATCAAATCAATTGAGTTTCTCTAGCCTGGTGGCACAGACATATTCCAGGACTGAAAGTGTGAAAGAACATGAGGTATCATTTTCACACATGAATTGGTGACCACATTTTGCTATAACCGATCATTGTGATAAAACATCATTAGATTTTGCGAACCTTTCTTCAGCCAGGCCGTGTATGCCGATGCATAAAGAGAACGGTGACAAATAATAGGCAAAGCACATTCATGCAAGTATCCAATCAGCCAATGATGCACCAGGCGCACATTGCATAAAATCATGCAGAGACAGATCATGAGCTTCAGGTATGTTATATCAAGTATCAGAATAGGTGGATCTCAGTGACTTGAAGTGTCTCCAGATTTTTTTAAGATAAGAGTGAAAGAAAAAATACATCCAGTGAGTTGAGGTTTTGCAGTTGGAAACACCTTATGGATGACCGAGGTTAGACAGGTCTGAGTAAAGTAGGTATAAAGTAACAGATAATCACTGTTTACATCTGTCGTGATCCAGCAGCAGGTCAGAATGTATAACATGTCAAATGGTAATTTGTGTAAGGTTTAACAACAGAAGGTCACACTGGGTTGCAACACTGTTAGCCAGGAGGACTGGAATCTGAGTGATACAGACTCACTAAAACTGGAGCATTTAAGACTTACCAGACAGACTGTCCTATATCCTAAATGCTCCAGTTGTAGTGAGTGGATATCTACCTATACATACAGTATAATAGAACTGTAAAGTCGGTGTGTGTGTATGTGTGTGTGTGTGTGTGTGTGTGTGTACATTGAAGATATTTGTGGAAAAATTATTTGGAGGGACATAAGATGAGTAATAGGTCACATCTGTCTGTTTTTTGCATGCGTCACGTAAAAACTACTGAATTCATTTTAATGGGGTTTTCATAGGGTTTTATTCTGCTGAACTTGATGTAACATTACAGGCTTTGTTTTACCGTAGTCGGCTTACAGGAAGAGAAGATATTCTACTTAATATATTCTAATTTAAATGGAAAAGCACCGTTATATTATAAAAAAATCATTATTTCATAAAGATGGCACTGTACATTTTTTTACGCTCTTATGAGTGTGCATTTGAAATCTACAGTGGTGTTTCCCCCCCTTACTGATGTCTTATTTTTTCGCATGTTTGTCGCAATTCAATGTTTCAGATCATCAAACAAATTTGAATATTAGTCGAAGATAACACAAGCACATCATGCAGTTTTTAAATGAAGGTTTTTATTACTAAGGGAAAACAAAATCCCAAACTACACAGCCCTGTGTGAAAAAGTGTTTGCCCCCTCTCCCTGTTAAAAAATGTAGCCTGATTACTGCCACACCTGTTTGCAATCAAGAAAACGACTTAAATAGGACCTGCCTGAAAAAGTGAAGTAGACCAAAAGATCTTCAAAAGCTAATAATTGAGAAAACACTTTTTCACACCACTGTATTTAATAAACGCAATCGTATACCTTCATTCCATGCACTGTACAGTACCACGTAAAAAAGTGTAGGTCATTCCAAAATTCAATATTTTTTTTTTTTTTTTTAAATGTGTGCAATTGTTAATTTTGAGATTTGACTTGTCACAAATGTGGATCAACCTGAACAGTAAACAAAACAAAAAGCAAAAAACGCTTTACAGTAGGTATTAGACATTTAGGAAAGTAGCATCAACTGGAGCATTGCAGATACAGAGGCTATTAAATATACAGAACCAGCAACACTCTATAATGACTGAATAAAATTAGTATGAACTGTCTCATGCTGTACTTACAATAAATCCAGAAGCTCCAAAATTTTTTTTAATTAACACGATTAATTGTGCAATGCTTTCACGTAGGAGCAGGAAAGCAACACAGCTCAATCATGCTGATGAAGTGTTTGTTTATCCAATCTTCCACTCGGTGAACCTTAAAAGTGTGTGTTTTTCGTGCGGGCGGGCGGGCGGGCGCGCGCGTGTGTGTGTGTTTATACCAGCTTAAAGGTCAGTGGTTTGGGAAGCAGACCCTCCAACGAAATGTGAAAAAACACTGTGATTTTGTTTTGTTTTTTCAGTTCGGAGTTTGACAGATGTGCATTGTTTTACTTTTCATCCATAAAATTCGAAATGTGTGAGGAAATGAGTGTTTGTGAAGAATCTAAATGTGGCATCAACTAGTGATTGTTGCTAGGTGTAATCAGCAAGAAGTTTTAGTTGAGTTAGAAATTCCTTTTCGCTGTCGTTTTATATTTGCTTAACAAAAAGACATACTGGGCAATATTTCAATAACCTAGCTATATTTTCCAGTTGCCAAGCAACAGCAGTTTTATGACATCAGCTACTTAAATAAACAGCACAAATTTGAAAGTTCTACTGACATCACCAATATCCCAATGATAACAATGACGATAGTGATGATGATGACGATGATGATACAATTTTCAACATGAACTTACCCATCAGTAGCAAAAAACTTTTGCCATTACCACAACTTTCTGTAACTTTTCACTATGTGTTTGTGTTCTGTTCCTGTCCAATCTCATAGACCTGTGTGTGTGTGTGTGTGTCCACAGAGCTGGAGGCAGAGGAGTGGTGTAAGTTGCTTTGTTTCGAGTGCTTGGGCAGTCGGATCAATGACATCAGCCTCGGTGAGCCGGATTTATTAGCAGCTGGAGTGCAGAGGGAACAGAACGGTGCGTGTTTAATTAAGCACTTGCTAATTAATTCTTTGAAGATCAGCAAATTTGTGAACGCCATCCTTTATGAGATGCTCGGTTCAAAAACGACCCAATTATAAATGTTATTTGAATGAACCTCTTTCGAATTTGTACTGTAGGTGCTTGACTTCATTTCGAGTTTTGTTATGAAATTGAAATGGTATAGAGTGGGCTGAGTGTTTAAATAACAGAACAAGTAAAGGAGTGCATTATTGTGAATTATGATGGATATGACTGGATCGCAGCAGAGGTGATGTAATGAAAAAAAATTTAAAAGTAAAAGTTTAAATGTTGATATTTAATTCTATCAATAGACCAAAATTAAAATTAAATGATTATCACAGCTTTTTTATAATCTGACTGCAAGTCAAGCAGATCCTTAGCAATTTCATGTATTGTCTATTGCCTATTGCAGTATTTTTAACAGTTTGTTTTCTATATTTTTATGTCTGAATTGGCATAGTGGATAAGCGACTCTGAAATACTTGTAAATGGAGTAGAAATTATTTCAACCTCTATTCATATAGGATCAGCGGTGGACAGTAACGAAGTAAACGTAATTTGTTACACAAGTACATTTTATGAAGTATTTGTTCTTTACTTGGAAAAGTATTTCCATTTTGGTGGACTTTTTACTTTTCCTGCACCACATTTCAAAGTAGATTTCATGGGGGTGTTCGATTCAAACCAGGTCTTTCTGAAATTTCTTATGAATGAAGGCGATCCGAGGTGGCTCGGACCCCACTGCTGTCGTTCCCGTGAAAATCCAGAGAGTGGAACGTCTGAAAATCTTGTCACATGTTTGCAGAAGAGACGCATCTGTCTGTTGGAACTGGACACACAATCATTTACCAACACCACTTATGTACACATTACAGTTGACTGGGAGCTGTTTCGACATGTCACCGTACAGTCCTGACCTCGAACCTAGCCATTTTCACATGTTTGGGCCATTAAAGGAGTTCCTGGGAGGCCAGTGTTTCAGATATGAAGCATGCAGTCTGTTTATGGCCCCGACGTAGTGAAAATTTTTCAACACTGATGGAACAGTGATGGAACACACTTGGATATGTGCAGTTGTGTAGAAGATGATTATATAGAGAAATAAAGGGGGTTTTATACTTCTAACTTTGTTTTGCACAATCAAAAAACAAGTCCTGGTTTGACTTGAACGCTCCTCGTACTTTTTTTTTTTTACTTCATTATGCAACGTCTATTGTTCGTTCTTACTTATGAGTGGAAAAAGACGCCAATTAGGGTTTGCTTTATTATGTCTCATATACTCTGACCTGTTGGTTGTATGTTAGATGAATCTACCTGCTGAATATAGATGGTTACTGTTTAAAAGTGTAACAGCCCAAAGTGCCGAGCACCTGGAAAATATGACCAAAAAAAAAAAAATTATAAAAAATAAAAAATCTGGACTCTGACTCACCACCTCAACACCCTTGGCCTTATTTGAAAGATTTATTTTTTCCACAGTGTGGAACAGAAGAAAGATTTTTTCCTTTTCACATGCTTTTTCTGTCTGGCTCAATAGTAGCCCAATTTTGTGGGTAATGGGTAATCTAATGTTAGCTTGCGGCAGCAAATCTTTCATCTATGTGTTGCAAATGAATCTGTTATTACCGTGATTTTGGTGTGTGCATGCCAGATAGTTAGCTAAGTAATTGGTAATTCTTGAGCAGTGAAGCGTCACTACACCACAACCTAATATACAAACAGCAACGCAGGCTGGAGCTAGTAATCACTTGCAGTTTTATGCATTCCCATTATCTAGCAGGGTGTTTTATATTAGTTTATTGTGTGCAAAGCTTATTAACTGAATAAAGCTCTCATTTCGTGCAGTAACAACTGGACTTGGGTAAATTAAACCTGTTTCAGCTGATGATGCTGAAACAGTTAACAGGTGACGAACCTTGACGAACCATCAAACCATCCCAGTCCACCTGAGATTTTTCCTTTTCTCTAGTGAAAGTGTGGTAACCATGAGCAGAAGTGATAAATCTTGAAATAAAAAGGTCTCAAATCCTGAAATTTCACAGCCACTCAGATCTCACTAATAGAAATAACTCACATACTGTACTGTACATGTTGACTGTGTAATGACGCGAGAGCGATCCGCAGGCGAAGCAGCGCCGTATAGTACATGCAACCTGTCGGTGCGTCCCTGATACCTGCGCACTCCCTGAGAACATTAGGTAGCACCTGGTATGGTATCATGGCCATAGACAAGATCAAAGACAAAGATCCAGCCAGCGTCTACATAAACAGCCGGCATTATTAAGAGAGAGAGCAGCACGCCATCTGTCAAGTGTGCACCCTCGGCTCTAAGTTAAGACACATATAAATAACACACAAGCCCTCAGGAAGGGTTGACTCGTCCAGATAGGGCAAGAGTTTATTTTTAGTTCACTCCTGAGGAGACGGTGGAGCTCTGTTTGTGTATCGTTATCAGTTTTCTTTAGTTACTTTTCAGTACTCCAAGTACTAATCCCATGCTATCCCCCCCAACGTGAAGGTATTCTGTCCTCCTACAGTATTTCATTACCCCACTCAGGAGCCCTGCATAAGGGCTCTTATACATATTATTACATCCCGTGGTGCGGCTCACATCCCGCACCAAGTAACAGACTTGGTATGTATGAGTGTCCCACTAATTTTATGACCATTTATTAACTCATCTGTCCAAAGTGACATGAGCGCCTTCTCAATGAGTAGATTAATCAAGTAGAGTCTAATCACAAAAATTATAAGAGAAAATTAGAGCCATAATATGGTGCCTTGCAAAAGTATTCATACGCCTTGAACTTTTCCACATTTTGTCACATCACAACCACAACCGTGAATGTATTTTGTTGGGAAAGCCATAAGAATTCCAGTTGGATTTATGGGTTTCTTTCAGCACTGGCTTTCTTCTTGCCACTCTTCCATAAAGGCCAGATTTGTGGAGTGCACGACTAATAGTTGTCCTGTTGTGCTGCGGATCTCTGCAGCTCCTCTGGGCCTCTTGGCTGCTTCTCTAATTAACGCTCTCCTCGCTCAGCCCGTCGGTTTAGGTAGACGGCCATGTCTTGGTAAATCTGCCATACTCTTTCTGTTTTCGGATGATGGATTGAACAATACTCTGTGAGATGTTTAAGGCTTGAGATATACTTTTTTTTTTTAGGACCTGACCCTGCTTTAAACTTCTCCACAACTTTATCCCTGATCTGTCTGGTGTGTTCCTTGGGTTCACTAATGTTCTGTAACAAACCTCTGAGGGCTTCACAGAACAGCTGTTTTTATATGGAGATTAAATTACACACAGGTGGACTCTATTTACTAATTAGGTGACTACTGAAGGCAAATGGTTCCACTGGATTTTAATTAGGGGTATCAGAGTAAAGGGAGCTGAATACAAATGCATGCCCCACTTTTTTTTTTTTTTTTTTTTTTATAAAAAAAAAAAAATTTCTTCCACAATTATGCGCCACGAATCTGTGCTGGTCTATCAAATTATATCCCAATAAAATACATTTACGATTGTGGTTTTAACGTGACAAAGTTTGGAACAGTTCAAGGAGTATGAATACTTTTGCAAGGCACGGTAAATAACAGTACTTTGTACATTGGGAGGTGAATACTTTTGTACTTTCACTAAGTAGAAATATACTGTACCTGGAGGACTTCTACTTTTTCTACTGTTTCTACTAAACATCACTGTTTAGGATTCAGTCGAGGCCAAAAGTTAAATATGTCACACGAGGACAAATGAGAGACAATTTCCAGTAATATTCAGTACAATTGCATTAAAAGCACTGCACTAAAATAGATGGCAATTAGGAATCCTGCTTGTTTTTATGAGATTTTAATGACGTTTTTTGCTTTTAACTGATGTCACTGCGTGTGCAGTTACTCCAGGACTACAGGCTGAAATCCTGAACTGATATTTGGTAAAAAAAAATTTGCTGCGAGTTTAAGATTTGTGTTCGTTTATTTTTTTCTATAACACATCTATCAAACACATAAAGCTGTCGCCATCACCGACACGATGAAATTTTAATTGCAGCAGCAAAATGATACTTGATTACACCACATTAAAGCTGTTTTTCCCTTTCATATCTCTTATGGATGTTTGAGTATTGAAAATTAGACGGAAAACACATTCCTACACCAGACATGACTTGGCTGATGGAGTACCTTTAAGGACAGTGTGCACATTTTGGTTTCATTCAAAACCGTTCCTTTAACACCAGTGAGCATACAGATGGACCAGAAACAGAGCAACGGATGAAGAAACCTAAACAGGAAGAAACATCTTGCCATTACTGTGAATCTTGTTATATATATATATATATATATATATATATATATATATATATGACAGGCTGGGAATTTAGATTTATATGAAATATAAAATTTATGCTTTTACTCAGCTGGAACCCCAATGTTGGTTGTAAAAGCGCTGAAGTCGTTTTGAAAGTTAGAATGACTTTGATTGAATGATATTGAGATAACGTTGAATAAATGTCCCAAACACAACCTTGCAACCTCAAAAACCTTATTCGGAGCATTTATACCGATTAACTTCCATTTGCAAAACATCTGACGACATTAATGCTCCCTGATGTTTCTAACAGCGTTTCGAATTCCAATCACATACAGTACAGCTTCCTGCACATAGAGCATGTAATCTTATCTTATGCATCTCTTAGTGTTGTACCATTTTCATTTAAAAATATTACCATGAGGTGCATCTTACAGTAGCTTCCAAATTATTACCTATGTAGTGTAAAGTGGCCTTTGCACAGTGGCTAAACTGCATCACTTTTTCACAGAACACTTTTCAGAAGTTAAGTAATGTTTTTTTTTGCTTACCATTTTGGCTGCTTTCCAGTTTAATATTCTGGTAAATTCACGTAAGTGCACGCAACCTGTGCGAGACTTCATCTCAGAGTCCCAATCAGGCCATCGGTTTCAGTATTAATGTTGATTTGAATTTGTTTTGTCGGGGAAGTTGGTGTTGTTTGTCTTTCGGCTGCTCCCGTCAAGGGGTCGCCATAGTGGACCACCTGATCCGCACAACAACTTGGCACAGCTTTTACGCCGGATGCCCTTCCCGATGCAACCCCTTTGAACTAGGTTGCTTAATAATGTAGGAAACTTATGTTAACCCTTAATAAGGCATATTGCAAATAACATGGGTTCCACATACCAATAAAGCCTAATTTACTTAGACAGGATTAATGCAAATCGTCTGAGGATGCAGATATTCATGCATGGTCATATATAGTATACAGGGCAGTGTTAAATTCCGTGAGCTGTTACTCAGTAGCTGTACTGTATCTCTGATCAAGCTGAAATTTGGTGCATTGCTCCGCTGTGCTGATCTGTAACTAGATATGCGTAAAGCCTTATTTATAACCCAGTAAAAATCTGTCAGCATCTTACATCTTCTCGTGCATGTGTGTATAGTAGGTATCCACGTAATGTAGTGTGAAATAAATGAAAATATCAGTACAACAGTTTACCCAACCCATAGGAGCAATAATCTGTGATAGCAATAATGTGCGATTTTCTCTTTTTCTCTCCTTTTATACATTTTTTTTAAGACAGGAAGATATTGATTAGATTTCGTAAGTAACCTT
Source organism: Clarias laeviceps (assembly GCA_030014305.1). Taxonomy (NCBI): domain Eukaryota; kingdom Metazoa; phylum Chordata; class Actinopteri; order Siluriformes; family Clariidae; genus Clarias; species Clarias laeviceps. The sequence goes on along the minus strand of JAQMYJ010000019.1, from coordinate 15,142,812 downwards.
AGTGCTGTGAAACATATTCTGCATTCTAAAGGAGAATTTTTCATTATTATATTAGGTTTAATTTGAGCAAAACATCAACGTCACAGCGCTTTTCCCTTGGAAAAGGAAACGCATTTGCGGTAATTAGTGATGAGTCATATGAGTTACGCGCTAGTCTATTTGGAACAAATTGATATGGCTTGCTAAAGTCCAGTTTTCATTTCCCATGGCAACAGTTGGTTGGCCTTCATGGCCATGACTCACATACATGCTAGAATAATTCAAGAGTGGAAAAAGGCATAACAGGAAAATAATAATGATAATAAGGTTTGAGTGGGTTGCTGATGTCAACACTGTTTTTTTTTTTTTTGCTTCTGTCTTTACATCAATAATAATCTGATCTTCTTTATTTGGCCTTCAGTTAATACTTACTGATGTTGCTATACAGTATATTTAATATTTTAATATCATCTGTTCTCAGTAAGAAATGATCGATTCTTTTTTGAGAGATAGCCCGGAATGATATTGTTCATGATTATTTGTCTCCAGAGAGGTTTAACGTGTATCTGATGCCCACACCCAATCTGGACATTTATGGCGAGTGCACGATGCAGATCACGCAGGAGAACATTTACCTGTGGGACGTCCATAACGCCAGAGTTAAACTGGTCATGTGGCCTCTGAGTTCACTGCGACGGTACGGACGAGACTCTACATGCTTTACCTTCGAGTCTGGAAGGTAAATGTATTCGTTTCTCCATTCTACATGAATATTCATTGTATTCTATTATTAAATGTAGAATGAAAAAGTATCAATTTGGTGCCATGTCTAGGAACGATAGAAAGATATTTTTCATCTTAAGTTGTCTATTACAGTGATTGTGTTCACCTCATATTTATTTATTGGTGTCAGGTTTGGATCTGGAAAACTAATAAGAGTGGACGCTTAAAGCCTCTAGTCGTTAAAATCCTTCCCTGCTTGTTTTAATCTGTGAGATGCGGCTCACTTCAGTGTCTCAGAGAGACTTGTGGATGTACTGTCTGACACATTGTCACCTATAAAAATGGAGAAAAAAAAAATGCACATTGCAAAGCCAGAACCAGTTTCTCTTCATGTTAATGTTGATCAGCACACAACGTACTGTACACTGCCTGGCCAAAAACAGTCAGACAGTCGAAGCTTTTATTCAATCACCATTATCATTTACTGCATTTGGCACACACCCTCATCCAGATTTTTTTCATTTTCATTTTCACAGATTTTACATAAGAGCAATTGAGAGTTAAGGGCCTTGCTCAAGGGCCCCACATTGGCAACTTGGTGGTGATGAGGTTTGAACCTGGAATCTTCAGTAATCCAACACCTTAACCATTAGACTACCCCTGCTTCATATTAATTGCTACAGCACACAATGTTGTGTCCAGTTGAGAGCTGTATAGAAAATGGTTCCTCATGCTCCCAGAACAATGTTTCTGAGTTTGAGTCCTGAAATATGGCTGTTCGATCAGGGAAGAAAAACTCCACAGTTGGGATAACCTGGTCATTCAGTACATTCAGGTCATCAGCTGACTTAGTAACGTTGCTAAGCCTAGATCATAAGAGTGCTCCAGAGGCTTGTACAGTAGGCGCTAGGCATGATGGGTGAAGTGCTTCATGTACTTCCCTTCTTACCCAAAACATGCCCATCACTCTGGAAAGGGTCAATCTGAACTCATCAGACCACATGATCTTTTTCTATTGCTTCAAAGTCCAATTTTTAAACTCCGTAGCAAATTCAAGCCTTTTTTCTAATCAGTCTGGTTATCTTATGGCCTCACATCTGTTTAGGTCTAATCCTGGGACATTGTGTGTGCATAGGGAAATTACCTTACTTTCACTATTTAACATGGCTATGTTTTTTACTGTTGATTTCTTTTTCCACCAAGTGTTTAAGTGATCTCCATTCATGATTTTTTTTTTTCGTTTTACAGTAAAAAAAAAAAAGTTGACAAAGTTGACAGTACAGCACTATCCTACCAGATTTTGATACTTTGTTGAAGGGTCCTTAACCCAATTTCAGCAATTTCAAATCTCCTTGCACGATGCAGCGCAATAATTTGACCCTTCTGATGTTTTTTTTCTTGTTTCAGACAGTGTATAAAAATAAAGCTGGAAAAGTCACTTTTGTTTCAAGGACGAAATGAGTTTAATGGATTTGAGCTTTTTAATGAAATTATAAAAGGTGCTTTTAGATAATGGGGCATTTAAACTCTAAAGAGGTGACCTGGGACAGAACAGGGGGAATAAAACCGGGGTAAATTTGGAATATCATTATCAAGGACAGTTTTGGCTTCGTGGGAACATTTGGCTGGTCCCCTTGAGGACCTTTCCTTTTGGTTCTTTTTTTTTTTTTTCACAGAAACAGCAGAATTTATATTTCTTTAAAAAGTTTTATGCACTGTATAAATTAGCTGCCATACATAAATATTTCAGTGTAAAATGTGCACAAGTAGAGTAAGACGTGTACGTGTGTGTGTGTGTGTGTGTGTGTGTGTGTGTGTGTGTGTGTGTGTGTATTACAGAATGTGTGATACAGGAGAAGGACTGTTCACATTCCAGACAAGGGAAGGAGAAGTGATCTACCAGCGAGTTCACTCCGCCACACTGTCGATTGCGGAACAGCACGAACGCATGATGCAGGAATTTGAGAAAAAGTCACAGGTTAATTGTATTTTTTCTTTCCATTCAACAATTTTGTCAGACATTAGACACTAACAGTTAGGGATGTGTTGAGCCTATTATTCTTCTGTTGTCTGAAAACAAGAAAACATAGTTTTGGGGACGGCTTCTTAGTAACGCAGATTGGATACAATCAACTTAGTACTGTATTTGTTTATTAGTGGCATCTTGTAGCATTTAATTAGCTCTGCTGAAAGTTTACACTCATCGGCCACTTAAACTTTTTTTTAGGTACACCTTTTAATTACTTGTTATGACAAATACCTAATCATCCAATCACATGGCAGCATCTCAACGCATTTAGGCATCTGTTGGAGTTTAACCCGAGCTTCAGAATGGGAAAGAAAGGTGATTTGACTTTGTGAAGTGACTTTGAACGTGGCATGTTTGTTTGGTGCCAGCTGGTCTAAGTATTTCCGAAACTGCTGATCTACTTGGATTTTAACGCACAACCATCTCTAGGGTTTACAGAGAATGGTCTAAAAAAAAAAAGAAATACTCAGTGAGCTGCAGTTCTCTGGATGGAAATGCATTGTTGATGCCAGAGGTCAGAGGAGAATAGCCAGACTGGATCGAGCTGAAAAAAGGCAACAGTAACTCAAATAATATATCATTAAAACAGAGGTATGCCGAAGAGCGTCTCTGAACACACAACATGTGGAACCTTGAATCACAGCAGAAGACCTCAACATGCCTTGAGCCACTTCCTGTCAGCTACAAACAGGAAACTGAGACTGCAATTCACATACTGTAGGCTCAGCATAATTGGACAATGGAAGCTTGGAAAAAAACCTGGTTGCCTGGTCTGGTGAGTCCTGATTCTGCTGTGACATTTGGATGGTAGGGTCAGGAATTTGGCATCCACCTGGCCTTGTATGAGCAGTTTAGGCTTGTGCTGGTGGTATAATGGTGTGGGGGAGATTTTTTCACCTTATTCCCTGAGTATTGTTGTTGACCATGTCTATCCATTTAAGACCATCTTCTGATGGCTGCACTCAGCAAGATAACCTGCCATGTCACAAAGCTAAAATAATTTCAAGCTAGTTTCTTCATCGTCATTAGATCTCAATCCAATAGAGCACCTTTGGGAGATGGTGGACAGCTGACAAATCTGTGGCGATGTTGTAATGTAGATATGGACCAAACTCTCTAAGGAATGTTTCCAGCACCTTGTTGAATCTATGCTAGAATAAATTAAGACAGTTCTGAAGGCAAAAGGAGGTCCAATCCTGTACTAACAAAAGGTGTATCTAATGAAGTGGCTGATGAAGCCACATCCATAGTGCCATATCATATTAGATGTTGGTATTCGACTCTTTGTACAAGTACACATTTTCAGACTAATGCCCAATACTGGTACTAGTACACATGCTGGTGATGCATGCTCAATGCAGGTGATTCATTTTATGCTGTTCTGTGTAAGGATGTACATTAACTGACTTAAAAAGATGCGTGAGGCTCAGTGCTGATGAGGAAGTCAAGGTAATTAGTGCATGAGTAAAATGAACCATGTTAAATGAAGAGGAAACCCTTAACACTGTCATGCTACCCCCCCTGCTGTATAGTACTTAGATAATATATGCAGGGTTTCAATGTGCAAAGTCTTCAGCACACTCTTACACACTCCAAAGTCTGCTCTGCTCACATCATGTAAAAAGTGATAGTGTTTATGCTTTTTGCTTTTGCTCACACTACTGATTTTAGACTACGCTATTGGGTAGAAATAGAGTTTATTTGGGTTCTGTCTAGGCAAGGGGTTCTAGGTTGGGGGCTAATCTTGGAACATTTTACAAACTGGAAATGACAGTTGTAGTAGCCTGGGGAAATTCTTCAAACAGTCCAATTTGGAAATGTTTTACAATATATAGGCTGACTTTTATACGTTGAATGTGCCCTGGAAATCGAACCAGAGCTTCCCTTTGAGCTAGAGATGCTATTCTGTACTATACAAATACTGTAGTTTTTATATTCCTATTTGAATTATATAGTTAGTATAAAATAGGAATAAATACACTACCCACCACTGGCCTCCACGGGCACTAGATGGACTACAGAGGTTCCTAGATGGGTGGATGGATAGATAAAGTTTATAGTTCATCACTTTAAGGCGAATGATGATTCACGTCTAGGGAACATTTAGTAATTGGCCAATTAATGCTCCCCAAAATCGTATATGTTCTGTCCACAGTTCAGCTCTTGCTCTACATCAGTAACTCATTACCTGCAGCCGAAGCTTCTTAGCAGTAAAATGTTGTTTTTTTGTCGGTTTTTACTGTGCATCATCCTGCAAGCTGTTCACGTTTCCCATCATCGCTTGCTTGAGAAACCAAAACAGATGGAGTTAATTCGTTTTGAAGAGGCATTAAGGTGTGCGAGATCATGGTTACGTGGCAGGTACTTCTTGGAGGAGTGTTTCTATCGATTCTGTCTTTATACAGTTCAAAGACAAGGTTTCTCCATCAGTATGAGCAAGCACAAGGTTCCTGTCAATATCTTTGCTGCTTAGCTACATAGTTCTTTAAGCTACTGTCAGGTTTGTTTAGGTTGTTGTATAATGTAAATGCTATTGACAGTCGTGTACGTGAGGAAAAGTCCTTCTACCTGGTGTCACCTTGGCTTCCTGTTACAGAAAAAAAAAACTGCATTTAAATATTCTGTACAGATGCAGACATTTTCGAAAGATTGTATCTTATTATATTTAAATAGGATTAAGTCCAGGAGTCACAGTGGATTAGCGGTTAGCACTTCTAGGGACGGGGATTAGAATCTCAGCTTTGGTCTGTGTGTGTGGAGTTTAGATGTTATTCGAATTGTGTAAGATTCCAGATTTATGGCATTACATTAATATCAAAAGTTGTGCTTGGAAAAGTTTGCCCATGTCTTAAAACTCTGTTCAACATTCGCTCATCATCAGTTTTGAGAGTTTAGAGCTGTACGATTTAAACACTTATTGTATGTGTTGTAATCTGCAGTATCTTTAGTCAGTTGTGTTATGATGTGGAGGGATGGCGTGTGGTGCTAACGTTCCTGGGTGGGAGGCTGTGTGTGTGAGCTGTGCGAGTGATTGTGGACACTTTCAGGAGGCTTTCCAGTTCAGAGATAACGTGGGTTTATTAATTGAACGCAAGATCACTACGAAAACAAAAGACAAACATCAAAAAACACAACCAAGAAGTCCCCTGTCCCCTCGAGACGGGGTTAGTCCTTCTCTATTGTCTTTTTTTAGTTTCCTCTTTTCTTTTCTCTTTTCACTTTTATCTTCTCTTTTTTTCAATTTCTCTTTTTTTTTATTTCTCTTTTCTTTTCACTTTTATCTTCTCTTTTTTCTTTTCAGTTTATCTCTTCTCTTTTCACTTTTATCTTCTCTTTTCTTTTCACTTTTATCATTTCTTTTCACTTTTTTCTTTTCACTCTTCTTTTCAGTTTCTCTTTTTTTAATTTATCTCTTTTCTTTTCACTTTTATCTTCTCTTTTCACTTTTAACTTTTCTTTTCACTTTATCTCTTTTCTTTTCACTTTTCAGTTTCTCTTTTCTTTTCACTTTTAGCTTCTCTTTTTTTCTTTTCACTTTTTTCTTTTCACTCTTTTCTTTTCAGTTTCTCTCTTCTCTTTTCACTTTTATCTTCTCTTTTCTTTTCACTTATCTTTTCACTTTTTTCTTTTCAGTTTATCATTTCTTTTCACTCTTCTTTTCAGTTTCTCTTTTTTCAATTTATCTCTTTTCTTTTCACTTTTATCTTCTCTTTTCACTTTTCACTTTTCTTTTCACTTTTATCTTCTCTTTTTTCTTTTCAGTTTCTCTTCTCTTTTCACTTTTATCTTCTCTTTTCACTTTTTTCTTTTCAGTTTATCTCTTTTCTTTTCACTTTTATCTTTTCACTTTTTTCTTTTCAGTTTATCTCTTCTCTTTTCACTTTTATCATTTCTTTTCACTTTTTTCTTTTCACTTTTATCTTCTCTTTTCACTTTTATCCTCTCTTTTCACTTTTCTTTTCACTTTTATCTTCTCTTTTTTCTTTTCACTCTTTTCTTTTCAGTTTTATCTTCAGTTTTATCTTCTGCTTTGTGTTGGGGGCCTATATAGACATGCTTCTAGGTGTCGTGCATCCCCCTGATTGCCATCATGGCGGCGTTGCCTAGCAACTGCACATGAGGGTGGCCGCGGGCCTGCCTGGCTGGAAACCGGTGGAGCAGTTGTCTGTGGGTTTGCCTGCCACAATACCCGCAACGTTACAAGTTGATTCAATGTTAAATTCTCCAGAACTGATAAATTCCTTTTAAAAACAATACAATCTCTTCAGAAATTACAAGAATATTGCTTCTTTTTTCACTTTTAAGTTTATGAGCAGGTTGACGAGGGTGAGTCAAAATTATCCGCACTCTGGCTGTAGGAGTTATTTGAATTAACTTTTAGAAAAGATACAGTAAATACATAATTTTTATATTTTTTATTAAAAATGTTTTAGTTGCGATCCACGAATGCACTGTTCTTCATCCTCGTAGGGCTGCTTATTGGAGACCAAATGGGTGAAAGTCCAACAGAACGAGATTAGGACTATAGGGAGGATGCTTTAACACTTTAAAACAAAGTTTTTGCAGAGAGTCGACAGTGTGGGCAGAAGTATGCGGACGTGCATTGTGGGATCACCGTTGAAAGCAGTGCACTGAGTTTAATCCCAAGTTTAAGCTTCAGCTCTTCCATAAGTGTCTCACTATAATGAGCACTGTTGATTGTTGAACCTTTTTCCTGATAATGTTCCAATACTGGCCCCTGAGAATCCCAGAAAACTGGAAGCATCAATTTTCCAGTTGATGGTTGAGTTTTGAACTTTTTCTCGGTCTGTGATTAAGGATGTTTCCGTTCCATACTCTGCTGTTTAGTCTCAGGCTAGTAGTGATGAATCCATGTCTCGTCACCAGTAATGATTCTTTTTAAGAAACTTTTACCTACATTAGAGTATCAGTCCAAATTTTGTTTGCAGATATCAAAACTCTTCTGTTTACGATCTTCCGTGAGTTGTTTCAGTACCAATCTCTGTATCAGTCTTTGCTTGCACCGCAGATGAATGAACTGACGTTCACACCTGCACAGCTGTGACTGGGAAGACTGTAGCCTTGAATGTAAAGCACTGATAAAACAATGCAGCCAATAGAAGTTTTAATATAACCAGAGTGCAGATCATTTCTGCCTCACCCTTGTAGATTGGCTTACGCTTTGTATGAGATATCACAAATCGTATAGAATAAAAAATCATAATGCCTGAAAATCAAATAGAATCGATACACTAGGCAGTGTAAGTGGTATGGGAAATTAATGAAGCCTTGTGCCCGTTTAACATTTAACAGACCGTAACTATCCAATTACTAGATTAATGTGTGACATTGGTAGCGTGAGAAAACCACATTTAGCTAGAAAGTTTTTAGACATCTGAATGATTGCATTTACCCCTGCAGACTTTATGTTTAACTTCTTTTTATTATTATTATAAAACAATCCCTTTCATATTGGCGAAAATTTCATCAGCGAAAAATCTGATGGATTTCCCCAGACCTCCACACATGTTTTATTAAGATATAACCTTATTTTAATAATAATAATAATAATAATAATAATAAAAAACAGCTTGATAATAATAAATAGTATCTTCTATAGTATTAGTCATGTTCTGTGTTATGTTAAAATGAAAATGAATAGGTAAAATGTTGATTAATCTACAAGGTTTTGTTCAATCTTGTTAAGGCTTCTTCTGTTTGTTTTGCTCTTTTCAGACCTTTTCAAGCGAGAACACATTAACCAAGTCGATATCTCTGCCACGGAGCGCTTACTGGCATCACATCACACGTCAGAACAGCATGGGAGACATTTACAGTTATCAAGATAAGACAACAGGTGCGTTGTACATTATATTATCAACATTATTCCTTTCAGAAGGTTTAAATACAAGGGAAAAAAAACATATGCATAATGTATGGTTATACAATCAGTTTAAAATAAGAATAGCTTTTCCCTGACTGTAGTTAGGGTACAAAGCTTATAAGGGATGAATAAAATAGTACATTATAGATCTTTTTCTTTGAGAATTCTATGTATAGTTTGCAGAAATCGTTAGAACATTTGTGTCTTTCATAGTTATTATATTTTGATCAAATCTGGAAGGGGGGAAGCTATACATCTGTTTCTGTTTTACATAACATTTGCCCTGCAGCACCTACCTGGTTTTTTATTGTCATGAAAAGCCTGGAAAAATTATGGAATTTAGAAATCATGGCATGATTCCACTTGAAAGTGTCATGAAAAGTATGACATCAGAAAGTTATAGAAATGTCATTGGATTTTTTTTAAATCAACATTTGGGGGTTTAATAATGATGACTTGAGGGTTTGTGCATGATGCACTGTGCCAATATGTGCGGGTTGCATGATTTATTGCATCAAGATACTGTATGCAAGTGGAACATGGTGAGCATTGGTGAACTACATAGTACGTGGAGGTGTTTGTTTTCCAATGCATGTCCACTGTTTAAGTCTCTTTGCCACTCTCTTGTGTTTTTTTTTTTTTTTTTTTGGATGAACCAAACTGAGTGGAACTTATTGGCATTGGCACTATTAGATGTTAAACAAAAGTTATTTCAGTGAAAGCACTGCAACACAGAAATAAGAAAATATGTCGGAAATCAGTACAATGTTCAACTCAATTCAAAAAAGTGTAGAAAAAGAAGCTGCAGCTTAGTTTATAGTAGTAGGAGGTTGAGTAAAAAAAAAATTAAATAGTGTTTTGATTAAAGAAAGGTGACAGTGCGATGAGTGCATTATTATGCAACAGTTTGTTCCAATAGAGTAATCTGATTGGAAAAACATTCCACGACTCATGATATAAAACATAACTGGCTGATGCTACTGTAGCTACAAGGCTGAATTCCAGATTCCTCTCTATACCCTGACCAAGGACACTACTTGGTTTGTGGACCAAGGGAACGTTTTCATTTAATGCTATTTGAGAATTAACCGTGGAAACCCAAAATTTATCTGATACAATGGAACCTTGGATTGCGAGCATAATTCATTCTTGTATTTCAAAACACTCATAAACCAAATCGAATTTTCCCATAAGAAATAATGGAAATTAAAATTATTAGTTCAACAGCTCCCCCCCCCAAAAAAACATAAAAATAAATAACACAAAATATAAAATAAAAATAAAACAAATTAACATGCACTTTACATTTAAAAAAAAGTAACCATAAATCCTGACAGATAAGTGTTTCCATTTGCGCACACAGGCACTGTGTGTGTGTGTGTGTGTGTGTGTGTGTGTGTGTGTGTGTGTGTGACCCTAAAGAGAGCTCCCCCCGCCCCCTCTCCCCGTCTCGT
>JAQMYJ010000019.1:15100910-15125237 GCA_030014305.1 Clarias laeviceps | reverse complement strand
ATATATATATTTTTTTTTTTTTTATACTTCTTATTTTCTAAGAAGAGTGTTCAGTTGTAAGTCAAAGGCACATGTGAGATGTTACAAGCACTTTTATTAAAACTGTGTTCTAAATAAAAAGCAAAGACTGATTGAAACATATGAAAGATATGTACAATAAACAGCCTATATTACATAAAGACAGATCTATCTCTCAAAATGCTCCTCAGTTGCTTTCAACAACAATGACAGATTTATTAAAATAGAGTGATAGAAAACAATTAAAATGAAAGCATAGAAATAACAGAAGCTCTGACAAATGGACGATGAGTGAGTGAGTAAGAGACATTAATAGATAGATACATTCATACTGTACATACACACAGTAGATATAGAAAAAAGATCACCCCCCCCCCAAAAAAAACCTTTAAAATAATCACATTTTGTCACTTTACAGCCAGAAAATAAGGTATATACAGTTTTGTTTCATTCAGCTGTATTTCCTCAGTGCAACATTTAACATCCAAGTGAAAGATATAACACCAACATGTCAGAAAAAAAAACAAAAAATGTAATCATTCATTTATAAAAGGATCAGTCCCCTCCTAAATATGACTGAAGCTAATTGCCTTCTCAATGACACACAGTCATTTAACTGTGATCAGCTGTGGTCATTTTGATTAGCTCAGTATGAAAAGCTGGAGCATTTCAGTCTATGGTAGTGCAGCTGAAGCAAACAATCAACTATTTGTGGCAAGGCAATGTCAAAAGATCTCCGGGATAAAGTTGTGTATAATATATAAGTCAGTGGATGGATAGAAAAAAACCTTCAAAGGCTTCATCACTGCCTAGAAGCACACTGATGTCTATTATTAAGAAATGGATGGCATTTGGTACAACACAGACCCTTCCTGGATCAGGACGTTGTTCCAAACTGGATGAAAGATCCAGGAGGAAACTGGTTAGAAATGCTACCAAAAGGCCAACAGCAACTCTGAAGCAGTTGCAGGAATTTATGACTAAGAGTGGTCATTGTGTGCATGTAACAACAATATTACAAATTCTCCACAAATGTGGCTTATATAGGAGGGTAGCAAGAATAAAATGCCATTTTTCAAGAAAGGCCACATCCAGTCATGATTGAGCTTTGCAAAAACAGATAGATTAAAATTTAATTATTTGGCCACAAAGCAAACAGCTGTCCAATACTGACCACACAATTGTTGAAGGAGAAAAAGGTGAATGTCCTTGCATGGTCAAGTCAAAGCATTTTTACATTTTTTATGACATGTTGGTGTTACATCTTTCACTTGGATGTTAAAAGTTGCCCTGGGTAAATACAGCTGAATAAACAAAAACTGTGTCTGTCGTTCATACAGCCTATCTAGCTATCATTTATTTGTCATTTTCACCTCATTATGTACTTGAAAGTGAGACCTGAGTATAAGTACACGTATATCACCAGAAAATAACTTTGGTAAAAGTTAGTCACTGTTTACTAAGGGCAAATTAGATTAAGCAGTCCACCTACCTGTTTTTGGGATGTAGGAAGAAAGCAGAAAACCTGCAGAAAATCTACACACACACACACACACACACACACACACACAGTATGACAATATAAAGCTCCTCACAGACAGTAACCTAAGTGATAAAGGATCAAAGTGGAGTCTTTGAAGCTGTGAGCCAACATCAGTACCCTTTGTGCCACCATGCCACCTATTCATGGATATCTTACTTTTAATTAGTTTTCTGACCGTATAAGTCACTCTTATAAAGCTAGTGCTGCTACATTTTGAAAATCAACACGAGTTCAAATGTCACAATGTGATTTCACATTCAAATATTTTTCAATCAAGCTGGGCCCCTCAGGCGGTAGAATTAATGAACATGTACAAAGCCTTTGTTAGACAGCCTTTTGTTAGACTTCTCAAATACAATGCTATGCTCTACACTGTAATAGCTTTAGGAAGTATTTATGGTTATAGGTTCTGGTTCTTTGAGTGTGATGACATGTAACCTTTAGGCAAGTAACAGGAATTCATTCACAATAAGCTTCTGATCATATTTATTGTCAAGGAATAATGGATGTGGCCATGAATTTACATTATGTTGTTTCATTTATCACAATTCACCAACCTATCAGACTTTCATTGTATGCGATGTAAATAGGTTCTTTGTTCTTTTCTCAGAGCATAGACACATGTCAGTTCTTCTTTGTGGTAATAACACACACGCTACAGATGAAGTAGACAGTGCATTCTTTGACAAGTCCTTTAAAACATTAATTTCTGCCTCTCAACTGGCTTCTTGTTGGGAAGATTTGGGGGTTTTGTTTAGGAAGGAAAAGATGAAGGAGATAGAAGTGGTTATTCATGCATGCAAACATACTGCAATGTATTTATGTATATACACTAATCAACCAGAACATTAACCTATTAACATTGATCAACAACATTGATCAGCACCAGTGGGATTCACCGGACAAACGAGTCCACTAAGGCCCCCAGAGGATCCACTGCCAATGTCCTGTTGTCGGACACCATGCCACAGCAGGGACATGGGGAATGCAAAATCTAGGTGGTATTTAACATTAATGATTTAAATGTTTCCAGGTTCGATTTCTGGCCAGACTCGATTCCTGTCTCTGTGTGCATGGAGTTTGCATGTTCTCCCCGTGCTTGGTGGGTTTCCTTCGGGTACTCCGGTTTCCTCCCACAGTCCAAAGACATGCAGATTAAGCTTATTGGCGTTCCCAAATTGCCCGTAGTGTGTGAATGAGTGTGTGAGTGTGGTTATGTGTGTGTGCCCTGCGATGGACTGGCACCCTGTCCATGATGTACCCCACCTCATGCCCTAAGACTCCTCGGGTAGGCTCCAGGCCCCCTGCAACCCTGAATACAGGCATAAGCAGTATAGAAGATGAGTGAGTGAGTGATTTAAATGTTATGGCTGATTAGTGTATATTGCTGCAGCTTAAATATTAGTCATATGACATTAAATGTCTTAACTTTGGTAACCAAGGGAACATATTGCAAAAAAAAAAAAAAAGAGAAAAAGAAGTAGAATGTCTACAGCATTTGGTCCCCAGAAACACATAAAACTTGGTCTCACACACACACACACACACACACACACACACACTGTGGCCTGATTCGGCTGTTGAGAGCATCTGAAAGCTTCGATCAGCTTGATTGCTTCCAAGTGTGTCATCCTGACTATTTTCTTTTGATTAGTGTGTGAGTGTGTATTGACCTACCTCCAGAGTTACGTAAATGGACACTTTTGTCAAAGTGTTTTGCTCTTGTTAGAGGTGATAACAGTGGTGGTAAGACAATCTGTTCAACAAACGAATCTGGAATTATTGACAATTTTCTAAACTCTAAGAAAGTAATAGTAAATTTGTAAGTAATCTTAGAAATAGATTTTCCTGCTTGGTAGTTGCTCGCTTTCTATCGAATCAAAAGAAGAATGTATCGAGTTCACTAATGGGAAATAAATTCTATCAAGCTATGTTTGACAGAGACAATTACTATCAATTATCTTAGCTCATTAGGAATGCACAAAAATTATGCATACCAAAAATATGCATAAGGAAAAAAAAAAAAAAAAAAACAGAAGAAAGCGTAGCCAATTAGATACACTTTACAGGGCGATTAGACGATTTGTGAAAGGACCATTGAAAATGTATATTTACTCCGTTCCTTTCCTAAGACTACTCATTATTTTTCTTTGTGGTTAGCCGTTCAGATGATGTCCAATTTAGAAAATTTATTTTCTCTGTTAGATATTTCCACATGACTTTTGTGTCAGAAAGTCACTCTAATTTGTTAGAGACTCTTAGCACACACTGCAGCCTACAAATGGCGTATAGCCATCACCAACCAAACTTCCCAGCACACACGGACCTTGTCACCTCTGTCACCTGATTAATAATCACACTCCTGAACACAATCACCTGCTCATAGCATGTAAGGACTTCTCTTTCTAACATAAATTTACCAAGCTATCTGTTTTGGCATACTGTTCTATTTTTTTTTTTTTTTTTTTTACATTTTCCTGCCTTAGATATTATGATTACTGCCTAGTCCCATTGTTGATGTTTGCAAATCACCTGACCCTTTAATCCTAAACTGCATCTGCGCATACTTTAGTCTACTGTTTGTGACAGAATACTTAACCAATCTAATGGATATACTGTAGCAGATCTAAACTGGCATAGCGTCATCATGGTGCACAGATAAAAAATAAGGCAACAACACCACTAAACAGCTCTCACCTTAAAAACAGTTCTTTATATATTTCAAAGGACATTTGACCATAAACCAGGGAGAAACCCATCATCTCAAAATGTTCTCCTCAAAGTGGCCGAATATGCTCCCAAGTTCCGACACCATAGCCTTAGACATGGATGCAAAGAGTCCACCATCAAGGCTACCTTTTATCAGGGGCTAAATTTAAAAATCCTTTAAAATATGGCATGCAAAAACAAGAAGATGGCACTAGACTCACTGATCAACCTAGACATTCATCTGGATCAGCTGTTTTTAAATCTGGCATTGCATCTGAGTACAGATGAGATAGAGACTTCAAAGGGTAAGAATGTGCTGGAAATCCAAGAGCTAAAGATTTATACCCACCCACTTCCATGTATGAGTTTGCATGACTCACAAATCTCCTGGGCTCAGAAGGAGCTCAAACACTGGTCACACTACTACCCTCAGAGTTGTCTCATGAAACCTCAGTTAACACACAACAAGCGATACCCGAGGAATACCAGGACGTCATTCATGTTTCAAGAGCTAATGGTCTATAACCACATTGACCTTGTGACTGTACAATTGAATTCCTCAACCCCATCTCATTATCACATTTGCCCACTCTCTCTCAAAAAAAAAGGAACCATGGATGAATATATAAAAGAAGCACTTCAGCACTTATACTGTTCCATCAGACTTTTTCTTTGTGAAGAAAAATGTGTGGCCTTAGACCCTACAATAATTACTGTAGAATTAACCAAATCACATTTAAATGCCAATACCCACTAATGCCGTTCACCTCAGCAATGGAACAGCTGCTACCGCCCAAGATCTTCACAAAGCTTCACTTAAGAAGCACATATACTGTAATCTGGTCTTGATTATATGGTCTTGGAGTGAAAGAAGTCCATGAGTGGAAAACAGTTTTAGACACTATGAATATTGTCATGCCATATGGACTCATTTGTTCCCTCTCTGATTTCCAGCTTCTGATCAGGAAGACCTTGAGGGACATGCCTTATAGATCCTTTATTGTCTGCACTGCAACATTTTTATATACTGCCTCTCTTATAAAACTCATGTTCATGATGTCCAGTGAGAACTACAGAGGCTTCTAGAAATCAGCTCTTCAGTAAATTGAGGATTGTTTGTTTCACATGCTATAGATTTCCTTCCTGAGGTATATTATTAGCTCAGAGGGAGTGTCAGAGGATCACGGCACAGCCTCTGCAGTCAGAACATGGCCCACTCCCAAGACTGTTAAGGATCTGCAATGTTTCCTTGGCATCACTAATTTCTAGAGGAGATTCATTCGAGGTTTCAGCTAAATTTCTCACCCACTCATGTTTTTGTTGGAGAACGGGGTCAAGCGCCTCACATGGAACAATTCAGTCAAAGAAGCTTTTCAAACACTCCAACAGACATTAAACAGCACCAATCCTTGAACACCCCGATCTATCCAAGCCATTTGTGGTAGAAGCAATTGCCTCCAACACAGGTGTGAGAACCATCATGTGCCAGAATATTGGAGAGAGGATCAAATTACATAAGGGGTTCACACTCAAAAGACATTGTGACATCAGGAATTGTGAACTGCTTGTAGAGCCATGCAGGACAGACAAGCTCTAAAGAGGAGGAAGGAAAAATAATATTGGGCCCATTCTAACCAATGAAGCCATTTTTCAAGTGCTTGTTTCAATACAAGCAGTTCACAATTCCTGATGTCACAATGTCTTTCGAGTGTGAACCCCTTAACCATAACAAGAACAAGACAGCTAAACAACTTAACCCACACCAAGGCTGATGGTTGCTGTTTAAAACCAGGTTTCAATCTACTTTTTGTATCACACAAGATAACAAAAAATGTGATTGTTGATTCACTATTCCATTTAGCACTATGGTTCTCTTCAGCATCTTTCTTGGTACCCCAAGAGAACCCAGCAAGGAACATACCTTGATGTTATGTTTTCTGGCACTATAGCCTGAAACATTTATCAGGAAATGGTCTGTGAACTGCCTAATCAAACCCTGAGATCATGCTCTGCATATAATAAATGTATACCACAGCACTCATTCATTGGACACACACTGCACAATCCTCAGGCCATCCACAGACTAACGTCTCGACTATTATAATAGTAATATATTATTACTATTATACTGTATTACTTCTCGACTCTTCCTGCACCACATGTGCCAAAGTTCCAAGAGATCTACCAGCAGGACAACTCATGTTCTACCTAAGCCACAACACCTGGTGAAAAGATTTCATGAGTCACAAGGCAACACCACCATTATGAGAATTATAGACAGATTTTCAAAATGCATACATGTGATTTTACTGCCTGGAGGTACCCACAGCATTTGAAACAACTGAGCTTATTTTCCACCATGTGTTCCACTATATCAGAGGGCGTCATAAGCATTTGATGCACCCGATTCCCATCCAGCGGCTGGTCTAGTTTTATGTAGAAACTTGGGGTAACTGTTAGCTTAATCTTACATTACCACTCTTAGATGAATGGACAGGTTGTTTCCAAAGAACATATTGTAGTTCTAGCCAAACAGATTGAGGGCAATTTCTCCCTCAATGCTAAGTAGACACAAAACTCCAAATGGCATTCAGCAACTCAGCAACTTTGTTTTATTGTGTTACAAAAAAATGGCCAAAGTCAAGAAGTGCCAAGCTGACAAACATCAGAGAGGGACCCCCAGTAACAACATGGAGATTGATTATGACTAGTCACTAAGGTCTTTTGAAATTCCCAACGCTCAACTCCATGTGAAATGTTAATTTTCAATGGTACCCCTTTTTCAGAAGGGTGAACCCTCTAACTCCAAGCAAACAACGCAGCCTACAAACATTGGCGCTGACAAATACACATTCTACCACACATTCACCTTGTCATGCATCCAGTCTTCTGATTACCAATCAAACACACCTGAACACAATAATCCGCCATGTTAAGCAGTATCACACAAGAGGGAGTGTTGTATTGAACCATGCAGAGCCATGCAGGACAGACAAGCTCTAAAGAGGGTCGTGCAATCAGCTGAGCGCATCACATGCACTGAGCTACCTGACCTGCACTCAATCTACAGCAGGCGGTGCCAGGCCAAGGCCAGGAAGATAGTGAAGGACCTCAGACACCCCAGTAATGGACTGTTCTAACTGTTGCGGTCAGGAAGGCGCTTCCACTCCGAAAAGGTTAAGACAGAGAGATTGAGGAGGAGCTTCTTCCCGCAGGCTATTCGGCCCTCAACCAGAACAGCACAACTAAACAAATCGGATTTACTTTGTTTCCTTCCCACAATAAACACACACATAAAATAAGGTCTAACTTGCACTTTGGAATATGGACAATCACACTGCTGCTCATCATTTAATTTTATTCTTCATGTTTCAATCATACTGCGGCTGTCGTTTTTACCCTTCTATATTTTTATACCTCAGAGTTTACAGTTACATTTTGTACATTCTGTAAATAATCCTGTATCATTTACATAACTTTATATATTTCTATTTTAATTCTAACTTACTTTGCAACTTTTCAGAAAAGTGTGCTATTGCTCTTATACAACAGATCTACAAAAAACTATATATTATCAACAGATTATGAGCCCTCCAGTTCCTCCAGTACATATCCTTCTGGGACTGGCGGAACTGTCCTTGAGCTAGCAACCATCAGTTTCTTTAACTAACAGGAGTGAAAGTAGTTTTAAATTCTTACCTTCTTACTACAGTATGTTGCCAAAAGATTAAACAATCTATAGAATAAACAAGTACAATAGAATAAATAATGGACAGTCCTTTAAAACTTACAAGACTTTACAGTATATTCAGCTTTAGAATATACTGTAGAATGAACTTCCAGGTTCTGGGAATGAATCCCATATAGTGGGAAATTGAAAGCTAGTGCACTAGTGAATATAATCCCTTGTTCCACACACCAAGTAGTGCTTGTTGGTTAGAGAGGGATTTGGGATTCAGCCTCGTGTTAGTTCTGTGGACTATACCGACCTACTTTCATGGTGGTGACCGACAGTTAGTGTTATTAACGATTGTTAGGACACTTTTGATACGTATTGTTAAACGTCCCAGTGACGTTACGCTCTATATCATCACTCGTGGAATGCTTCTCATCTGATCAGATTACTCGGTCGGAATTAACTGTTGTGTAAAATGACTTGAAGTAAGTGCCTTTATCATGGGTTCTTTTTTTGTATCACCGTTCTAGCTTTTTGACTTTGCCTACCTTGAATAATTTGATTCCTCCTTCCCTATTAAAATGCCAATCTCCTGTTTGTGACATATTGTCATTCTTGTAGTTGTTGTTGTTTTTGTTGTCGTCTTTAAAGAGGTAGAGACCCTGGAGTGTGGAAATAAATGGATTAAAAATTTATAATGCAATGATAAGACGCATTATGCCATGACAAATGCAGTGTTGCATTGCGATTTTTGAGATACTCTATTCTGCCATGATATGAAGGAGTAAATATAGTGGCAGTATAAATAGGAGACTGAACCAGCTGTGTGCGAGTGAGTGTGTGCGCGTGTGTGTGTGTGTGTGTGTGCCTCCTGCTTCTTTATTCTTCTCTGCTCAGGTCAAATCCCAAAGCACCTGAGAGCCCAGAATACACACACACACACACACACACACACACACACACACACACACACACACACACACAGCAACTTGCTTGACAGCAATTTCCAAGGTGACAGGAGTGTTAGGACACACACACAAAGCTGTCTTTAAGGACAGAGGTGTGTGGAGTCAGTAGAGCGAGCATGCAGGACGAGTTATTCACTCACCAACCATCACAAATTTGGTTCGAGATGAATGATGTTTAATTCACAAATCAACGTGACACCAACTGAGACGTGCATCTCTGATTGCGGGTCCGTATGTCTGACTCGCTTGCTGTCTTTCGTTTATAATTTGTCTTATGCTTTTCCCTTAGGTGTGAGTTCGATGACGACCCTCATCCCTCGAGCTCAGACTTTCCAAAGTTTCCTGACCGAAGAGACAGAAGAGGAAAAGAGAGAGAAGGAGAGATCAGGCTCGCCCTCTAGTGAACATACAGGGCACTACAGCTCTGCGATACTGCACTGACACACACTAACAGGAAAAAGAAAGAAGAAAAATAAAAAAGAAGAAGGGATAAGGGGAAAGACATTTTACAATTAGAGAATCAGTAGACATGTACAGTACAGTAAAGATGTATAGTTCTATAAATATCACTTGTAGAAATTAATATAATCTAGAACGGTTTTATAACTGCTGTACAGCAACAGATGCCTCAATATACAACTATTTTTTTTGCATCTTTCTTTTTTTCCTTCTCCCAGAAACACCTTTCTAAACATATTACAGTATTTTGTGGACTATAAGATGAGTTTTAAGATAGTTAGTTGGGGTACAGTTGGTGAATTACTCTTAAAAGGCAACAAATCCACATTAGACATTTCTCTCTATGTTCTATAGCACTTCATCCTGTATTCAGGATAGGGTGCCTATCCCAGGAGATTTAGGGCATGAGGCGGGGTACACACACTCATTCACACACTATGAGCAATTTGGGAATGCCAATTAGACTAATCTGCATGGCTTTCGACTGTGGGAGGAAAACAAAGTACCCAGAGGAAACCCACCAACCACAGAGAGAACATGCAAACTCGGGAATCGAACCTGGACCCTGGAGGTGCAAGATGAAAGTGCTGACCACTAAACCACTGTGCCACCCATTAGACTTTTCTTTAAAAACAAAAGTAGAATGCTACAATGACTATGAAAATGGTCTAAATTATATGATCTGACGGTCACACTCAACTCGAAGCTCATTTAAGCTGTTCCAGTGTCTCATTACCCTATTACTGGTTCACAGTCCTTCTGTTTGTAGAATCAGAAACAAAGAAAACGTTTCTGCTGTCTCCTCCAGTTTCATAAGGAAATGTGACATCATGTGTCTTCAAACATAAAGGTGGAGGCAAACTGTGACGTTAGAATTAGTTAAAACCTTAACCTGAAAAACCTGGACTGGTAATGGCGCTCGTTCAATGGCATTCCTTTTACAAAAAAAGCAGGCCAGGTTTAGTACCGGCAATCTCCCAAAAAGCCGAATGCATAGGGGAAATCTATCAATCAATCTATCTCTCTATCTATCTAGTTATCTTTAAAAGTTAGTACCCCGTCTTTTAATTCATTTTTTTTTTTTTTTAATAAAAACATAAAAATCTGATCATAGCCGGTCTCAATACTAGGCAAGTAAAACCTCAGACAAACAGCAACATATAACTTTTTTTTTTAATTAAATGTCATTATTTATTTAACAAAAATGAAGCCAAAAAGACCCCAAAAAACATCTAGCCAATACTAAGTACCCACCATATTTCAACAACTTTTAGATTCACCTTAAGCAGCAGTAACTTAATCGTTTAATGTATGGTTTTATCAGTCTCCCACATCATTGTGGACAAATTTTGGCCCGTTATGGACAAGTTTGAGGGGATTTTCCTTATGTACCGCTCTCTTAAGGTCCTGCAACAGCATTTCAAGTCTGCTGAGGTCTAGTCAGATCATTGTCCTGTTGCTTGCACCATTTTGACCAAACTTCAGGGTGTCAGAGAGATGGCCTTACATTTGCCTCTACAATACTCTGGTATACAGAGGAGTTGACAGTCGACTCAAAAACTGCAAGGTGCCCAGGTCTTGTGGCCAAAAGAACAAGCCCAAATCATCACCCCTCCAGCGCTGTGCTTGACACTGGCTCCGGACATTAAGGCAAAACAACTCCACTCTGCTCTCATTTGTGCAAAGGACATTGTTCCAGAAGTCTTGTGGTTTGTTCAGACGCAGTTGTGAACTTTGGTCATGCTTCCTGTACTTTTTAGACAGTAGAAGCTTTCTTCTGGCAACTCTCAAACAAACTTGTTCAGCTTTCTTCTAATTGTTCCATCATGGACTTTAACATGTAAAAAGCCTAGTGAGGCCTGTAGGGTCTGACAATGAGCTCTTGGGGTTTTTGCATTTCTCAGGGCATTGCACAGCCTGGGCTTTGGGTGAATGTTCTGGAACGCCCACTCATGGGAAGATTGGCAACAGTCTAGAATGCTTTACCTTTGGAAATGGTTTATAACCCTTTCCGGATTGATGTTCACCAACAGTTGCTTCTCTAAGACCACTGCTTATATATCTTTCCATCATGGCATTGTGTTATCACACACCTTAATGCTTCAGACCAGCAAACTGCCAAATGTCTGCTTTTATAGAGGTCTGCAAACCTGATCATGATCAGTTATTCAAGGAATATGATAAACAGCACCTGGCTGCAACTTGCCCTCTTAAGTCCTGCGGAAGTAGTAAGGGGTACTAAGTATTGCACACATTTTTTTTTTATTATTATTATTATTATTTTGGCTACATTTTTGTTAAATATATAATTGCACAGTGAAAAAGTTAAATGTTTAGTTGTATAATTAGATGATTTTTATGTTTTTTTCCAAAAAAAACCCCACATTGAATTAAGATAGAAGATACTAACATGTGATATTATATACAGTATATATACTGTATATATCTTGTTAACACAAATTTGTCATAAGCAGGAGAAATGACTCCATGAGTGCTTTAAAGAAATGCCAATTGTGATGGATGGATAAAGGATGCTCTGTAATGTAATGGTCTGAAACCCTCTTCGTGGGTTCTAATTAGTAGATAATAGGACCATTACAGGACGTGAACACATGCATTATATTTAAGCACCCTGCTTGTGAACAAAATATGTCACCAAATTGAAAACCGTACAAAATGGAGACCTGCATCCTTTTGAGAGAATCATGGCTCGGGAGGCAAAAAGCTGTTGGTTTGCCACTAAACACAGGGCTACACTCTGATCCATTCATTATCTACTGTATACTGTGTATCCTGCGTGGGGTCATGGGGGCATTGAGCCTATTACAAGCTAATTGTGGAACAAGGTGGGGTACACCCTGGATGGGATGCCAACCCATTATAATGCACAAGCAGACACACACACACACACACCCAATCATACACTGTGAGCATTTTGGAAACACAAGTCAACCAATTGTACATCACAAGTTGGTTAACTGAAAACCCACCAAGCACAGAGAGAACACACACACAGACACATAAACCAGAAGTGAACTTAAACCCAACCCTGGAGATGCGAAGCAACAGTGCTAACCACTAAGCCACTGTGTCACCAACTTCGACCCTAAGTCACACATATTCCCGCTGCCCCACGAAAGTGCACTTGTCAAAACGTATAAAAAAAAACAGGTAGTCCCATTTGCCCAGGGCTTTTATTGCCTATTATTAACCGCAGAACAAAAGAGATTAAAATAGAACCACATGAGAAAAAAAAAAAAGGATTTTATAATACCGCAGACCTGCCAAGCCGAAAAACCTGCATTATTGATCTTCTGCTTAAACTCCTTGAGTGCTGACCGGCACAGGAGAGTAAACAGCGTTTCTAAATCTCTGTCCAATTAGCATTAGCATTAAGATTGCTTGTTCTGTGATATGTTTATTTCTTCAATGTTTTTTTTTTTTTTTCATATAAAAAACTTCCATTTACCTGGACAGAAACCAAGTCTGCCGCATGAGTGCGTCTTTTAAAGCGCTATGAGCACAAGCCAAACCTTTACTACTGTTGAACTGGGAAAGGCGACAGCTCATTAAGAAAAAAATCTTCACTCTGGTTGTAGAATTAGTATTTTAAACTACAGCCAGAGTGAAGAAAGGACAAGTACAACTTTTCTTTGACATAATCTCTTTGCTTTTCAATACACTTTGTCCATCTGTCAGCCGCTGCTTTCAGGGGACCAAAGAGGTGAAAGTCCGATGGAGCAAGATCAGGACTATAGGGAGGATGCTTTAACACCTCAAGACGAAGTTTTTGCAGAAGGTCGACAGTGTGGGCAGAAGTATGCGGACATGCATGGTGATGCAAGATCACGACGCCCTTGGATAGCGGTAGTCTACGTTTAATCCAAAGTTTAGGCTTCAGCCCTTCGATAAGCATCTCACTGTAATTTTTCCGATAATGTTCCCTTGAGAATCCCAGAAAGCATATTTTTTTTCAGCTGATGGTTGACTTTTGAACTTTTGTTGGTCGGCGATTGAGGATGTTTCCGTTCCATACTCTGCTCTTTACTCTCAGGCTTGTAGTGATGAATCCGTGTCTCATCACCAGTAATGATTCTCTTAAGAAACTTTCACCTTCCTTAGAGTATCCGTCCAAATTTTGTTTGTCTGATATCCAAACACTTCTGTTTACACTCTTCCGTGAGTTGTTTGGGCAGCGGGTACACGAGGCATCCACCGCAGTTACAAATGAACTGATGTAACTCATTCACACCTGCACAACAGTGACTGGAGAGACAGTAGCCCTGAACAGAAGGCCACGATAAGACAGAGATTTTAACATACCTGGAGTTCTTGACTCACTCTTGTATATCATAGTTTTTTTTTTGTTTTTTTTGTTTTTTTAGACGAAAGCCTCTTAGAACTTTTAAACTTCTAATCTTATAGTCCATAAAATATGGTATGCTGCTTGTCTGTATACAGTATGTTTCCATTTACAGTCACACACATTACAGGAGTGTCTAGTTCTCAGCTGGTCTTTCCTCCTCAACAACAGTCTTTTTCGCACCCTGCACTTTTAACCCGAGCCTGATTTGCACACAGTGTTTTTGGCTCTTTGTGTATTGTGGATATTTGTGACGTGACACTTTTTTTTTTCTTTTTCTTCTGTCTCGCACAAAGCAGAACATGCACAGTCGAAAAAAAAAAGGTATCAAAGTGTACTTTTTCTGCTTGTCGCTGGAGTTGTAATGTCAAGGCTGCATCATTTTTATCTTTAGTGTGTATTTTTAAACCTGACAAGGTGTGTGACGTGTGCATTTAATTGCTTGTAGATCAAAGGCACCAATTCTGCACATTTAATTATTGTTATTTTTTTTAAATAAATACTGTATTCATGTGTCCAGGTGAAAGATACATCCTAAAGGTGCATGATAGCCTTGATTACGTAACTGTATTCCTGTTTCCACTGTTCTACCGGTAGTAATGCACCTGTATTCTGACTTGTTCGAATCCATCACTTGTTCGCAGCGAATTTTCTAGATTTGGGGAAATTTCAAAAATGCATTTTTTTTCTTTCCCAGAATGCATTGCTTAGGTTAAACAGGGACAATAAAAGATATGTCCACGATTCACTCTAATATTTGACTAGGTTTAGAATAGGTTTTCTTTTTTCCAGCATAAAGGATTGATGGGAAATTGTGCACCGTGTTGTGCGACTCTGTTCAGTGCGGCGCAAGTCTCCGAGGAAATCACTTCAGCTATCTTGTTAGCGCTGCAGCAAAACAAGTCAACAAGGTCGAGGTGAAAAACAATACTGGAATGAAGAAGTGTTTACACGAGGCCTTCTTTATTTAAAGGATGTCCTGTTTTACTCTGTTTTTTTTTTTCTGACTCGCTGTTGAAATGTAAGGTTTTGTTTTTTGTTTTTTCAAAACTGTAAACCGTCTAATGTGTCATGTCGCAATGTTTAAAATGTCACTGACTGCTGAGTTCCCCTAATTCTGCATTCACATTAGCAAGCTGCTCATGTCACTTCAGGATTGTCTAATGTGGGCGTGGCCTATTCAGTTTCCATTTACGACATTTGGCAGATGCCCTTATCCAGACTGACTTACATTGTATCTCATTATACATCTGAGCAGTTAAAAATTAAGGGCCTTGCTCAAGGGCCCAACAGCAGCAACTTGGCGATGCTGGGGTTTGAACCAGGGACCTTCCGATCAGTAGTCCAACACCTTAACCTTCAACTCTGCCCAGTTTCTTTAATAATAAATACACATATAGTAGCTATATTCAATATTGTGGAGCATCAACAAGATATATGATTTTTTTTTCTTTCACATTCTAACCTTTGATTTTAACGACAGCCAGAACCGCTGTTCTAGAAACCCGAATTAACACCGCTGACCAATCAGAATCAAGAATATAGAAATTCGAATCCCACTTGATGCTGTAGCCTCCCGCAGCCGGGGCCCTAGAGAGAGCTGATTGGCCGAGCTCTCTCAGAAGGGACCAATGGGAGGCACTTACCGCTCTCAAATCAATCACGGCTCTACAGCCAATCATGGGCGTCTGTGAGCTCATGCAAGCGGAAGAAGCGGATAGCGCTGTCCTTTAGTGTGTTACTCCATCCCCAACGGTGCGAGCAGCTATAAAGGATGCAGTCGGCGGGCATCACGTGGTTCGGAGGAAACGTGAAAGTCTTCAGCCCTCCCGACTGAGTGGTAGTAGTAGCTTAATGTGGAGCCCCCCTAGTGACGGGGAGGAATTGTGTACGACTAAATTAGGGAGAAAATCGGGGAAAAAGAAAAACAAATAATAATAAAGTTCTAAAACCTCCCTGGTTGGATGTGGAGCATGTAGGAAATAGTAGTGACACAATTAAGGAGAAAATCTGAAAAAATCCAGAAAAAAAAGAATTCAGAAATACGAAAATAAAATGTCAATAAATTGCTGCTTGGTTCCCACTAATTCAACTTGTTATTGTCAGGCTTCTAATAGAACTTGACCTGGCTCTTGTTTGGACTGTTACCGTTAGGCCACGCCAACATTGTCAGTCCTGTAGTACCACGATTGCTAGCGTGAACAGCGGAAAATTGTCTGTTCTCGTTCAAATGTCGTAAACGTGTTTGCCGTTTTGAGATACAGAGATGTAGCTGCTTCTGTTAATCATTTTCTCCTCACACTGATCTGTTCATAGACATACGTGGAGTGACTGGTTGTGTACTGTACATAGCTTTTACATACAGGAAAATAAAAAACAAAAACAAATGTATCTTGTACTAATTTTTGCATGTGCTTAAGAGACATTTCCCTTGAACAGATTTCTGCCAGTCAATTTGAAAAAATTATTTTATCCATCGTGTTTAAAAGATTTTGGGATGATGTAGAGATGCACTGATGATCCATAACATTGAAACTACCTAGGATGTAACTTTCACATTGTGCGGCTCTGGTTCCTCGGGACGTGGCTCTAAGGGAGGGGTGGGGGACGTGGGGGGGGGGCGGGGGGGGAGATCTGGCACTAGAATGTTGGCAGAGGATCTTTGGAGTGTTGTGGGTTGCAGGATGTGGCCTCTGTGGTTCAGACTTTTTGTCTGGTGATTGACTGGATTGGCATCTGGGGAGTTTGGAGGCCGGGTTGACAACCTTGGGCTCTTTGCCTGCTGGGCCCGTACACCCTGGGCCGTATCTGGTGCATTTATATTGTGGCCAGCATTGACTTTTTTAGAAACTTGTGCTGCACTGGCTTTTCTGTGGGATTTGATCGGACATGCTGGCCTTTTGTCCACACAGGCATGGGTGAACCTTTGGTGTCCATGACTATGTCACCAGTTTACAGCTTTATAATTGATATTCAATGTTATTCCTTTGACCTGCTGGTGGTTTTAATGTTACAGATGATCGGTATATATTAAAAAGAATCACTTTGTACTGCTGTGGGCTATTTAGGAGTTACACCGTTAAACTGAAATGGACTCGATAGGGATTAAAGCTACAAATTTGTATATTTTTTAAATATACATCCTAAATTAAAATTTCTATAAAGCAGCTATTGTCTATTGAAAAATATGTTGTGTTCTAAGGTTAGGAGGTACAGCACAAGTCGTGTCTGAGTCCATTTGTGTAGAAGAGGGCAGATATCACTTTTCAGGGCAGTTCGAAAACATGCCAAGGTTGGCACATGGTAGCCTTCACCCGCCACGTTGGTAGCTGTTGAGTGATAGAGGGGAATTTTGGAAGAAAAAATGTCAGGTAAAATGGAGGAATGTGGGACCAGGGTGCAAATACTGTACATACACATTTTCATTAATGAAAGAAGGCTTTAAGGTAACAAAAACACTTTTATTCATCATGAGGTCATTTCTAAAAACCCAAATCATTCACATTACAGCCAGCGGTTTAAACTCAACTCTGTGAATAAGTGAAACACATTAAGACAGTTTATCTTCCACCACGGACACTGTAAATGTTGTTCTCTCGTCACCGCATCTTCAGAGATCGTTTCCCCATTTCTGTACGTATAAAAGCAAAAGCCGCTTAAATAGGGGTCAAGTGTGTTTCAGAAAGAAAAAAAAAAAGTTACACAGTCTTACATAATAGTCTTATTATTAAAAGATGATATGACGAACATGGGGAAGGAAATAGATATAAATAAATAAACTTAAAAAAAACTGCTCAAGTGTAAGTGATGCACAAACATCCATTTGGGAATTTGTGAAAACTAGGTTAGAATTATAATAATTAGGGAATAATACACTAAAGTGGGTGGGGTTATAAAGTAACAGTCAAGGACACGGCGATGTGATGTAACTTGACAGTAAGTCAGTTTTGCCATCACTACCCTATTAACACACATCCTGAATCGTCTTATACCATAACAATTTGCCATTAATTACAATTGATTTGTCATTACATTTAATGTTGTGGAATATCTGAGGAACAAGCGAGCTCCTGTTATTGCTTTCTGAGACAAAGCAAGGAATTCTAAAGCTCTCCATGTATCAGATCGTATCAACACACACGATTAGACACACGTTTTTAACCTGTTTATATGAAGCGTCCACCATGCAAGTGCCCGTGTGTGGCGTTACTATGGAAACCATAATGTATCTGAATAGCAGCAAGGGTTCCGTTCAGAGCTGCTGTTATTGAAAAATAATCAACACCTGCTGATTAATTAGACTGAAGGAATTCATCAGTACAATATTAAATGTGCAGCTAAGTCATCATCTCAGGAGGCCACGGGATATCATCGTCCCATCTGTTTCATAAAATAAAGTTGCTTTTTATTATTATTATTTCTGATATACTCTTCTTTCTTTAAAATCATTATACGCCTTCTGTGGCTTGGACATTTTCCAGTGTCTCTTCCTTCTTCACTCAAAGCCAGTATGACCTCATTACCTGTCCATCAAAGACTAATCATTGAGGTCAAATGAGGTCATGACATATTCAGCAAGGTTTTTTTTCCCTCTTCAGTGTAAACTTGAAAAGGTCGTCTTTAATCATCTTTTCCCCTTCTTCTGTGCTCTCGCCTGTTGAAGGTTGACGTATATCGGATTGTTCTTCCTTTGGTTCCTCGTTGTCTTTTTCATCCTGTCATACACTCGTCCTTGGTCGTTAGTGTAAATATGCTACGGGGAGGAAAAACACGTTACGTTTGTTAATAATGGGAATGTTGTAATTATTAATGAAAATGTAGTGAAAGTAGGAAATTCATGTGTTAAAGCAAAGATTTATGAAGACACACTAAATGGTACACTGGAGGAAGCTGGAATGTTTACAGATGTGGTGGCTATTGTATGTTGGATCTCATTTAGCAAGGTGGTAGATATAAATTAATTAGTACATTTTCACAGGAGCATTTATATGAAGTCAGATGAGTTTCATAATTCACATAATGTACAGACTTGAAGAAAAAAAAAAAACAGTTGCCATTTCAGAAAGAAAACAACTAATGTGATTTGAAATGACTGGAACTTGGTTAACTTGGTTTCAACACATTATTAAAACCTGGAGGTACAGTGCGGAACAGTCATGTTTGTGGTGGGAAAAAAAAAAAGAAAAAAAAAAAATCACAAATGGAGTTCACTTAAACACTTTCACTATTAAACATAGCTGTGGTTTTTACTGTTAATGTTTAGTGTTAAAGTAAGAGCTTTCCGTATACTTGTTAGTGAAACTAATCAGAAAAATCAAGGCTTGAATTTGCTATGGAGCATAAAGATTGGAAAAAGGTCATGTGACCTGATGAGTCCAGATTGAGGTTGGTCAGGTCTCGGCACAGCAACGTTATGTGGCAATAAAATGAAGTCAGCTGACGACCTGAATGACCAGGTTATCACACCTATGGAGATTTTCTTGCCTGATGTCAGGGCCATATTCCAGGTCTAAATTGTGAAAGAGTGGTTCTGGAAGCATGAGGAACCATTTTAACACACAAACTGACCACCACATTGTGTGATGTAAATCAAAGCTCATGGTGAATGAATGTAATTTCAGAGTGTGCGACTTTGTTTTGGCCAGGCAGTGTATGTGGATTACTAAACACATTAATGAATCACATGATATCTGTTTGTAAATTATGAAGCTAATCTGACTCCATACATTTTCCATACAAATGTGACAGTCACAGCTTAGATACACACAAGTTCTTATATACCGGTGTTCATTACAATATATGTACACACTTTCTGTGAAACTCTCTAATTCGATATTAATAACTGAAAGCAATCCAAATCACAGTCAAAATTAAGAACCAAAAAGAAAAAAAGATATGTATATAAATGTATATATACGTAAATAAATAAGGCTTTGTTCAGACTGTAGGCAAATCTGATCTTGTGGACTCACTGTCCACACTGGTATATCTGTTCAGACTGGCAGCCCAAATCTGACATATTGTCTACCTGTCTGCATTGGTTGTCGTGGTAATAACACCAGAGGCTCTCGCAGGCAGCACATTATTTCCCTATATATGGCTGTGTTGCTGCACATTCCCTCCAGCTTTCACTGTACTGATGCCTGCTATCAGACATTTCACTTCATTCTCTCTCTGTCCAGGGACTATTGTTCTCCACTTCTACACTGTAGTTAAACCAGCCACTCATCTGGAAAAGATGGTTAATTTTTATCCACAGGGAAAATTCAAGGGCATGGCTTTTACATACTTAGCAGTAATAGCGGCAAAAGCAGGAAAAAGACCCACATGAACTAATAAAGCATTGAAGCATAACTTTCTACAAAATTCTATTTTTGTTATTTCTATCCCTATTTCTTCCATCATTTTCCCACTCGCCCATGGATCCATGTCCAATATCATGTGATCGTTAGATACTGTTTAGACTATTTGAAAGCAATCTGATTTCAATTTGGATCTGTTGAGGCTAGCAGTCTGAACAAGCCCTTATGCCATGTTGTCTACAGCATGTGCTTTTTTCCCCTATTTGGCTGTCATTTCTCTTTATAAGTTTTGCTGGCGTGTCACTAAATGCAAATCAGCTGCGCCATGGACAAGCTCGTTAACTTAGGCGCTATATGTTTATTGTATGCTAATCCAATTTTCAGTATCGGTATTAGTCTGATACTGGCCCAAAATGACTGGATCAGATATTGTTGGGGGATTATAATCCAATCCGTGTCCATCAGTCCCAAACTATCAAACAAATACTTAACACCTAAGCGATGTGCCTTAAAGAGATGCGCAGCATGCATGACGTGAACAATGACTTAGATCTGAGACCAGTTAGCAATCACCAGCAGTATGGCATTATTTTAACCTTAAAGAATGAACAAGCTATTTGTTTCTCCCTTTAGGGGAAAAGAACATGGGGTTCCTCTGTTTAAGCATTGATGGCTAGGTTAAGCACAAGACATCCTCCTTATCAAGAGGGGGGGAGAGATGGTATTAGACAGTCAATACTACTGTCAGAGCAGCTATTATACAAAATTAATCAACACCTTCAGTGCTGTGATATTATCAGGGTGTGTCCTGGCCTGTTGTCTTGGGTAGCACTGGAACTGTAAATGAACCTCTTTCATTTGGGATTCGGCTTCATTATCATTCGGCTTCATTATCACAACTATCTTTGGGTTATATGCCCAATGCATTCTGCCCAAGGAATGACTTTAAAACATGTACTAATACACATATGAATTAAGGTGATGTATTGATGTGTCCCTCATAACGAAAATGTGATGAATATATATAAATATTGATGATGTACAAATATTGTGATGCATCTTATACAGAATACAGTCGTATATGCATGTCCTCTTACTGCTCACAATGTAGCTATTAATGCAGTCTTTATAAAGAAAGAAAAAAGGCAGTACTTTATTCCTTGACACTGTGCAAATTAAGTGAGATGTGGTTCTCCATTACGCTCAGTGAAGCAGAACAATTTTAGTGTTTTACCTGTCTTTTGGTGGTCGGTAACTGGGGCCTGTACTCCAGTCTCCTCACCTTCCTCCTGCAGAAAGAGCGAAAGCACATTCAAATAGATATATTTAAGTGCACTTTATTATTTAGAATGAAAAGTGTGATAAGAGAGAAAGAAATTAACTAGTAATAAAGGACAAAAGGGGGAATAATCCTTTACTGCAGCTTAGTTTCTTTAGTGATTATATTAGGAGGAGGCTGAGTACCAGTCAAGAGTTGGTAAAAAGTAACATGTACAACATTAGAGACGACTAAAACGGCACATATCTGCGCAATTACCCGATCAACCAATCATGTGACAGCATGATGTGTGAAGCATTATAGATCAGCTAGTTCCGACCGAGTAATCTGATTGGACAAGAGGCATTTCATGAGGTGTGATATACAGTGGCAAGAAATAGTAAAAAAAAAAAAACATGGAAATTCATGGTTTTCTGCATTAATTTGTCATCAAATGTGATCTGGGCCTGTATTCACAAAGCTTCTTAAGCCTAAAAGTTGCTCCTAGTGATGAAATTCTAAGAAAATTCTTAGAATTATGACATCTTAGAGTTTCTAGTTTAAATTTAGGACTAAATCTTAGTAAAGATAAAAATTATTCACAAAACATCTTAGACCTAAAAACAGCTCATATGGCAAAAATTGTTAAGAGTAGAGAGGAGGACTTAAGAGTTTCTTTAGCAGAGGACAAAATGGTGGAAAAAAATATCCTCCAAACGCTGAACGTAAAGCTAAAAGTAAACACCGTTCTTCTGTCCAAACTGGTTTTCTTGTTGTTTTACTTCCTTCCATCTCTCTTGACAGACTGTCCTACAATCATGTAAATTGGTAAAATCTGAGCCATTTTGCTCCCATCAATCTAAAATGGATTAAAAGTAATAAAATCAGTACGGTAAATACTGTAAATGTAAGAACTTAAATATAATAACTACTGTGTGGAAATTGGTTGCTTCAAAAGTGGACACATTTTCAACATTTGACTGTTTTAATTATCTTTAAAATATTTAGCTTATAACAGAAACTTTGCATAAAGTAGCCTGTAGTCATGATTATACAATTTCTTCATATACAAACATTATGATTTCACTGTCTGTTCTATTATCATAAATTCCTCTTTTCACAAAGAGTACTCTTTAAGACCTTTGCAGAGGTCAGAGGTTATTTTTTATCAACTAATCACAGGTTAAAGATAAAGGTTTTTGTTCTTTCCTTACTCAGCGTTGCTTTGTGAAGTTTCCTAAATCACTTTTAGTCTAGGACTCCCAACTAGGACCTTTTAGGCTAAGATAGGAGCTGTCTGAGAGAATTCTAAGAAGCTTAGTGAATACGGGCCCTGGAGTCTTGTTAAGAAAGTGAGTTTGGAGGTGTAGACAAGAACTACTTTGACTGATAAAAACCACTCAGACTTTTTAAAATCGCACAAAAAGAATACACTTATGTGAGCCGTGCCTGGCCAAAAAGAGCTTTCCGAGGATCTATGATCAAGAATTGTTGGTTTACATAAATCTGGAAAGGGTTACAAAGTGATTTCAAAGACTTTAGAAATTCACCAGTCTACAGTTGGAGACACATTGGGACTGTGGCTAATCTACCAAAAAAGTGGGCGTCCAGTCGAGATGACCCAAAGAGGACAACAAAGACTCATCAATGAGGTCAAGAAACAACCCCGAGTGATAGCCAAAGATTTGAAGGCATTATTGGAACTGGCCAACATCTGTGTTCATAAGTCTACAGTACATAAAACATTGAAGAAGAAGGGTAAAACATGACAAACATACCACCACAGAGGAAGCCACTGCTTACCAAAAATAACAATGCTGCAGGTTGCAAAAGACCGCATTGAAACTCCACAGCAGTTTTGGCAAAATATTTGTGCACTGATGAAAGTAAGATTGAACTAGTTGAAAAGAACACGCAGCACTACATCTGACGTAAAAAGGGCACTGCATATCATGAAGACATCATCCCAACCGTAAAGTATGATGGAGGTAACCCCATGATTTGGGCCTGCTTTGCTGCATCAGGGCCTGGCCAGCTTGCAGTCATAGAGGGGAAGATGAATTCCCAAGCGTATCAAAAAATTATTCATGTCTGCACGTCAGCTGACAAAATCTGCCTTTTGGAGTGACCAAGTCAAGAGTCCAGACCTCAACCCAGTAGAGAGGCTATGGAATGACTTGAAGAGAGTCATACACATGAGACGTCCAAAGATTATGACAGAGCTAAAGCAGTTCAGCCAGGAAGTGTGGGCTGAAATTCCTCTTGAACGATGTGCAGGTCTGATCCACAGCTACAGGAAGTGCCTGGTTGAGGTTATTGCGGCCAACAGTTGTTCTCAACCAGTTATTAATTCCAAGGGTTCACTTACTTTTTCCACTACCATTTTGAATGTTGAATGTCAATAACGACATGAAAATTATTTTAGGGATATTATATTTGTCAACCCCTTGACTTAGATGTAGATCAGATAACATTTTATGACAAAAACCATGAAATTCCAAAAGGTTCACATACTTTTTCTTGCCACTGTAGTTATTGTTAATTATACTGTCGGTCAAAAGTATAGTGATTGTAGGTCGGTACAGTCCGCAGTACTGCAAAGAGTGGAAAACTCTGCAAAACACTCATTCAAAACCCTAAGCCTAACCCTAACGCTAGTAGCTGCTTAATCCCAAAACCCTCTCTAACCTCTAATCAAGGACACTTTGCTGTGTGGAACAAGGTAT
The DNA here is from genome assembly GCA_030014305.1 of Clarias laeviceps. Classification (NCBI taxonomy): domain Eukaryota; kingdom Metazoa; phylum Chordata; class Actinopteri; order Siluriformes; family Clariidae; genus Clarias; species Clarias laeviceps. Next base: position 15,101,215 of record JAQMYJ010000019.1, on the reverse strand, counting down.
TGTACACCTTACATAACACACTATCTTACACTATTTGGGATTCAACCCTGGATCCCAGGAAGTTCGCTGATATTCTAAAGCAGAATAAGTGCACATAAAAATTTAATCTATCAGGACTGTCCACCACCTCCATGGTTTATTCTTCTTCCCTTTTGGCTACCAAGTACCAGTAAGACTATAAAATTTCTGTACTTTCACCCCTGTTAATTACAACTGTTCACTTTTAACCAGTGTTGCCAACTATTTTCAATGGAAAGTAGCTAAAGTCTGCTCGAAAAGTCGCCAAATGTCGCTAGATGACGTCA